>CM069603.1:57508271-57658026 GCA_035771175.1 Paratinospora sagittata | reverse complement strand
GCAATAGAAATCTTATAAAAAATTAAATGCAATAGAAATGTGGATTCGTGGAAAAAAAGAAAAGAAAAGATAAAAGCTGGAATAGACACATTCAATAAATGATAAGAGTAGGCTCAATTGAAGATATAACGAGAAGAATTAATTAAGATGGTGTGGACACATACTATGAAAGTCTATTAGGTGCGTCAATAAGGAAGAATGACCTATTGATAATTAACTGAGGAGAGTTGGTCTTAGTTAAAGTGGAGTGGGTGGAGCAAGTAGATTCATCTAGTTGTATACCCATGTAGCTGGGAAAATGTTTTGTTGAGTTGAATTGTGTCATTGCTACCTTTTTTGTCTTGTATGTGTGTGTTTTGGTTCTCTTGATTTCTCATATAAGATAGTTTTGATTCAAGTATGGATGCTGAACTTGAGACTGTGATTAACTGTGAAGGTGCATCAAGTGGGTTCAAGAATCCTTCCCTTCAGGTGGTGATTCTTCAGGTTTGGTTGTGATTTATGAGCAGTGTGTACGTGCTTTTTGGCATGCCGATCGCTACAAGGATGATCTCCGTTACCTTAAAGTTTGGCTCGAATATGTGGGTTGACATCATCAGTTTCCTTTTGTGCTTTTGCTACTAAAACCATACTTGATTCGTCTTCATCTGCTAATGACAACTAAACTTTTATTTATCTTATGAGATTTTTTTTTTTGGGTTTTAATTGGCATTTGCAGGCTGAAAATTGTGCTGATGCTGAAGTTATATATAATTTTCTGGATGCAAATGGTATTGGCCAAACACATGCAACATATTATATAGCTCATGCTTTGCACATGGAATCCAAGAATAAGCTGAAAAATGCAAATGAGTTCTTCAGTCTTGGCTTAGCTAGGTTAGAATCTGTCAGATAAGCTTTTGTTTCATGTCGTATTTCAATGGGTTTGATGCGTCTATTTAGTTGACTTTTTTATGTTGGCTGTCACCAGTGTTTGGTGGGTAAGACAGCATGGAGTACATTTATAGTGGCCGGATTTGAAGTTTCAAGAAAATGACTATAAATCCTTTTGCAATTGCAAGTCCAAAGGAGTTTAAAAAGAGTTGAGTGGAAGTTTCTTATGCTGAAATTGCAACAACTGGAGTGCCTTATTATTATTACTAGGGGATGATGACGATTTTTACATGGGAAATTTTTTTTCCTTGTGCCATGCATGAATCAATGGAAGTAGAGTGCAACCAAACATGAGAAATCAAATCCAGACTCGCATGTGATTTAATTTGAATTGTTAAATTATTCCAACCAAACATTTAAAATTATGATTCAATGGCAGTAGCATGCAGTATTGCTAGTAACATACTTCAGTAACAGTCACTGGTGTTCAATGTCCTGCATGGTGACTGGAGTTTACGTAGGTTTGTTGTTATATGAGATCCCAGTAAATTTGGTTTGATAAAAATCAGTTGTATGGGAAGAAACACACCATTTTTTTTTTTTTGGACTGATACCACTGAAACCAATGCTGTCTTCTCTGAAGTCTCTAGAATTCAGCTACAGCTGAAAATCTAATAGGGTTTAGATTCTCAAATGTTTTTCTTTCGTTTGTTTCATTCGGAAGACCAATTTACCATATAACATATCCTGCTGTACTGTGATGTTTTGTTGGTTTTCTATGTTTAACTCTGATACTATTTCCTGCATTTTAGGGAGGCACAACCAATAAAAAAATTGGAAGCTGTGTACAAGAATTTTCTTTCACGTTCATTAAGAAGACCAAAAGCTACTACTGACGTAAGGCCTCTAAACTATATAGAGCCCGTTTATTTATCTTAATTTTGTTGCTAATGATGGTTTTCACTGTTTTTTTTTTTTTTTTTTTTTTTTTTTTTTTTTTTTAATGTTGGGGGGACTTCTAGGAGTCGGTAGATCATCACATTCAAGTTCGAAGTTTTGGAACTCTCTTGGCTGCGGGAGAAGCTCGTAAGTGCTTTCGGTATTTTCCATCTCTTCAAGACTAGCCCATTCTTAAACTATTTGAAATATGACAGGAAGACCAACTGCAGGAAATTCTGATCTTTCTAGAAAAAGGGTGAAGCAAAAGAGGTGAGCACATGAATCTTTTCTTTGCAGAGCCATAGCTTTCCATGCATGATGGCATATATGCTATCTGATTCATCTTTATTGGACATATAGTCTGGTCACAACTGAGGCAGTGTTGTCAAGGCAACAAGATGATTTGACCTACATAGGTGAGCTGGTGCCTAGGCAATTCCTAGGTGAGAAGGAAATAATTATTTATAGGTCCATGGCATTTCACCGAATCATTTAGCAAATAACTACATATATGGATAATGGAAATTGATATTATAGACACGAATGGAAGAATCAATATGAATTTGTACTTAACATGAAACACATTGATGACTCATTGTCACCCATTACACACACATTATGTATTTTAAAAAGTAAATTATAACTTAGGTTGTATGAAATATGGTTTTATGTTTTACCCAATCTTATCAAAATATAGCTGATGTAAATTCGTTGCGGAAGAAAGAACGAAAATACTCAAAATAATAACCAAATATATATTCTATTGAATAAAATATTCAAAGAGAAAAAAAAAATTCATCTATTAAAATTCGTAATTGGAGCTTCTTATATAGATAACTCTCCTAAAACAACTTTTAAAATCTAAACTACCTAAAACACCTAAAAATAAGTTTCCTAACCTATCTATAACATTGTTGATGCAAGATTTGACCAACACCAAATAGTAATAAATTGGAGGGGAGGTGCTGAGCTAGAACTTGCCAAGTTGTTTGTTCGCCTGTTGTATTCCTACCTGATTTGTAGTGTCTGGTGATGCATATAAGGATCGACTGTAGCAACGTGCCTGATTTGGACATCTAGTATTACCTTTACAGAGTGAACAACTTTCAATAAAATCAACCAGACTAGTCCCCAGGTTGAGAGGTGGGATCACAATGGACCCGCTTAAATACCAAGTCTTCTAAAGCAACAAGCTGCCTCCCGTTCATTATAGGACAAGACTGAGTCTGACTAATTAAATCAATTGCTGATTCAACAGAGTAACGGCATAATACATTGATTCCTTGACAAGGTACATGCATGAATAGTTGATGTATGCCGATTCCCACTATTTTCTCATGAATAGTACTGTATACGTGAATAATACTATATACTTGAATAGCGTCGTACATTTGCATAGTGTCACATAGGCAAATAGTGGCGTACAAGTGAATAGTGTTGTACACGTGAATAGTATTGTATACGTGAATAGTGTTGTGTCTCGAAAAAGACCTTTCTGATGTTGAAGATCAGCCAAGGCCTCAATCATAGAGCATACTAAGAATTTTTTAGAGGTTCCGACACCACTTCTTGGGGAACTTATACAATATTGCATTACTAAATGGTAAAATAAAGACAATAACTATAAAAAGTAGAGAGACATAAGTTTTACGTGGTTCGATTTTGAAACCAACGTCCACGGGCAGAATGTAGAAACTTCACTAGAGATATTACAACTCTCTCTTTACTTTTAAGGAGAGAACAAAGAGACTCTCTCTCTCTTGATCTAGAGAAGCTCTTTAGTAGAGAACTCGTAGAGAATTTTGATCGTTTAGATCTGAATGAATTGAATTGAATTATGAGCCCTTATTTATAAGAGAAGATTATAAATAAAATATTATTTATAATAATTTTATATTATTTTTATATTATATTTTTTATAATCACCGAAAGGTGACCGCCTTCTTTTTTGGCCTTAATATGGCCTAACAAACATTATAACAACTTCCTAATCTTATTAGAACTTTATTTAGACATTTTTAAACACTTTTTAATACACTTAAATAATAAAAACGAATTTTAAAAACTATCTAGAAACTACCATTAAAAAATTAAATACATTAAAATAAAAACTTCCCTAAAAAAGAAACTAAAATATGTTATACATCATTCCCCCCTTATTGGAAAGAATTCGTCCTTAAATTCAAATCACCAGCAGAAGAATCATCGTAGTACGGAAGATGTCGCATAATAAAAATATCACGTGTGAAAATTCCTAGGCAATTGCATCTTGTAAGTGGTTGCTCTTGATCTAAATTTGGTGGCCACAAGTAGTACAAGATCCTGATTTTTCTTCAATTGCAAATAGTCGATCCACCAGTTCATCGGTTTGGAGATTATCATGAAATTCAATAATATCAATTTAAATCTTGACTCCCACCTTCTTGCATCACATATTTGTTGTGGAATATGAAAACCCCTTTGATTGGCAATTGAGTTATCAAATTCTTCCTCTATCCATGCATCTCCTTCTTTAATTGTTGGAGCCAAGGTTAACATTTGAATCACTAATAGCCCTCCCTGGTCACCAATAACGATTTCTTCCTTAGATTCATCGCAATATTCATCAAATATGAGTGAATTATCAAAAATATTTCTTCCTTATTTCATTAATCTATAGTAAACCTCACGACGAGGTTGTGGTGCAGGCAAGGGCCTGTGGTTATAGCGATCCCTACGATCTAGATTAATCGCATGGGATTGGTCGGATTTGGACCCCTGCTCCGAATCGTGGAGTGAAACTGCAAGATTGCCGTGAGAACCCACAATTTTCTCTCTGCCTTGGACAACAACCTACTCTTGAAGTTGTAGCTGTGACAATGTCAAGCGTAAAACAACTTTCAACAGTTGATTCACGGCTTTGGCATTATTTGTGATCAATTCTTCAAGTCGATTGACCTGAGAATTGATTGCGAGTCTTCCTCTTCTCTTTGACGCCATTGACGAAAAAGAGCAAGATCAAACCTGGCTCTGACACCAATTTGATGTTAAATCGTCAAGAACGAAAATACTCAAAAAGATAACGAAATATATATTCTATTGAATAAAATATTCAAAGAGAAAAAAAATGATCTTCATCTATTAAATTTCGTAATTGGAGCTCCTTATATAGATAACTCCTCTAAAACAACTTCTAAACTACCTAAAACACCTAAAAATAAGTTTATTAACCTATCTATAATATAATAACTACTTTCTAATCCTATTAGAACTTTATTTAGACACTTCTAAACATTTTTTAATACACTTAAATAATAAAAACGAATTTTAAAAACTATCTAGAATTACCACTAAAAAATTAAATATATCAAAATAAAAACTTCCCTAAATAAAAAAAAGCTAAAATAAAAAACATTCTAAAATACGTTATACATCAATAACTTTTAGAGCTAATAAGAAAAAAATAAATGACTCGAGAAAGAAAGAAGAAAAATTATGATTGCAAATTTCAAAACTCTCTAAATCTTTAATTCTTCAAATTAATTTTTTTTATAGTAATCTGTAATTATAGGTATTTCTAGATTTAAGTTTGAGTAGAAGAGATACGGTGGTTGTAATGGATGAACAAGTCCCTTTTTATACCTCTTCTAGACCTTATTTAGGTTATAATAAGTTTTAAAGAAATTTGAAACAAACTCAAACCTTTTAATTAAATTCCTCTTTATGGCCTGCTGCACTCATTCTCTAAGCGATTTGGTCCTAAAATGCCTAGGCATTGGGCTTGACATGATTGAACTGAGGTCTTAAATCAAAATGCCTAGGCATGCTGACTAATGCTGCATAGAATTAAAGGATCGTGTTTGTAAATTTTAAGGTTTAGTACATTTGACACTTTGAACTCGTACAATGTTATGCATGTATGACTGTCTTTGTTAAAACCAACACTTGGTTGGTTGGGCGAGTGGTTTAGGGGCAAAGCACCTAAATCCACTTCAGGGAGAGGTCTTAGGTTTAAGACTGTCTCCCGCCATTTGTTGGCCACTGATACTATTGGGTTGTGTCTGGCCCCATGTGATTAGTGGGGAGTGAGGTCCTCGATATCCATGATCTCAGGAAAAAAAAAGTCTTTGTTATTATAAATGTCAGAATATCTTGATATAGATTTTTCGATGTCCATTGTAACTGATAACAGACGCCAGTTTTTTGAGATTTTGGGTTCAAGCTTTATTGGGAGCATTTGTTTGTTTCCCATTTGCATGTTTAGTATTTGTTTGTTTGACTTTCCATGTGTGCATATTGGGGCTGCAAGTGCGGAAGAGTCTCAGGAGAGCTTGATATACCTATTTAGTAACTTTCAGATTCATTGGTTATTTGACATACAATACTTCTAAAAAGATTAGAAAAGGTTGTGTCAAACTGAATTCACTAAAAAACGAGTTGCGCTTTCTGCTTCATTTAATTTATGGTCCATTTAGGTCACTTTGTAATTTAATAAAGTGGGGTTTTGCGGAAGTCGCTGTGTCTGTTTCTCATGGATAGCAATTTTAAATTTTAAATTTTAAATGAGGAAACAGAGTAAATCTTCTTTGTTTGTCCTTTCTACGACGGCTTGATTGATGGCCTGGGCTAGTATCTAAAATCAGCAAGCACCAATTATAATTACCATGACTACTGTAATAGAATAGGACCATGAGAACACTTCTGCTTTTGTTATAACTTATAATTTCTAGAAATAAAATTGGATCTCCATGGACAACATGAGATGGATTGGCTAGTTAGAGTTCCTCATAATAATTTTAGAACTTGTTACATCTTTCTAAGCTCGACCTACATTTCCATGAAACAGTTTGTTTTTAAAGCAGTTTTGAGTCAACTTCATTTTTGCAGGGGGCATCACACTCCTCTATCTATTTATAAAGATGAAAATGCTAGCATCCCGTCTAGTCATCAAGCAGAATCATCAAAGTCGGATGTGACATTGTGGCACACTTTAGGAACCCGAGCAGAGAGGAATAAAGAAAACAATGCAATCCCTAGCAAGTGGACAAAAAATAAGGTCACAAATTTGAATCGGGAACAAAATTATTTTCAGTACTGATGTGTTTCTTATTGATGATGATCTGGTACGGTTTAAATTGCCTCAGCTTATCCACAAAGCAGTTGTGTTTTCACCATATTTTTCTTTTTTCAGATTCCAGAAAAACCACCTGGGACTAGAACTGCAGCAGTACCTGCCCCAAGTATCTGTATTGAAGTGTTTATTGATGATGAATGTGAAGAGTATGCAATTTCGCTCCCTTGCTGAGTTAAATAGCATGCAACATATGAGTGATAGCTCTGTCCGTAACTGTTGTTCAATGGAATTCATTTAAGGACACTTGGCGGATATTTTTGTCAACGATGTTTATGATTTTCAGTTGAGTTTGAGAGTTTCATCCTGCCAGGCCTTGAGTTTAGGTGTCACAATTGGTCAATCGAGTGGATGCCTTTGCATGGGTAAATATGACTTGGGGAGATGCTAATCTCTTATGACCATGATCACATGTTGGAATGCCTCTTCTTGACTTGGAAGAATTTACGCGTGCTGATTTATTTTAATTTGACTTGCTTGGATGATGACTTGAATTTAGGCTGATTAGACAAAAAAAAAAAAAAAAGGGTTTTGCGTGAAGTTTTTAGTCAATGTAGATTATGTAATTTGAAAGTGCAAGCTGAATTTATCGATTACTTGAGTTACAAAATATTATTTTCATCATGGAACATACTCATAAGTGTGTTTCTCCACACAGTCTCATTGTTTATCTATAATATAAATTGCTTAACTTATTTTCAGATCAATGGTAATGCCAAAAGAAGGTGGAAAGGCTGCAATGTTACAGCTTAGACAAGGGGATCATAAAGAGCTTAAGAGGTAAGCAATTGATATTTGAATGTCTTAATATTTTTTTGGTTACATCTTCGAATGTCGTATTTGCTTATGTTCTTCAATTAATGATTGATAGGCCTTCTCATTATTTATCTTTGCTCAGGGAAACAGAGTTATTGAAGGAAAACCCATTGCGCAATTTTCCTCCAAGCAGTCTCCCTAGATATAGTGAAACCATTTTTTTTTCCTACTTTTGTTGTATGGTTTATGTTTGGATCAGCTTTTATCTCTAAAGCTGAGTGAACCACTTGCTTTTCAGTCATATTTGGATTTGCAGGTGTTTTGACATTATTTGGTAGTTATATTTAATTCGCTGAGTTTGCTTTTCCCACATCTGAAAGCACACATACAAGTCTCGAGCTATTTCTATGTATTTGATGAACAGTACAGTGGTTTTGCACCTATTAGAACCAACCGGGCCTTAAAGCTATAAGCCTATAACTATGATGAGTCAGAGGTAGAGGTGTTCGCAGTCTTATACATAGAGTAAATATAATGCCCATCTAATAAATAAAAAGTAAAATACATTATACAAAGATGGCAACGTAAATGCATACAGCAATGTCGGGTTTTTTTACATGATTACCTTTCAAAAAAATAATAATTTTACAAATATCATCCCCTAAAAAATAATGTCACATTTGTCACATTTTATTGTTCACTGCACAGTCATTGTACAGTCAGCGTGTCAAACAAGCGTCACGTCGGCGCAGAGGTGGAATTTTTTTAAATGGAAGGGAATGCGTCTTTTGAAAAGACGTCTTCCCTTCCACTTTAAAAAAAAAATTGTGAAGGGAAGGCGTCTTTTAAAAAGACGCATTCCCTTCACCTTAAAAAATTTACGCCTTCTTTTGCACAAATTTTTTTTAAGTGGAAGAAAATGCGTTTTTTTTTATTTCACTTAAAAAACTGCCACCTCCGCGCCGACGTGGCGCTTGTTTGGCACGCTGACTGTGCAATAAATAGTAAAATATGATAAATATGACATTATTTTTAAGGGGATGGTATTTGTGAAATTATTATTTTTTGAAAGGATAATCATGTAAAAAACTCCAGCAATGTCCTTATCACAAAAGAATATTAAACAATTAACAATTAGAGCTCCAATACCTTTTATTTTGAAGTTATTTTTGTTCTGTTTAAATTGATTTGTAAAGTCTTAAATCATAAACCAACAATTAACAATTAGAACTCCAATACCTTTTATTTTGAAGTTATTTTTGTTCTGTTTAAATTGATTTGTAAAGTCTTAAATCATAAACCGAATGAAATGCATTGATTTGATTTAGTGTCATGATTTGAGGCCAAATAATGTACAACTCTAAATAGAGGTCTAATAATATATATTAAGCTATAACTATTACTAAGGTAAGAGGAATCTCTTAGTTTTATTAAATTGTTGAATATATATACATATAATCATTTAACGAGTCATTCTTTATTCTTCGTCCTTAGTATTTTGTTAACACAACTAAGCATTCCTGATTTGTTTATAATATTCGATTTGCAGAAATTATCCGTGATAATATTATTCGAAAAATATTTAAATAATACATTTTTTTAATATATTTTTTTGACATTATATTTAAAACTGTTAGATCGTCTTGAGGCCTAGAAATGTACGGTCCAGTTAGACCGGTTCGGTTGAAGTCCGGCGGTTCAATCATAGGAAACCCCATGAGGCCCGGTCTATTTAGGTCAAAGTTCTCGGCATTCGGTACGTAACCTTTAAACCTTGAAAAGCTGGATATTGGAGCTCTCTTGGAATCGAAATGGCAAAACCCTAGAGATTCATTCCTTTGAGTTCGAGGGCATTTGCTAGTCGACCCGATTGAGAAAAGTCAGGGTATTTCGTTTTATCTCCAACCTTTTCTACTCCTTTTGAAATCTAATTCCTGTTTCTGCAAATGAATTTTTTCCTAGTTTCCACTTACTTTGAAAAACACGAATTTTTCCATCAAAGGGTTTTTGTGCTTTTCTTTCTCTGTAAATCCTTTAAACACTTGCGATTTTGTTGTTTTGTTTTTTCTGTTCTTTTCTGCGAATTAGGGTTTTATTTTGAATTCCATTTAGTAAATCGCGCGATAATCTGCAGGTGAAGATCCGATCCGACATATCTCAAAACTACTAGAACGCTGCTTCTGTGATTTTGTTTTTGTTTAATTTTTCAAAAGAAAAAAAAGGTTAGGATCTGATTACTTGATCTACTGTCCATGGCGGAGCACTTAGCTTCCATCTTTGGCACTGAAAAGGACCGAGTGAATTGTCCCTTCTACTTCAAGATTGGCGCGTGTCGCCATGGCGATAGATGTTCTAGACTTCACAATCGCCCAACGATTTCCCCTACCCTTCTCCTCTCCAACATGTACCAGCGGCCTGATATGATCACTCCTGGTGTGGATCCACAAGGGCAGCCTATCGACCCTAGGAAGATCCAAGAGCACTTTGAAGATTTCTACGAGGACATCTTTGAAGAACTGAGCAAGTTCGGCGAGATAGAGAGTCTCAACATTTGTGACAATCTCGCCGATCACATGGTTGGCAATGTTTATGTCCAGTTCAAGGAGGAAGACCAAGCTGCTGCTGCTCTTCAAGCTCTGCAAGGGCGGTTCTACTCTGGACGTCCAATTATTGTTGATTTCTCACCTGTGACGGATTTCCGTGAAGCCACTTGTAGACAATTTGAGGAAAATAGCTGCAACCGAGGCGGTTACTGTAACTTTATGCATGTGAAACAAATTGGGAGAGAATTAAGAAGGAAGTTATTTGGTAGGTATAGAAGATCTAGGAGGAGCAGAAGTCGTAGCAGGAGTATGAGCCCACACCAGCGAAGGGAACCCGAGAGGCGAAACTACCGTGATCAAGGGGACTTTTTTGGAAATGGGCGGCGGAATGGGGACAGGCATGGGAGGTTTGAGAATGATGGTGGGAGGCGACGACATGGGAGCCCCCGGCATACCAGAAGTCCAGGAAGAGAAGGGAGTGAAGAACGAAGAGCAAGAATCGAACAATGGAATAGGGAAAGAGAGGAGAAGCAGTGATTCCAGCTTTTTGTTGCCTGCCCACTTATCTTTAAAGATAAATAGGCTACAAATGGCGCTCTTTATGGCATTGGTCTGGCTTTTGGTAATGGATTATTATGATCATCTCGCATAGGTGATATATTGTCGGTTTGAGTTGTGGTTTTGGGTAATTAGCTTTAGTACAGAAAGTGTTCTAATGACGGTTTAGTCCTGGTTCTACACTAGTTACCAGAGATTATGTTGATTTTGGGAGTTACTTTAATCACTATTTCATGTGTCTCGATTTCTTCGTTTTCTTCACACGTATCTTCTTTTCCCCCTTTTTTCTCTATATATTTGATTAGTAATTAGAAATGATATCTGGATACATATCAAAACTGCAACACATTTGTGATAGTGGGGTTCACTGGGGAGGAAAGGAAAGGAAAGAAAATTCAAAAATTTCTTCTTAATAGTTGTTCTCCATCTAGTTACAACTTTATGGAATTGGCACCCATTAGACCCCTTTAAAACCAACGATCAACGTTGCAAAGTAGGCTTTGTCTATGATGATAGTAATTCTACATGTCAATTTTTCTTTTTAGGTTGAGAAGTAAGTAAATCAAAATTGAGCAAGTATTATTACTTTTGAATTCTTTATAGCTCCGTACTGTCTGAAAAATAGTGATTCCTATGTTCACCTTGTGTGTGGACATTACTCTAAAAAGGTTCTGGTAGACATCCATTGGTATAAGATTCCTGCTTTGCTTTTACAAATCCTTCTTTTCTTTCTTATGTTTCTTCACTCTTGTGACTTACCAGTGTTTCTTCTTTAGCTATACAAGTGCTCTGAACATTCGATAACCTAGTTTCCTTCAAAGATCAAACTTAAGCATTTGATCAATAGGTCTTTGAACTTAAAATTCTCATTGTTGAACATGCTTGGTTTGCTCATCCTTCTATCTGTTTGAAGCCTTTGACTTGCACTAGAGTGCGCATTACTGTGATCTGCTATCTGGACTCTATTTAATTTCAATGCCATCATCTGTATGTTTGATCTGCATCCGTGTTTTTTTTCCTATATGTTGATTGGCTTATCCCATGCAGGACTCTTTTACTGGATCCTCTTGTTACTTAACTATGATCCACGTTCGTTTCCGTTTCTTTATCCGTGGATGATTATACTTAAATAAATGAGATTACCATAGTTTCACTGAGCACATAATACACATTATGCATTTGCAGTTGGCCTTGCTTATCTTAGAACACTCCTACTTGTATTTGTCTTCAGAAATATTCTTTATATTTACAGAGTTATGGTTTCATGAGTATCTACTTTTGATTACTCATAAATGGATTCTTTGTGTTGGTCCTTTGTGGGATTATATATTAGGCACTTGGTAGCAAGATGTTGGTTGTTGCATGTAATTTCATTAAGTTTCAGGGCTCAAACATTCCTGAGGTTTTAGGCTAGGTCCTTATTTTTGCAGTATGGTGTCCGACTTATATTGTTTAACCCTTATGATTGTTCCTATACCACTACTTTATGTCAATATCCTGCTACATGTTTTTTGCATGTTTTGGTGTATGATATAATTTAATATTTTCATTCATATCATTAGCTTCATGTTGACCATGATAAGATTTCAGCATATGGAAGCAAACTGGTTTGAATTATAAAACCACTTCAAGTGCTTGCACCCATCGAACATCTACTCTTAAGTTCCAATAAGATGTCAAACCAATGTCAGTGCTTTTTCAGAAAGATTTTATTTGAAAATTTTCAACCTGCAGTATGGATTGGTTCCTGGGGCAGGATCTGCATTTATCCTTTGTTCTGAATTCAAATTCATTTGTTTTAGATAGCTACAAAGATGTATTAAGTAGATACGAATTTATAAGTCACTGTTAAGATAAAATATTCAGTACTCAGTAATTGTTATATTTGTGTCTGGTATTGGAAACCTCATGTCTCTCTCTTATCTGGCTGGCTAAAAGAGTATTTTAATGGTTTTACAATGCCTTTTAAGGATGATGAACTCAATAATTGTACTCAAACACCAGGTCCCTTAATCAACCAAGAGTCATGTGTATTGATGGCTCCTGTTGATCTAAGGGACAGTGGTGTTTGATTACACTTCCCAAGTTGATTTCCCCAGTCTGTCAGGGTCTATTATTATTTCTTATAGGATTCTCTTCTTGAATGCCATTTATTTTGATAAAGTTTTCTCTGTTATGAAGTATCCTCTCTCTTATGGTGTTTCAGTACACTCATGTCCTTCTTGCACCAACAGGACAGGTTTGGCACGTTTCTTATTCTTCCCTTAAATATTATGAATGAAATATGTATTTCATGTTTAAAGTGGAATGAGAGATTCTTGACTTGTGCTCTTCCTGACGAGAACAGTAAAGGTGAGTGCTCCCCTTGGAGGTGAAGTAAAGCACTAGCTGTTGTACGGCATTGCCAGCTTGAATCATTTTAATTGAGATGCTCTGCAAGCTCAATTAGAACACCTAAAAGGGCCATGTTATGGGAAGATTGATAGAACAAATTAATATCAGTTTCTGTGGAGAGTGTAATCTTGTTAACAGTATATTCAGGCAACTTGGGTTGGAGACTGCGTAACGTAAGCTTTGTGATGGGCAAGCATTTTCACTTAAGTTAGCTTGTTTCAAAAATAAAATAAAAAAAAATAAGGAAGGAGAGAAAGACATCTCTATTAATATTCTTTTTGTAATTTTAATAATGGTAAATTTTCTTATCAACCTGTGAAATTGAGTACATTTTATGGTATCATGCCATTGATACGTGCAATTTTTAACAACTCTACAAAATGTAGAATTCCTATGGTATAGTTATAATTTAAAATCTTTTTTGGACACATTTTAGAACTAGATTTAATTGAACTAATACATAGGCTAACTCTTTAGATAAACCTATGGTTGCTTTACTGTAATTATCTAATCTTGCTATAGATGACTTTGAAATTACATGTTTTTCTATATTATTATGATAAGAAAACAGTTTGTTAACAAATTAAATATAATAAAAATGAATACGCGGGAAAGCTTTAAAAGATAAAATAAGAGAGAATTGGTTAAGGAGATTTTGACACATATAATATAGGTCTTAAATGTATCATTTAGAAAGAGCGACTTATTAACATTACATGGTAACATTAGAGGTAGAGAAAAATTTAAAATAATATAAATTGAGATAATTAAGAAAAATTAAACTTTTTGTATTTTAAATATTGATTTAATAATTGATAAAGAAAAGCAAATTTATGTAACGAATCCATGTAATTTAGAAAAAGGCTTTAAATTGAGTTAAGTTTTTATATTATTCTAATCATTTTATCATGCCTTACCAGTTAAGTAATTGACCTTATATAATTCTATTTAAATCCACCTTTTTTTGTTTCTTTGTTTTTTTTTTTATTACAGGTTTTTCAGCCCTCGAAATGTGTCATCCTTCCTTTTGAGCAGACTAATCCTGCTCATTCAAATATTGTAGAGACGTTTGAACTGATTCTTCCAACAGAGGCGGATAAATGGAACATGCTCAGGCTTGAACTCAAAACTTAAATCTTAACCTCACTTATACTCATTCCTCAATCAACTAATTTACAACCTATTAATTTATTTACTTTTTTTTTTTTTTGAGTTTGGAAAAGGCTTTAAATTGAGTTGAGTTTTTATATTATTCTACTCATTTTATCTTGCCTTACCAGTTGAGTCTTGGACCTTATATAATTTTATTTAAATTATAACCTTCTTTTCTTTTTTAAAATATATCAAGTAGGTTTACAATTTTTGTTAAATCTTTGAGACTTCGACACCCCTACCAGCAAGAGTAATTTCACTTTGAATTCCGTTACTCCTAAAATTCCTTTCTAGTGCGAAAACGTGGTGGCTAACAAAACGACGCCCTTCTGTCACGTGGATTCCTACGTTCGTGGAAATTCAGCTCCCAAGTCAAGACGTGATTGCCTAAAGCATATTAAAACGCGTTTCTATTGGTCTGATGACAACAAAAATAGGTTTTTGTTTTTGTTTCTATTTATTTATATTTTTAAGGAAACCTTCGTCGTTAAGAAAATCGTATTATTGGCGATTAGTTTCCGCGTTTTTTATAAATTTCCAACCGTTTCAAAGCCCTCTCTCTCATCGTTACTTGTTCTTCCTTCGTCAAAAACTGGTAAACTTCTCTTCTGTAAATATTTAGGTCATAGCTTTGTTTTCGATCTGTGTTCTTCTCGTATGTTCATTAAACTATGGTAGATGTACAAGTTCAAGAAGAAGAAGAAGACATTCTGAGTGATATCAATGTCGAGGATCTGTTTGTAAGTTTTCCAGATGATTTCAACCTTTTTGGGGACGAGGTCCTCTTTCCAACAGATGCATGCGTCGAAAATACAGTTACAGAAGAAAGTCCGAAACTGTCTCCCGATTCATGTACTTCATGGATTCGAGAGGTGGAGGAGATGTTGATGGAGGACGAAAAAGAAGTAGAGGAGAGGAATCTGGAAAGCTTTGAGGAAATCTTCTCTGATATTCTTCATGAGATTTCTGATAACCAATCCCAGGGAATTAAGAGTTCGACAGATGAGGAATCAAATGCAGAGTCATACGTTTCGGATGTCGCTCAGGAGAAGGAAAAGAAACATGATGCTTCTTCTGAAGACAAGAAGAATGAAGGTGATGATCCGATTACAAAGAAACGGAAAAGGTATGAGTACTGATTATTGTTTGGTGGCAATCTTTCTGTTTAATTAGTCAATTTTGCGATCTTCGGTGTACGGTGTATATATTATAGGGAGGGAGGGTTTATTAGACATTTGGGGGGTTTTGGTTGATACAAAAGTCAAATTTGATATCTAAGCTTGGAGATAATTTTGTTTTTCAATGTAATTTTGATAATTTTGCACAGACAAGAATCTTCCATCCTCTCTTGTTCAATTAGATTTTGTTGATCCCTGGATTTGTTCCTTTGACAATGAGAGAGTAGTATATGAATTCAGTGAAACTTACTTGATGCCAGATCATCATTCCTGGAACTGGAAGATGTTCAATATTTCAATGTAAGATTAGCAGTTGGAAAGTGTTTGATGTGTTTTCACTGCTGTTTTGTTCGTCATTATAATTATTTTCAGGCAGATGAGGAACAGGGATGCAGCTGTAAGATCTAGAGAGAGGAAAAAGATGTACGTGAAGGATCTAGAGCTGAAGAGCAGATATCTTGAAGGTGAATGCATCAGACTGCAGCGCTTGCTTCAGTGCTGCACTGCAGAAAACCATGCTCTCCACCTTCAGTTGCAAAGGAACAAGGCTGCTGTTGCTTCATCGACCAAGCAGGAGTCTGCTGTACTCTTGTTGGGTATGAAGCCTGGATCCATCTCTCTCTCTCTCTCTCTCTCTCTCTCTTTCTCTCTTTCTCTCTCTCTATTCCTCCAAGTATATGCATTCCTTTTTAATTTATTCCATGAAAGAGGTAACATGAGAGAAAATTGATTAAGATGGTTTGAACACACACAACGAAGACCATAGGACGCACTACTTTTGAAAGATAGCCTATTAAGAATCCACGGTAATGGTAGAGACAAAGAAAGACTTAACGTAATATGAGCAAAAATAATTAAGAAATATATAACTACTTGTAACATAAATGTTAATTGAGCTCTCGATAGAGCTGAGTGGAGAAATGAATTAATGTAGCTAACCCCATAAATTTTGAAAACGGCCTTTTTTTGTTGAGCTGAGTTGAGTTGCACGAGAGAGGTGGTAGGAAGTAGGATTGGAGAACGACTTGCTCCCTATGAGCCTAAGAATTTGGGTTTAGTATATGCACAAATTGAATACGTGATGTAGAATGAGTTTTGGTTTGAATCAAGATTCTAGGATGTTAGAAATCATAGTTTTGTGAGGTAAGAAAAAAAATATTCAGTTTACTGTGGTAAATTTAAATATTTAAGAATTAAGAATTTAAGTAGCAAGGCTGCTCATAAGGCTGAGAATCTAATTATGAATTTAAGATAGTCATATCTAATTCTACCCCATGTAGTTCGGAAAAAGCTTAGTTGAGTTGAGTATATCTAAATCAATTTTTAGGTTTGGAGAAGGTAAAAGGATAATGTGTTAAAATTCAAATTATAGTCATATAGTAGTTACATGTAGATACATTTAAATGTCGATTAGCCTGGGATAGCGCAGAGCGAGGAAGTAGAAAGGGCCTAGTTGAGTTAAGTTGAGTAGACTAAGTTTACCTACTAGTATGAAATCACACACCATATGAGATTGATTAGAATTGGGATAATGAATCAGTGGAGCCAATAAGTAAATGAAGAGTTGAACCAACAGTTTTGATGGAAAGTTGGAAGAAAACCACAAAGCATTGAAAAGAATCACATTCTTGAAGATGAAAAGCAAAGTTACTTCTCTCTTACATTCTTAAACTTGGTGATATTGCATTAGTTAAGTTTATATCTGCATTCTTTGTATAATCCTAGGAAAAAAAAGAGGCCTCTATTGTGTTTCCAGAAATTGAAGTTTTCCTTATGGAATTCTTTGACATCCATACAAAAATTAAATTAGAACTTGTTAAATAATTAAAACTAAAGACCCACTAATCATAGGCATTAAGATCACTAGTGGATAATGGAATCAGAATTTGTTATTGAAGTAAATTTGTGAACTTTTATATCAAATATTAATATAAAATCATGAATTTTTCGACTTTCTCTGTTTTGTTAAATTGCGAAAATCATACATTGCGTCTTCTTTGTTATTATTATTTTTGTTTCATGCTTTGGTACTTTATAGTAGCTCACCATTTATATAGAGCAAGAACAGATTAGATGTACTTACTTGATTGTTCATTCCTTTTTCATTAGCTGATCTAACACTGTTCTAACATTAAGACTCAGTTTGGTGGTTGAGAAAATAGAGTTTTCTTAAAAAAAAAGAAATTCTCAAATCTTTATGTGTGCATGCATCATGTTCACTAAAATTTTGAATGCAAGGAATTTATTTTTTAGAAATTGAAAATGCTCATGGAAGTTTTACCTTTCAACAAGACTATCTCATTTCTAGCCTTTGGCTGTTTGTCAGAATCCCTGCTGTTGGGTTCCCTGCTTTGGTTGGTGGGCATCGTGTGCCTGTTTCGTCTACCATGGCTGCTATGCTCGGCACCAGAAACAGCGGTGCTGGTAAACATGGGCAGCAGAGATCGAGAAATCGTGGATCTCACGCATCCAAGAGGAGGAAGAAATAAGAAAGTAGGATTAGGGACACTTCGGCTGTTCTTTAAGTGTAAACGGTGCAAAGCTACTCGGTGGAGGATGAAATCAGTGTCGCTTCCTCGTGCAGTTCTCGCATGAAATTTTCCTTCAGATGCTCTTTGCACCTCTGTTTTTTTTTTTTTTTTTTCCGTTCTTTTTTTCTTTTTTCTTTTTAGACTGCTTGGTAGTAGAAGTAGAACCTAATAATATATGGACTTGTGGGAACAGTTCTTTAATTCAATATTTATTTCTCTATATTTGGATAAAAATAACATTTCTCGGAGGCTGCAGGTGACCAGCACTTCTAATGACAGTTATATTGACGTGATGCCACCAAAAATTGTTTCACCACCGAGCACTGCCACATTTTGAAACTGCAAATTCCACTTCCCATGTGTTTTCCACGTGGTTTGTATTCTGGTGGACACCATACTGTCCTAAAGCAGCTAGGCCGCTGCAAATCCTTGCTTTCAAGTGCAGCAACTCAAAAATCCCAAGCTATTCTTTCATTTAATTTGTATTTATCTCTAAGCAGTTTCTTTTTGCATTTAGCCTCACTCCCATCCGTCCCCTCTCTCTTTAATTAACTTTTCAAATTCTGTCACTCTCTTTTCCCTTTCAACCTTTTTTTTTTTTTTTTTTTTTTCAGTCAATGACCTCTTCTTCATCCTCTTAACCAAAGCCAGTGTTGAACCTTTCTTGATGAAGTTTCTTTTGTTGTGTGCGTCTAAATTCTCGTTCATTGTTGTCACTACAAGTTTTCATTGTTCTAGGCTTCTAGCTTGCTCTTCTTCCAGGTGTCAAGGTTGCTTTTGAAGGACGGTATGATCAGATATATGAATAAGTTTATTTTTTCTTGGGCTTTTTAGTCAAAGATTAGGATAACTGGCTATAATTTTCATTGATGTTTTCTTTTAAGAGACTGATAGTTAAGGTGTCAAAATTTTTTATTTATTTATTTAGATGGCCGCTAAAATTACCTACTGTTTACTCTTTGTCCACCCATTCACTTTCTTAACCCACTTTAAAATTTAACTTAGGTGGGTGGACGAAAAGTAAATGATAGATAATTTTAGCAGCCACCTTTATTTAATGAGTAGAAACAATCCTATGCCCCAGGGGATGATCCATCGTGTTATGCCCACCTTACGGTAACAGGCCACTTCATGGGTACTCCCCATTCCAGTGGCGTTGAACAAAGAGGCCACCTGCCCTGGGGAGTCTTTATAGTTCGCAGGTACCCGCCCAAATGTATTTCCATACATATTTGATAAATTGGCCCGTTGGCAAGTTAAGGTGTCATGTGCACAAAATTTTCGCTGCCCTTACAATTCAAACCCCACGGTTAACTGCGTAAGCGAGACTGTGAGAGTCGAATGAATAGGCCGGAAGTTTGGCAGTCTGAGCGCTCTCCGCGAGGATAAGAAAGAAAACTAGGGACTCACCAAGCTGCCAAGAAAGAGTTTTTCAAAAATGAAACTAAAAGTGGAAAAGGTGACAATAAATGAATAACGCCTACTAAACAAATTTTCTGTTTAACAATATAGCCCTTTGCCAGAACAGATCCAGAAATGCTATACACGCTGGGGTAAAACGCTTGAGAAACACGAGTTATCCGTGTTTTGCCCAAAACAGACTGGCCTCTCAGCCTTCTAAGATTAGTGTTCGGCCAAAACTCAGTAAAGCCAAACACTATGAAGTAAATGGAAAGCAATAATACACTTAAGTCCCACACTCAAACAATCCCTTCAATCCTGGAACCTCTAAATGAGTGCACAAAACCTCAATTTCTCTTACAAGTAACACCTCCATAAAAAGATTGGCTCAACCATAAGAGTAAATTATTAGTAATGCATACGAGCAATCAAAGGCATGCCTACTTCCATTGACTGCAAAAACAATAACAAACTAAACCGAACAGCTAGTAGAGAGATGAGAGATGCAGAGAAGATAATACATAATAGAAAAAAGACAATGAATTGTGGACAACTAGAAGTATGGCACTTTGGGTAACATTTAATCCACTCAACAGCTGCTACTCCTTATTTAAGTTTTTGAGTTCCTTTTCCCTTTGGTGTGGAACTGCCTTCTAGTTACAGAGATCTGAGCCAGAAAGTTTTCTCTTCCGTGATCAATGGGACTGAATTCTAGTAACAGATATATCTCTGGCTAAAGATTGCACTTCAGCCTTCAGCAACTGTGTCCCTGCCTTGCAATCCCCTTCCTTTTTTTCTTCTCAGTTTCCCCCGACTTTTAACAGCTGTTGATGCAATAGTTCGATGGTAGCTGTCGGGGCCATCATGGAGCGAGAAGACAATCAGAAATTCTCATCTGCAATGCCTGTTTTTGAAAGATTGGATCGGCTAGACCGTCTGGTAAGAACATTAAAGCACAGTAAAAAAAAGGATCTCTTATTCAAGAGTTTTTTTTTTTTTTTTCTTTCTTTCTTAAATAGGCAAAAAACAAGAATCAAGGAAGAAATAATCAAACTTAAAAAGTACTTTGGCAATAGTACCGGACAATTATGACAATGTTATTTATACTCTCCAGATGTTGAGCTTTATTCTTACATTTAATCTACATGGACACGGTGCCCATGTGATGCAGCTGTGTTATATGGAGGAGAAGCAGAATCTTTCCCAAAAGCATTCTTCAAGTCCCGAATCAGTTCAAGGGGAACTGGATAAGCAATGCAAGCCTCTGTCCTCTGCGCTCAAGGAAGTTCAATTCAAAGGTACTCTCATGGAACGAGTAGCAATGCTTGAAAACCGGGTATTACAGGTAAAATAATGCAGAACCAATAGGTTAAATAGATGATCAAATTATCTAAGTACCTTCCATTCATACTCTGGAAGGTAAGGGACAAATAGATTAACCAAAAATTATACCAATTGGTTTATAATGACAATAAACTAAGTGATCCTGGATATATGTAAACATTGGCTTTATATGATACTTGTCCTGTATTTGATCTGTCAGTTAAGCCTTGAAATGGAGGAAGGTTACTTGTCAAGGTCAAGCTCTTCAACAATACCACTTGCTGAAAACATTAGGCAGGGTGTCCCTGCTAAGCAGGATAAGGAAGTGACCAGTATTGAGAAACAGTGTCAGGTCATAAACCCAGTAAGTTGACAGTTTAGAGGATAATCCCCCAAATATCAAACTCTTTATACTAATCTTAAATTGATTTAAAAAAAAAAAAATCTTCATGATTGTGCAGGAGAAACCCATTCAAGAAGCATGTATAGGAAAGCCAGAGGGTTCTGTCAAAAGGCAGAAAAAGCAAGGGAGATCTCTTAAGCATACATGGCAGCAAATGGTTAAGGTGGTTTCAATTAGGATGCTAATATTACAAGGCAGTCATGTTCTCTTTGGTTGGTCCAGTCTCTGCAATAGCTCAAAGAGTTTTCAAGTTTGAAACAAGAGTTCTTACTGAAAGTAATGGTTGAAATATCAATAAAAAAAATTAAATGACTAGAATTTTTTCTTATGAAACCTTAGAAAGCAACACCAGTGCAATGAACATGATCTGCACTCTTAGATATGCCAAAACATAACCCAAATACGATGATATTAGTGTATGCCAACATAGTAAAACTAGGATGTGGTATGTGTAAGATGACTCTTAACATAGTAAATCTCATAATCATTCATAGGATGCCATTAATCAAAGAATGGAATAAGAGATCAACAAAAACTGACCTGCAATATGTATTGTCATTATCATCCCTGGTAAGAAGTACCAATGGTTCCCTCGACAACTGCAACACTATGGAGCCTTACATTCCAATAATTGAGAAATTAGTTCCCCATTTTTTTTTCTTTTTCTTCGTTTTTTTTAAGTGATCATTCAATCAAATAAAGGCTCCTTAATTAGAAGATTCATTTTCTGGACAAGAAATTCAAGCACATCTTCTCTCTTTTCCTTGATGAGCAACTGCCTCAACCTACCAAATGTTGAACCTGGAGGCCGGATTCCCTTTTCTATCATTTCCTCCAAGAAGACACACGCCTCAGAAACTTTCCTCATTTCACACAACCCATTGATAAGAACAGAGAAAGTATGCATGCTAGGAACAAACTGTTTCAAGCTCATATACTTCCAAACTTTCATAGCCATTTCCAATTCATCATTTTCACAGAACATTTTAATCATCATTGTGTATGTGTCAGCATCCGGGTCACAAATTTTGATCATCCGCCGGAACACCCTATATGCTTCATCACTCTGTCCACGGCTAATCAAGCTGCTTAAAATAATATTGCAGGTTCTGGAATTTGGTGCAATTCCTTTACGGTCCATCTCATCCAAAACTCAGAAAACGTTCTTGAACTTGTTGACTTTACAGAAAGCACCAATCAAAGCATTATACACAGCCACATCTTCCATAATTCCATTCCTCTCCATCTCCAAAAAAGTATCAACTGCATCTCCTATCCGCTCTTCTATTCCGTATGTATGAATTAAAACGCTACAAATAAAAGATGTTGGTTTGCAGCCCCTATAATCCATATCCCTAACAACTTCAAGAGCTTCATCAACCCTCCCCCCCTTGCAAAGAACATCAACCATGATGCCATAAGTTACAATATCAGGATCACACCTATTATCTACCATCTCTTTGAAGATTTGCCTTGCCTTGGGCAGGTTAGGCTCTTTTCCCCAGCCTTCCAACAGTATACTATAGGTTTTCGAGTCAGGAACAAATTTTTCTTTCATACTATCAAAGATTTCTTGCGCCTTCCTCACATTCTTGGACTTGCAGAAAGCACTTAGCAGGCTGTTAAATGCTGCTAAGTTTTGAGGCACTCCATATTTATCCATAACGTTGAACGTGTAAATGGCTTCGTCCACTTTCTGCGCCCTGGCATATTTCCTCATGATCACAGCAAAGGTCTCCACATTCAGAATTCCTTTGCCACGCATTTTGTTAACAAGATCCCACATGATCTGATACTGCCTTATTTTGGCCAGAGAGCCGATCACGGTGTGGTAAGCTCGGACACTATGCGTGTAATTCCTTTGCTTCCCAGCCCATTCGAAGAATCTGTAGGCTTGCATACCAGCATTGTCGAACCTCTTGAGAATATCCTCCACTAAGTTTGATGTAACCCTAATGCCACTTTCATTCAACGCGGCTTCAAGTCCCAATTTAGGGCAAGCCATCATAATTTTACAGACTCTTTTAATTGGGTCTGAAGTTTCTTTAACTGGTTCATTAGAATAATTTCTAGCCC
The DNA here is from genome assembly GCA_035771175.1 of Paratinospora sagittata. Taxonomy (NCBI): domain Eukaryota; kingdom Viridiplantae; phylum Streptophyta; class Magnoliopsida; order Ranunculales; family Menispermaceae; genus Paratinospora; species Paratinospora sagittata. The sequence goes on along the minus strand of CM069603.1, from coordinate 57,634,789 downwards.
ATACCCTCCATTCTAAATAAAATCTACCACGGGAAAAATGGAACCTTGACATCTTAAAAAATCAGATGTAAAGATTTGAGCTTTCTGATACAGTCAGTAGTAGCAACTTAAAAATAAGTGGGAAAAAGAGCATCACAATTGAAAGTATTGAAGCCAGTGTTGTGGATTCTGGAACATATTGTCGATTTCATCAGTAGGAATTCAGTCCCAGGAACAGCTGAATCCAGCATCCAATAATTTCTCTCCATCTAAGGAGCCAAGAAGCGGAAAAATAAAAATAAAGAAACAAAGATAAAGTTGCACCTGAACCGCCGAATGCTTCTTATGGGATTGTCTTTGCTGGGTCCAGCCTTCCAGGGTTTCAGCAGTATGGAATCGATAGTCGAATGCGTTTTGGGTTGGTAATGTGATTTATAATTTTATTAAAAATTTTATGCACGTCAAAAGTCTTTTATTTTTTTTATTAAAAAATAAAAATTTATATGTAAATTTTTTATATGTAAAATATGTGTAGATAAATTTACAAGCCAGTTGTCTTTAAAATTTATTCCGTATTTTGTTTTTAACTCCAACAAAAACATCATTCTCTCTCCGTACGAGTGGTAAAAATCCCAACTTTTCTTCGTTCCCGGAAAATATATGTATCAGCGTGATGCGCCGCTGGTAACAGTAACATCACACGGTTGTCGGGTAGATAAGACACGTGGCCAAGCAATAGTTTTATTTTTATTTTTATTTTTTAGATGGAAAGGTTGCAACAATACGTATATCCGATGAATTACAAGTATGAAAGGGTGGATTAACTTTTTTTTTTTTTTTTTGTCAAAGTTTTCGAGATTTTTAAACGGAGAACATTCTTTAAATTAATATAATCATGTACCGAAACATTTACAGGCACAATTATAAGTCAAAACCCCATAGAAAACCTCAATAATAATAAGATAAAACATAACAGCAAAAGATATAATCTCACCACAATAACAAAAAACTAAATACTAAAATCACAAAACCTACACAAAAAAATTAAAACATGTCTTAGACCACAAGCTCTGTTGTCGGTGGAGGAAGGGCTGGAGATAAAAGACAACAAGAAAATGGAAAGCAACGAGCAAGAGAGGCGAAGGCCAAAAGCGTTGACCAGCAAAGAAAAAAGAAAGAATAAGAAAGATGAAAAACGGCAAGGGAGCAGCAAGCAGAAACAAAAGAAAACAAGTAGCAAAAAACGAAAAAAAAGAAGGAGAAAAGGGAACAAAGAGAGAAGAGAAAGTGGTTGCCCTAAGCGGTGGAGCTTAGGGTTTTCTTCGCTGGTTTCTGCTAGGTTTCTCTCTCAAGGTGGATGAACTTGGAAGCCACTAAATATGTTCTTGCTTGAAAACTTAAATTATAAAAATTTGCTATTCAACATCGATTTATAGCATACAGGCCCATTAGTCTTTAAATTATGTCTTAATATATAATAGGATATTTAATAAACACCACATAAGCATGTGTTTTAATATTTCCTCGTTGTCATTGGACAGGTTAAAAATAATAAAAATTGGGTGGTACTGGACAATACATCAAATAAAACATCTCCCAAATAAATACATAGCATCTCCCAAATAAAGCAAAATAAAACAAAAGATTCTTCTACCCACATTGACACCCGTTAATTACAGCGCCAGAATCTCTGATACGTCTGAGCTCCTGCGCAACATCTTTCATAGTTGGCCTTCCATCTGGGTTTTCTTTAGTGCATCTGAGTACAAGCTCCATACATGCTATCATCTGCTTTTGGTCTCCTTCACCAAAGAAGTTAGCCTTCAAGAACGCTTCAGTGACCCTCGCTCTTTCTTCAATCCTTAACTTGGAATCTGGCATCAATTTTGACTTTCTTTCATCCTGATCATTTGATTCCAACACATCATACAGTTCGTTGAATATGCGATAAGCCCTCTTTCCAGTTATAATTTCAAGTAGCACTGCTCCAAATCCGTAAACATCACTCTTCTCTGTGAACTTCCCTGTAGACAAAGATTGGGGATCGAGGAACCCAGTCGTCCCTGCCAATTCTGCTTGTACATGAGTTTCTCCCGCAGGTACTGGTAACGAAAGTCCAAACTCGAAGAGTTTTACAACGTAGTTTTGATCTAAGAAAATGTTTCTGGATTTTACGTCTCTGTGGATAATGGGCTTTGAAATGCCTGTGTGGAGATAAGTAATGGTATCGGCAATTTCTGAAGCGATTCGTAATCTACTCTCCCATGATAATAATGATGGATGATCATCAAGCTTCTTCTCTTCAATTATATGCTGAGAGAGATCGCCGTTCGGCGCAAATTCATAAACCAATATGGGGACTTGAGTCTCTAAACAGCAGCCTAAGAGCTTCAAAATTTTCTTGTGGTTGCTCAACTGTGAAGCAACCGCAACCTCGTTTATGTACCATTTACGATATGATTGAGCATCGTTTCTGTTGAACTTCTTAACAGAAATGATGCGATCTTCATGGATTCCCTTGTATAAGTCGTACGTAAGGTCTGTGTGTAAAATTAGGTCTGAATTGTAGTTGTCAGTTGCTTTCTGGAGCTCTGCTTTGGTAAAAAACCGGATGGGATTTGATTTTCCATCGAAATAAGTGATCAAATCTTCCAGTATCTTCCTTCCATTCTCTAGAAAGTGCCTCTCATCTTCCGGTTCTTCCTTCACCTTTTTAAAGCATAACCACATAGCTAGTTGTTGGATATTTTATTCCTACTGCTGCCGCTGCTCCTAAAATCCTGCGTAATTACCGTGAAGAATCACAATCAATCGAACAGAACATTACATTTGTAAGATCCACCAAGAAATACATATATAGAAAACTTATTTCTCATCAGATCAAAAGTAAACGGCAAATAACCATACTCTCTCTGCGTAGATTCTTCGTCTCTTAGTAATAATTTGCAAGGACGACGACCCGAATGAGTGCCTCCTGACCTCGTTTCAAAAATCTTGTCAAAAACTTCCCAAGTGGCACTGGCAACTCATCTCAACGAACGGTGTTCTCATTAAACATCCACAGTGATCAACATTCCCATAGAAAGTGGTCTAATTGTCAAAAGTTTCGAGTTGTTGAATACGTTTTCAAAGTCCTCTTACTATCAAAGTATAAATGTCAACGCTTGGGCGGTCACGACCACGGAGCCATTTTTGACAGCTTTTTTAATATATATATATATATATATTAAACTTTAATTATTTAATATATAAAGACAAGTCAATTATAATTTTTATTTTTATTTTTATATTTCTGAATAACTTGAAAAATTGGACCAAGCTTACGTAGCCCCCACTAGGGAAGAGAGTGGAGTTTCCTTCAACAAGGACATTCTTAATTTATATCAATACTTACACAAACTTAAGAATAATTAATTGTTCTTTAATATTCATTTCATCTCTTTAGAAGGATTCTTTTTTTCTCAATTCAAAGAAGAGAAACTAAACGGCGTTGGAATTAGTACTAGAGTCCTGTAAATCTTGTTATCAGGAACTTTTCGATATTGAGATTATTACAGAGAACAAGATGAAGAGAGAGGGAAAATGATAATGAGATTCTTATTCATCTTTAAGAATAACAAGGTATATATATACAGATACACAAAGCCAGCTATGTAAAATATCTTACAACTAATTGGAACAGTGCTAACTAACTTTAACAGAGTTAATTAACCATAACTAACACCAATACTCCCCTCGAGGTGGACTGTATGTATCTTTAACAACCATCTTGGATAACAAAGGAAACATGGAGGAAAAAGGTAAAGGCTTCGTAAGCAAATCAGCAAGTTGATGTTGAGATCTAATCGGCACGAGTTTAATGAAGCCATCAGTAAGTTAATCACGAACAAAGTGACAATCAATTTCGATATGTTTAGTATGCTCATGGAATGTTGGATTGGATGCAATATGAACAGCCGCCTGGTTGTCACAGAAGAGAAGAGTTGGAGCAGAACGAGGGATACCAAAATCATGTAGCAACTGTTGTATCCAAACTAATTCACTTGTGGTAGCACCTAAAGCACAATATTCTGCCTCGCAGATGATTGTGAAATGGTGGTTTGCTTTTTGGTCTTCCAAGACACCAAGGAATCTCCAAGAAATACACAAAAACCTGTTACAGATTTGTGGGAATCTTGACACGATGCTCAATCAGCGTCAGAAAAGGCCTTCAATTGAAGAGAAGAAGATGAGGAGAAAAATAAACCTTGACCAGGACGTGATTTGAGATAACGAAGGAGGTGGTGAATAGCCTGCAAATGAGGAAGACGAGGCTGTGATAAAAATTGGCTCAATTTTTGCACTGCAAACGTAATATCAGGTCGTGACAACGTGAGGTATAATAGACGGCCAATGAGTCTCTTGCACTGAAAAGCATCCTGAAGCAATTCACCATCATGAGCATTTAGTCGAATCTTTGGATCCATAGGTACAACAGCAGGCTTAGAAGCCAAAAAATCACAATCTTCTAGCAATTGTAAAGTGTAATGTCTTTGAGAAAGAACAATACCCTTAGAAGAACGAGCTATTTCCAACCCAAGAAAATACTTCAGAACACCTAGATCCTTCAACTTGAACTGATTGTGTAAAAATTCTTTCAAGGAAGCAATAATATCAAGGATGGTCCCGTGATAACTATGTCATCCACATAGACTAACAAGGCCACAAATGAGGATCAGTCTAATCCTTTAGTAAAGAGGGAATAATCCAATTTTGATTGTTGGAAACCATACTTGATAAGGCAATGAGAGAATTTTGAATACCACTGCCGAGATGCTTGCTTAAGACCATAGATGGACTTATGCAATTGACAAACTAATTTGCTTGATGCTCCAACTTTCTCCCCCTTACTGATATAACCCAAAGGAAGATCCATACATACCTCTTCAAATAGGTCTCCATTAAGAAAAACATTATTGACATCTAACTGAGCTAGATGCCAATTGTTACAAGCAGCTAATGCTAACAGTACCTTGACAGAAACCAATTTAGCCATGGGAGAGAATGTCTCAAGAAAATCCACACCTTCTTGCTGATTATACCCCTTAGCCACTAAACGAGCTTTATATCTATCAATGGAACCATCAGACCTGCAATTAATTTTGTAAACCCACTTACTTCCAATAGCATTCTTTCTCGATGGTAATGGAACCATAGGCCATGTGTTGTTAGTTTCCATGGCTTCCAATTCATTATCCGTAGCATCACGCCAATGTTTAAAAGGTACTGCTTGATGATAGAATTGTGGTTCAACTTTAGAAGAAACGTGCATGACAAAGGCTTTGTGAGAAGGGGAAATGGAATCATAAGAAACATATTTGGATAATGGGTATAACGTGTTTGAAACAGAGCCAGTGTTGTGGTGTAAGAGATTATAATGAAAGTCTCTTAAGTAGGAGAGTGGTTTAGTAGGCCTGGAAGACTTGTGAATTGGTTCAACTGGATGAGAATGAATAGGTTGAGATGGTGGATCCGAATGAGATGAAGAAGATGGGAAGGGAATGTCTTGAGATAGAGGAATTAGTTGAGGACTTATGATAGGTGAAGGTTGAGAAATAGGAGACAGTTGAGAAGCTGAATTAAGAGAAGGTATATCAGGAGAAGGAAGGGGTAAAACAACATCAGAAAAAGGATCAACCAAATGAGCATGGGGAACCACAGAATGAAATGGAAACACATGTTCATAAAACACAACATCTCTGGAAATGAAAATCTGTTTAGTTTGAATATCATAAAGCTTGTAGCCTTTCATACCATTAGGATACCCAAGAAAAACACAAATTCTTACTCGAGGATCAAACTTAGTACGGCGAGCAGGTAGTGTAGAAGCAAAGGCAAGACTCCCAAACACTCTGAAACAGGAATAATCAACAGCAGCATTATAAAGAGATTCGCAAGGAGTCTTGTTGATCAAATAAGTGGCAGTAAGAATGCACTCAGTTTAGAATCTAATAGGGAGTCATGAATGAAAATACAAGGCTCGAGCTACATTCAACAGGTGTTGGTGCCTCCTCTCAACTACAGACTTTGCTGGGGTCTATCCACACAAGAGAACTGATGCAAAACACCTTTCTCATTAAGGAAATCAGTAAGAGCCAATTCCTTTGCATTATAAGATCGAAGACATTTAATTGTGCTGTGAAATTGAGTAGCAACCATGGCAAAAATTTGAGGAATTATAGTTGTAACATCAGACTTCTGCTTGAGTAAGAAAACCCAGGTGAACCGAGAGCAATCATCAACAATAGTAAGGAAATATCGATGGCCAGTATGTGCTATGACATGATAAGTCCCCGAATATCACAATGAATGAGATCAAATGGAGACTTAGACAAATTATTGTGAGAAACAAAAGGTAAATGTCTTTGTTTAGCGAATGGACAAATGTAACAAGGATCAACAAAAGTACATGGAAATGAATCACAATACAATACATCTCGAAGTAAATTCAATCGCTTGGCAAATAATTGACCAAGACGATTATGCCAAGTTTGAGTTGAAACATTATTAGCAAAAACAAAACTATCAACTGCAGGTGACATGCTCAAAGAGCTCTCATCAAGGACATATAAATCTGCATGTTTATCACCCTTGCCAATCATCTTCTTGTTGTGGCAATCCTGAATCATGAAATGATCACGATAGAAAATGATAGTAAGTGAAGAACTAGCCATAATAGCACTCACACATAGGAGATTAAACTTGAATTGGGGAGCAAAGAAAACATCCTTGAGAATCAAATTTGAAGTAAGCTTAATATCACCACATTATCGAATAGGAATAGTGGTATGATTAGGTAAGGAAACTGTGGAATTCAAGATTGGCCTTTAAGAAAGAAATGCACTAGCATTTGAGCAAATATGTCTAGAGGCACCAGAATCAACAATCCAAACTTTCTGGGAAGAAAGAGTTGGATGTAATGAAATAGAGAAGCATATACTGCAGTGTAAGATGTAGAAGGAGTATCATGATGATAAGTTTGCACATTAGACTTAACAGATGAAGCCAAGTGATTAGACAACATAGTCATAAGTTGCTGGTATTGATTTGAATTGAGGTCTTGAATGAAACTCCCAACATTAGCATTCTTGTGATCAAGTTGTTCTGCAAATTTTGGTTGAAGTGAAACCTGGTGAACAACTGCAACAAATGTCTTTTGTGTAGTCTTGTAACCAGGTGGATAACCATGAATCTTGTAACATTTTTCAATGGTATGACCATGAAAATGACAATGTGTACAAAAAGGCCTCTCTTTCTTCGATACTTATTACCACCATTCTTAGATCCATCATTCTTGGCAAAAAATGCCATACTGTTGACAGAATCAACAAAGGCTGAATTATTGGTAGAACTGATACTCCTTTGACGTTCTTCTTGAGAGATTAAAGAGTACACCTTATTAATCGGTGGAATAGGATCTGATAACAGTAACTGACCTCGGATCTGAGCGAAAGACTCATTCAAACCCATGAGAAATGACATGACATATTCCATCTGAAATTACAGATTCAGTTCTTTAACACCACCACAAGTACACTTTCCACAAGTGCAAGAGGGCCTGAAATTACTAAGCTCTTCCCACAATTTCAACCACAATTTGGCTTTACTAAGCTCTTCCCACAATGTCTTTAACACTAGCAAAAATATCTTTGGAAATAGAATTCAAGATCCAAGAAAGCACAACATTATTATTTCGAATCCATGGACTGAGAAGAGTAAGATCACTACCGTCAGGCCTTGGAATAGATCCATCGATGAATCCAAGTTTATTCTTCACTGACAATGCAATTGTCATAGATCGGCTCCAAGAGGCATAGTTATCTCCGGTGAGCTGCTGAGAAACGAGAACTAAACCACGACTATCCGAGTAATGGAGGAAATATGGACTAAGAGGATCATCGATCACAGATTTACTGATCTGTGATCCAACAATTCGTGGAGTTTCCATGATTAGAAGAAACAAGAAAATCAAGAAGATTCAAGAAGACGAGCAGCATAAATTTTGCTCTAATACCATACTACAGAGAACATGATGAAGAGAGGGAAAATGATAATGAGATTTCTTATTCATCTTTAAGAATAACAGGGTATATATATACAGATACAAAAAGCCAGCTATGTAAAATATCTTACAACTAATTGGAACAGTGTTAACTAACTGTAACAGAGTTAATTAACCATAACTAACACTAATAGAGACAAGCGACCAATCTTCATGTTACAAAATCCCAAATTTTAAAAACCATTGAAGAAAGGCCACTCAAATTGGAACTCGAAAATACTAAGTAAAATCTAATCAATTGACATCAATGAAAGACGGAGAACACTTTGACGAGAAAACCTATATTTAGTGGTAGGAGCAGGCTTGAAATGAAAGGCATCAGATAGATTGTTCGGTGAGGTTTAGGGTTTATGCACCGAGCAGAAAAGAAATCCTCTTCCTTCTCTTGAAGTTGCCCTTGCTATTGTACCAAACTACTTATCTGCATTTGGTGAGATTGACGATAAGGCCCTTCACCAACTAGTTCATTTACCACGCGAGCGAAAGAAAATATCATAAAACAGTTATCTCTTTTATGGGCTATTTGGTAATTTAGTTCAGAATTTCAGATAAATCTTCTAATAATTCGCATGTAACTGAAAGGAGGGGGTGGGGGGCATTATCGTCATCTGAGAGTAACTGTGAAACTTGCTGATACTCCGAAGCTTTTAAATCCTCTCCCTCATCTGCTCCTGCAAGTTTTCAATCCCACAGCGCCCGCCCGCCCGCCCGCCCTTTTATGGCTGAGAAAAAGCGAGAAGCCTTTAAATGCGAAGAAGGAGCATAGGGAGCTCTCGAGACGCGTTAATGGCTTTTTCTACTGTTACACACACTCTTCCATTACCCAGGTTCTGTTTTTTCATCTTCCTCTGTCGTTATTTCGTCTCCTTCTAAGTCTTTTTGGTTCATCTTGTTTCATTCATTGTATGTCTATTGGAAGAAAGACTTCACCCAAGAGTAATGCATTTAGTAGTTATTAATGGTTACAATTGAAGAAGAATACCTAAAATAGGTAACGATATGATTGATAAAAACATCACCACTTGTGATATATTAGTAACTTTAGTTGGCCCTTGATAAAGCAGAGTGGAGGAAGCATATTTATATAAATAGCTGATTTCATATAATTGAGAAAATATTCTGTTGAATTGAGTTGAGTAGATACAGCTTTGTATTTGGACATAATGCTCTAGAATTCACAAACCAGTAGTGAAGAATGGTGGAGATTAAAATTTAGGTTTTCATTTTTTTTTTTTTTATTAGCAAAAGTTAGTTTTATTTGCTTATTTATCTTTGAAGGAATTTCTCTTCTGTTGTGCAGGTGGCAGTCGAGTTGGCCTATTTTTTCCACACCCAATTCAACATGGCTCCAATATTACAAATTGCACAAGACTCAGGCCCTAAGAGCTGTGTCTAAGAGAAATTCTTCTGAACCTAAAGTTCAGGATGTAGCAAACGATGGAGAGATTTTGGTGGAAGAAGGACCTAAGAAGACTTCTCAACGAGGTCCTAGACAAAGTAGGAAAAAGAAAACGCCGGAGATTCTGGAGGAGAGTCATTCTTCAGCAGTGGTTAGTGATGGTTCTGGACTGGAAAATGCAAGTGATGCTGCATCTATTGAGAATACTAAGAAGATCACAAGAAAACCCCGAAAGAAAGGTCCTCAAGTGGTTCATTCTTTAATTAGAGGCTTTACTATGTCTTATGTTTTTCACCTCTATATCCATTCATTTCTATGGCTTATATATATTACACTTTTACAGCTACTCAGTCATCTACTAGCCCAGAGGGAGAGAGCGGCAAAAAGAAAGTGAGTAGGAGGAGAAAGACAAAAAGGGAAACTGTTGATATGAAGGACCAAGGAAGTGATGCAGAACTTAGCAATCATGATGACCCTAGTTTCTTTGGAAATGCTGAGGACGAAAAGGGGGAAGACCTAGAATTTGCACTAGCTGAGGAAGATGATATTAGTTTCACATATAGCTGGCCCCCGTTAGTTTGCTGCTTTGGAGCAGCTCAACATGCATTTGTTCCTTCTGGAAGGCCAGCCAACAGACTTATTGACTATGAGATCCATGAGAGGATGGAAGATGCATTGTGGACACCAGAAAAGTTTGTGAGAGCACCCGGCGGCTGCGCTGGAAGTGTTGCAATTGCTCTTGCAAGTTTGGGTGGCAGAGTTGCATTCATGGGGAAACTTGGAAATGATGACTATGGTCAAACAATGCTCTATTACTTAAATGTGAACAATGTCCAGACCCGGTCAGTTAGAGTAGATAGTAAAAAGATGACAGCGGTGTCACGAATGAAACTTATTAGAAGGGGTGGCTTGAGAATGACTTGTGTAAAACCCTGTGCTGAGGACTGTTTGTCAAGATCTGAGATCAACATAGATGTATTAAAGGAGGCGATTACTCTCTTTCTCTCTCTCTTTTCTTTTGGTTGTGTTATTTCAACCCCATAATTACATGTTATGAGTGCAAGTTTTTAATTTTTTATCAATTATCATCATGATTTAGTTTCTAGTTTGGTATTAAAGGTGGAAAAATAAATAAATGCGTGCTTGCTTCTATTCCAATAGTCAAATGAGTTATTATTTTGCTTAATAGCAAACCTATTTATGTATGTGGAAGACAAGCATGCGGTGGGTCCACCATTTGACCAATCCTACTCAACAGCACTTCCAAACCTACCATGTTTTCTGATTTTACAATATGTTATAGGTTTTTCTCCTCATTATCATGAGAAGAATGCGCTAATTTGATGGTTGAAATTTATTTGATTGGATGAACTTTAGAGCAGTGAAAATCTATAAGATATGCCACACTTAATGTTAGATCCTGAACCTAATTTTGTGGTGATCAATTCGACTCAATAAAGCCTTACTTGGCTACATGGGCTTCCCTGCATGAATCTGCTTCTACTACTTTGCTCTATCAAGGGTAAATGAAAATGAAACTGCATTGTAAGTCTTCCCTAGTCATTGCCTTTACATGTATGTGGTGAATGCAGGCGAAAATGTTCTACTTCAACTCATCATCCCTGCTGGACCGAGATATGAGTTTGACTACCCTGCGGGCCATTAAGATTTCCAAAAAATTAGGAGGGGTCATTTTCTTTGATTTGAACCTCCCATTGCCATTATGGCAAGCTGGTGAAGAAGCCAAGAAATTTATACAGCAAGCTTGGAATCTCGCTGACATTATTGAAGTTACAAAGCAGGAACTTGAGTTTCTATGTGGGATTGAGCCCTTGGAGAAATTTGATACCAATGACAATGACAAGTCTAAATTTATCCATTACAAACCAGAAGTGGTTATGCCGCTTTGGCATGAAAACTTGAAGGTTTTGTTTGTGACAAATGGGACATCAAAGGTACACTACTACACAGAGAAGCACCATGGTTTGGTTCATGGAATGGAGGACGCACCGATTACTCCCTTTACTTGTGACATGTCAGCATCAGGAGATGGGATTGTTGCAGGTATGATGTTTCAAGTCTCTTATTTCTCCTTGGTACCTCTGTGATTATGTGGAAAACTTCAACAATTTTTTATGGTCCAACCTTTTCTTCTTCCTGAATGTTGAAACACCAACTGCAAATGTTGTTTTGAACTACGGTGTCAACCCATATGTCATATGTATGTGTTGGATTTCAGCATTAACAAGCAATTTTTATTTTATTTTCAATTTATTTAAAAATTTCACATAACTGACATTTGCACCAAAACATAGACTAAAGATTTCTTCCTTCTCAAAATGGTCTGCAAGACTAGTTTGTACATTTTGCACCATATCAAAATAGGGTGAAAATGGATGCCCTCTTTTTCTGCTGGTTTTGGAATTATCTGGTCTTTTCTCTGTTCATCCTTTGTGAAAAAAATAACCACGAACCGGCTCATATGAAACTTCTACTAATGGCCATGAATAATAAATGATCAATTTTCTTGATTCTGTTTAGGTTGGCTGACTCACTTTTTGATGCTTGTTCAATGTTTCAGGTCTCATGAGAATGTTGACGGTGCAGCCAGACCTTATAACTGACACAGGGTATTTGGACCGGACAATCAAGTACGCCATTGACTGTGGGGTAATAGATCAATGGATCCTAGGGAGAACAAGAGGCTTCCCTCCTAGAGAGGATATGGAAGAAGAGGTGGTTTCTGATCCAAATGGTGTAAGGTCAATAACAGAAAGGGAATACCGCACATTGGAATCTGTAAGTTGATAGAGAAATGTAAACCTAGTTGTATGACTCAAGTTTAGATTGTTTTTTTTAGGCGGGGGTCCCCAAGCTCCTTTGTAAAATAATGCAAGGAATTTTTGTAGTCCATACATTTAGAGATTAGTCAAGTAACTCCCTGTAACTCTTTCACAAACAAATATGGTACCTGTAATGTATGTTCAGCTGTGGTAATTTGGTATTGAGACCACTGGAAGCGTTGGTAAATCTGTACCATGTATTTTCTCATTGGCTATATTCACTTCTTAAGTTGGTCTGTCTAATTTGCAAGTTTGAGATCCAAACCAAATTGACTTGGTAAGACACTAAAGATAGTTTTTGATGGTCCTTATATCATAGTCCAACTGAAAGGTAAGAGTGCCTTTGGCTTCAAGATAGCCTAAGCAGTGTTATACAAGCAGACGGAGCAAATTTACTTTGCTTGTTCTAAAGTTACTTAATGGTTAGAACTAACATCTGTTCTGTTTTAATCAAGCAGTTTCTACTATCCACTCCCATATGATGTATCCACTCGGAATTTTTCTCCCGTTTCGTTTTCATCAATTTGCTTGTTCAAAAGTTACTTAATGGTTAGAACTAACGTCTGTTCTGTTTTAATCAAGCAGTTCCTACTACACTCCCACATGATGTATCCACTCTGAATTTTTCTCCCGTTTCGTTTTCATCAAGGAATAATGGTAAGTTCACGATTTGAACTGATGAGCTATCCTCTGCCATTGTTATGGGTTGCATCAGGGATTGTAATCTATATGCTATACATGCTTACAAATGGTTATCTTGTGCGATTCTTGGTGGCTATTTAGTGCCTGGTTATTCCTACATGTTGCATAATCATATTATTGAATCATGGTGGAGTAGTTATTTGTGTTATTGATGCAATGTGATAAGAATTGACGTTTGTGAAAATCTCAAATTAGTGTTTTCTTATTTTAAGATAATTTACTATTTTTAATAAAGTTACTATTTTCGATAATTTATTATTTTTTATTAGTAAATTTATTGGTTTTGGTAAATTTACTATTTTAGAAAAAATTTGTTTGGAGTATAACTCGATATAAAAGAGTTTGATTTTGATTCTATTTGTTGTTACATGATATACATTGCGATATCTTTCTTTTTAGATAGGATTTAAGATATTCTTTTATTTTGGCTAATTTTGTCATTTTTAGTATTCGAGTCGGTTTAGACGTATTGTCGTAGGTTTTGCCTATTTAAGGCTATTGTATGAGTTATTAAAATGAAAATTTAATAGAATTTGAGATTTTAGTATTATTTTTTCTCTTTCCTTAGTATTTTTATGAATAAACGAGATAGAGAATGTGTGTTTATTGTCTTTCGTATTCACCCCCTGCATCAAGTATGTTATTTTCTTATGACCTTAGTCTGCCATAGCCAGGTACACGGTAAGCAGCTTAAATGAAGCCACACTGTCACACTGATTTGAAGCTTAGGATAGGTATTAGGCTTTGATTTTTAAAGGTTAAGGAGCTGATGTTCTGTGCTTGTAGCTTTTTGTTCTGAAACGGTATGTATCCCCACTTCTGTTTCATGATCCATTCTTGTGAAGGATTTTGGTTCCGTATTCCCTCCCCCCCCCCCCCCCCCCCCGGCCCCCCAACACGAGTTGAGGAAAACATTTGGTCCTATTTATTTTGTGATTTGGTTATGGTTTTGTGTGTTTGAAAATGTGGAAAATAATAATTTTTCAGGATTTTACTCAAAAAATAACCAGTTCTTAAAAATTGATAAAAATTTGTTTTTCAAATGTTCGGATTGAATACCTGTTTTGAAATCACAGATAAAAATGAAGTCTTAATTATTTCATTTTTTTTCTTTTCTAGTATCCTTTCAATTGTGACTATTGTAAATTAAACACAATACAAGTGGTGAGATTTTTTTTTTTCTTTTTCTACCAATACATCCTAAACACTTATTCTCTCTTCTTGCCCCATTTTCTTTGAAAGGAAGGGGAGGGAAGGGTTCACTTCTCTTGTGTACTTCACTAAATAATCGTATAAAATCTATGCAATTAAGGATAACAATATAAGTCACGATACGATAACACGATTCGAAACTTACACGAAATAAATGAGTTTGAGTTTTACATAAACAGACGCAGGTCAAAATAGGTTAAACTCAATTGGACACGATTAAATTTCAGGTCAAAAGTAGGTCGAACTTCTAAACTCGAAATTGACTCGTTTAACATGATTATATTTTGTGTTGAGACTTATGTTATGTGTGAAGACTTTTTAATATTTTATGTCATGTGTTGAGATTCTAACTTTATAATATTTTATTTGATCTTTATTATATGATTGTATAATTATAATTTTTAATTTTTAATTTATACGTTAATTTAAAATTTATATATGATGAATAGGTTATAATGAACTTATCTAAGTTTTAAGAGTTATAAACATGTTAACCTGTTTAATCCGTTTATTAAATATGTCGAGTTTAAATTTATATATAATGACACGTTATTTAAATGTGTCATATTTTAGTTTACAATATATTTTATTATATTTGTTATGATACGACCGATTAGACACGATAACACGAATTGCTACCTCTATATGCCATGGTTTTCACATGAAAGGAAAATTAATTTTTTAAAATAATCTTCACAAATAGACTTGTTTTCACATGGTAATAATTTTTTTTTTAAAAAAAAGGAAAAATGATAGAGAAATAGGGCACCCGAAGAAAAAAAAGGGGGGGCCATTAATGAGATTAAGAGGGCGGTTTCGTCATTTCAGTTAGCTGTTCAACTTCCATTCTACTATAGTGCTTTCGCTTTGGTCGTGTCTTAAACCCTACAAGTACCACAGAGCTTCTTTCTCCTAGCATAAACCCTAAAACCCCTCGTTTCTTAACAATTATTCGTAAAGATGCGTTCGATCACCTCTCGTCTCCTACGCAAAACCCTTTTGTTTTCTCGCGTTTCTCTTCAAGCACCCAAACAACACCAAACTCACTTCTACTCCTCTTCTTCGTCTTCATCTCTGCGAGAACTGCTTCGCAGCCACCGTCAAGTTTCTCCCTTCGTTTCCTTTCGTTTCGTCTCCTCGGCTGCAGCTAAGAATGTCAGTTCCGAAGAAAAACTTAAAAGAGTCATTGAATCAGAAATTGAATGCGCGGAACCGGACGTTCAAGATCAGGTAACTTGGTAAATCTTCTCAGTAGCTTCGGGGTCGGTAAATATTGTCAAGAAATGCGGCTGGGTATTGTGTTTGAGATTGTTATAATTGTTATTTTTTAATGAGTTTTCTATATCCGAACTCACTAAATTGATTGTTGGGGGTTAATTCTTCGTTTTGTTAAATAAAGCTTTTATAAATTAAAAAAATTGAAGCTTTAATATTTCTGTTTGCTTTTTCACTTACCTGAGCTTGCTGCTCATCTAATCAACCACCCTGCTAGTTTTCTGATATTTGTTAACCATTTACATTTAACTTCTGAGGAAGTTTGAAGATTAAAATGCCTTGTACTCACTTGACACTAAGGCGAAACATGTATATGAAAATCTCATGAATAAATACTACCTAGCTTTGTGCACGGTGTATTATTGACCCACAAAGCTTCGATCAGTGTGTGTGTGTGTGTGGGTGTGTGTTGTTAAGGCTATTGCTTCCATGAATTTATGTAATCTATATACATTAGCGGGGTGCAGGCAACAGCCATGCTCCATGAATGGTTGTTAAAATTGTGATTCAAAACCAAATCAAGCTCCTGAATGCTAGGCTTTTAAATTTCAATTGAATTGGTTTGACATGGATCTAATCACTGATGAATTAAATCGAATTAATAGTGAATTGGCCTGAATTCTTAGTTCGGTATGTTATTGAAATCCCAACAATTCATGAATACACCAAAGAGAACACGATTCAAATCCTTAACATGAATTCCAGTTTTCTGAATTTTAATGCGAATCCTAAAAAAATTAGTAGAATATCACAATTCACATTTCAAGTTTAACAATTCATACAATACCTGTAAAAGTTTAGAAGCATTTATTGTGTATCTTAGATTATGTATCATGTATTCCATACCTATCATTCCAATCTGAAGAATATGTAGCTATTAAATTGAAATTTTAGACATGACCCTAGAACAATTAAACTCAATAAAGCTTTTTCCCAATCTTGTGAAAAGTTTTAGAATGAGCTACTTTTTTTTATTAGAACAAGTTCTTTAATTAGAGAAGAAATTCGGAATCCATTCGTCCCACCATTCATGGCCTAGCGAAGATGGTATTTGAAATTAGCAATTGTGAAGTATTTATTTTTATTTTAATGTTTTTTTTTTTTACATCTATTCTTATTTTAATGCTGAAATAATTTGATTAGGGTACTAATTTATGATGAACTAAACTTTTGTAAGGAGGATCCACATCCTAAGAAATATCATCCTTACAAAGTATTAATCTATTTTGGAACATCAACTTGGGAAAAAAGAAAAAATAGAAAAATTATCTATTAAATTGCATGAATATACTGTGCTTAACATGGATATGGATATTGCACGTACACGATTCATGACATGTATGTGAATCTTATGATTCATGAATCAAAATCTCGATCTATTCTCCATGCTCCGAAATGAATTGATTGATTTAAGATTCTATCAACTATATTATGGATGTTTGCGCACCTCTATAAAAAATCGATGCATTTGTATCAAGGTTAACTTTTTAGATAGTTGAATTTGGAACCTTTAATCCACCAGGGTAGTTTTCTTGCAAATCCTTTTCTTCACCCTCATTGATTAGATGATAACCTGAATTTCCATACTTTCTCTCTTAGGTTCGCTGAATGAAAAGATCAATTCCTTTGTAGATTAAGGTTTTTAGTTGGCCATTGGCTCTTAAAAGGTTTAATACCTTGAATGTCGTTCAAAAAAGGAATCTGAATTTGATTCTCTCACCACATTTTTGTGTTCTGATGCAAGATTGGGATTCTTTGGACCTCATTTATCTCCATTGCCATTCTCGGCTTTCATATGGAATAAATTGGGTGATTTCATCAAAACATGCTTTTGGAAACATCAAAGGTGTGAAGATTTTTTCGCATTTGATTTCGATATTGGTAACTGTAAAAAATAAAAATAAATTTGGAGAGTTGTGGTTTTCACATTGCTTTCATTTGGCTTGGAAGAAACCATAGCATTTTTGATGACAAGAGAAGAGCAGCAATTTAATTTGGGATTCTTTCAACTTTTTCCTATCTTGACAAACAATAATAGTTTATCTGCTTTTAGCATGGGGATGGGTCACAATATGATGTAATGTTCATAGCTCGTAGCCTGGTACTTTACGTTGTCTTCAGCTTGGACAACTATGATGGCATGTTTCACGAGTTTGGAACTTTCAATAGCTGGTTGTTTGAGTTATGCAATTTTATGTCATGACTATTTGACACTTCAAAAGGTTCCACATTCTTTCATTTCTTTCCATTCTTTTGTGCTCTCACATTTTTTTACTGCAGCAATATGTGAATGTTAACTTATGACCCACTTTCAATCAAGTAGTTTGTTTATATTACTTGATCCATTCTGGTTGCCCTTCTAGGGAGTTTTGCCAGATGCTTTCCCATTTGAGATTATTGACAACCCTGGTGAACAAACAATCACCTTGAAGCGGGAAGTTGCTGGTGAGAGCATCCAAGTAGAGGTCCACATGCCAGACATGGACGGAGAAAATGATGAGCAGGATGATGATGATGATGATGATGACAATGATGATAGCAATTCCAGCCAATTTAGCATCTCTCTGATTGTGAATGTAGTCAAAGGGGAAGGGAATTGTTTGGAATTTTCTTGCACTGCTAGTCCTGATGAAATCACCATAGACAGCATGCTGATGAAAGATCCTAATGCTTCTCCTGATCAGGTTCCATATGAGGGGCCTGATTTTTCGTAAGTTCTCTTGTCTACCCTACTGTTTGATAAATACTAATCCTTGGAATATTCGTATATCAATCACATAAATCTTATATTTATCTTTAATGCTTTAGTTTCTTCAAATTTTCTTTATGATTTAGACTCTAGCCTTGTGGACAAAGTATTAACTGGATCTATATGGACTAGAACACATGCTTCTGGCAAGATGGTCCTTTGCCGAGAAGCTTTAAACAAACAATATGCAGGGAACAGTGTGAAAGTGGCTGTTTGTTTTTCTGTGCATGAGCAGCTAAACAGCAGAACTGGAATAACATGTTTCTTTTTTCTTTCTATTTTTTCACAGGGATCTGGATGAAAACTTGCAGAAAGCTTTTTACACTTACCTTGAAGAGAGAGGGATTAAAAGCTCATTGACAAATTTCTTGCAAGAGTACATGATCAACAAAGATAACAGAGAGTATTTAACATGGTTGAAGAGCATGAAAGAGTTCATCGAGAAGTGAGCTTTCAACTCTATTCTTTCAAAATTGTCAGAAGTCGGGAGAGATTTTGATACAAGAGATATGCTCTTCTTTTGTGGGATTAGTCATACGAAGTAGTATAATCGTCATCATCATCCTATGGGGTGATTCAAATAATTCCTCTCAAATTAGACTTTATTTGCTTATTAAACACTGCTGTATGATTCTGCGTCTGAATCAAAGGTTTAGTAGTTAATTAATTCAACGACCATAGTATATTTTCTTTCATTTCTTGTGGCATTTTATGCCAATGGTTCTAACATCTGCTGTTCTACTCCATTGACAATGTGTTCCCCAGTGTTGTTTAAGAGTATTCATATCGTGAATGTGGTTGAATCTAGGACGTTTAGTAATGACTTGGTTTTGTGGTGTTAATATTTTGAGGATGAACCACCCCAAGGCATTGAGGATTCTACGGTGTAATGGGGTAGTTCTTCAGCTAATTTTTGCTCAAAGCTGCAGAAATTAAGGGCCCATTTGGTATGGTATTTTTGTTTTTGAAAAAAGATTTTATGAATACATGTCTGATTAGGTTGCTCTTAAAATTTTTAAAAACTGTTTTTTGATGCAACTTTAAAATTTGTGAAGAAAATGAGAAAATAACTTTTATTGTTTTCTTTGTTTTCTGAAAAAAAAAATCTAAAAATAGTCTTCAAATACTATATTTTAAAAAAAAAGAAAAAAAAAGAAAAAAAAAACCTATTTTTAAACTATGAACCAAACGGGCTCTAAAAGAAACACTCCTCTTTCGTGGCAAAGATTGGTTTCCATTACTGGGAGCACAATATATATTTTTTTGAGCAGAAACCGAACTTTATTGATTAGAGTAAACGTTTATAAAAACCCCAAAAGTATAAGTGATACTTCACCCAGACAAACAGCCACCCAACCTGAACAGGAGCCAGGAGCCCCCAGCCCTGAACAGCCAACCCCAAATCACACCGAACGCAAACAACCCGCCCAATCCAGCAATCAATCTGACAAGGAAAATTTTGGAACCACTGAAGATGCAAAAACCCACGAGCTTGCGACGTTTTTGATGTCATCCCACAACATATCCACCGGTCGAATCATGTCGTGGAAAATCCTACCATTTCTTTCCAACCGATCCAAAGGGAAGCAAATGAAGCAATGATGCACACTTCTTTACCAACACTAGTCAAAATAGATGTGACTGTCCCGCCATGCACTCATCAAGGCTACTGGGGATGTTGAATTTTCCACCTGAAAAAGAGTGCCACCTATGCCAAATCGCCTTAGAGAAAGAACACTGCATGAATAAGTGATCAGGGCTCTCGCCCTCCTAAAAATGCAACAATGTGGAGATAAAGCTAAATGTGGAAGCCTCTTTTGTATCATATCAAACGTATTGATCTGCCTATGGGCCAAGAGCCAACCAAAGACTTTAACCTTAGATGGAATGTGTGCTTGCCAAATGAACAGATCTAAAGGGAAGTGAGACATAATAGAGGAAGACGCTAAAGCCTCGAACAAAGACTTGCAAGAAAACAAATTGGACGATTCTAAGGACCACACAAAGCGGTCAGAACCGAATGCCAAATGCACATGACCTCACATAGTGGATAGAATAGACATTTCCGATTGTTCCCTGTAAGAAAGTGCTCTGGGAAAGTGCAAATTCCAGGAAATATGAGGACTGAGATTTTGATCAATGAATGAGACAATGGGCTGATTATGGACAGAAGATAACCTATAAAGATTAGGAAAAGCATCTGCCAGGGTCCTGTCATCCAGCCACCTGTCATCCCAAAATCGAAACGTCTCTCCGTTACCAACCTTTGGACACACATGATTAAAAACGTCGGGAGCAAGAGACACTATGAACTTCCATGGACCTTTAAAGGTCAATCTCTTCGCTTTCCTCGGAACAAAACTTTGATTTGAAAAAGACATACTTCCATATCTGCTACTCACCACCCTGACCCAAAAAGAAACCTTTTCCACCAAAAATCGCCACACCCATTTACCACAAAGGCTCCTATTCCTTTTGGTTATGCTCCCAATCCCAAGGCCTCCCTCCTCGATTGACTTCTACACAAGATCCCATTTCACCAAACTTCGACTTTCCTTCCCGCCCTTTCCTCCCCAAAATAATGATTTGAATTTTTTTTTTATTCTTTTTGTAATATGATGTCATAATGACATAAAATGCCTAACTCTAGATCTTGTGTATTTACTTAATGTGTATACGATGTATTTATGTGTGTTTTCATAATTAATATGTTGTATATAGGATGTATATGTGAAAATACACTTATATTAGGTTAAATTTTAAATGGGCTGATTTTTGTTTTTGTTTTTAATTTTTGTATGTGGGCTCAAGATTTTATAAAAGCAATTTCATTTAATATCACTTCTCATTTGCAACTTTTTGGGCAAAGGAAGAGGAGCAACGTGGGTGAAGAGAGAAAGAGGAGAAAATGGTGGATTTGGAAGAAATTGGCACTAAGGTTTGCTAAATCAAGCTCCCAAGGTATGTTTCTACCCATTTTCTTCCATCATTTTGATTATTAAGCAAATTTCTAACTTTAGATTGGTGTTTCTCTCATTTTTCATGGTTGGAATTTGAGGGTTTTGCTAGGGTTTCGAAATGTAAACCCTCATCCTATGAATTTGATGATTAATTATATTATTTGAGCTTAAAATACATGCTTTAATGGTGATTATCTATTTTATTTGTGGGTTTTACTTGGTTGAATGGATATGTGGCATATATGTGGTTTTGATGGGATTATGATGGAATTTTGGACGAATTTGGGTGTTTAATTGTGCAATTGGGTTATGTGAATGTTGATGGCATATATGAGTCATAAATTGTGTAATGTGAAATTTTTGGCATCAATTTGACTATGTAGAATTTTTTTTATGAAATTAGGGCTTTTGAATTAATTGGAATGGAAATGGTCAATTGATGGGTAGTTAGTGTTTCTAATCCCAATTTGGTGTGGACTAGAGTGTCTGGGACTTTAATAATGTAATTTAGGACTTAATTGGTCTTATTATTGAGAATTGATCATAATGTCTTTGTATTGATCATTAAAGTATTTGTATGGATTATTTCAGGTGTTGGTGAATCTATTAGCCAATTGGTATGTGGGGTTGATATTTAATTGGCTAGTGATTGGTTTGTAAGTATTTCTCACTCTTGTTTTCCTTTTATGACATTTCATTTATATAAATTGGTTTGTGCAATGGTATACATCTACTATATACGTACATTGTGTTTTTAAATCACGAGCATGGAATTGGTGATGCTTTGAGTGTTTTAGATTAAATACCTTAGTTTTGTTATCTTTCTATTTACTTGTTCCTTGGGGAAATGTACCGCCGAAATACTTGGATTAGTGTTTCGTGGTAAGGACTTTCCGAACCACTAAGGAATGTAAGGGTAGAAAGATTTGGAGGGTTTGTGTTGGGTAATGTGCCGGTCTGAACCTATGGGCCAATAGGGAAAGTAAAGGCACGTGTTATTTGGACATATCCTCTAGTAAAGAGTATGTATATTTGATGCTTATGAAATTGATGCATAACTATATTGTTTAGTTTAAACATATGTACAATATGAATTAAATGATGCATTTGCTTTATAAATGACACTTTCAATATCATGCTTATTTTATATAAATACAAAATTGGAAATATTTTGTGAGAATTATTCACTGAGCGAGTTGAGCTCATCCCAAATTTTCCCTACTTGTCTCAGGTGTTAATCAGAAAGTAAAGGGCAAGACTTAGGACTCGCGGGACTCATTTTCTTTCATTTTGAATGTATGGTTTGATTTGTAACTTTGGGAATATTTTGAGAATTAGTTGTATATGTTTTGTTTCATTTTGATTTTTGTATACATATATATATATATATAAACTCACACGTGTATTAAACTTAGATAGTTGTGGTATGAATTTAGACCGTATATGATGTTTTATGAATGATGAACTTTTGGTCAAGTCCTGTGATTATTTTGAGGATTGAACCTTGATCTTTTTTATGATAATGGATGTTGAAAATTAAAATTTTGGTTCAATTATTTCTATCATATACAATATTTGTATTTGTGATTATTAGGTATTTTTTCGCGTAGAGGCTTAGCAGTATTTCAGATTTTGTCTAGTTATGACAATATGTGGGATATTGTGCTGATCATGACATCACCTGGAGAGGGTTCGTGACACTTTTAGTCGCCCCAGTTGGGATTCTGAATATAGACAGACAATATGTAGGAATAACCTGTAACACTGCCCGAATTAGTGCCAACCTACCACCCTTAGATAAAAAGGCACGTTTCCAACCCTCCAACCTCCATGAGATAGTAACAACCATTGGGTCCCAAAACTCTTGAGACAAAGGATTTTCCCCTAATAGCAAACCTAGGTACGTCATGGGCCATGTGCCCACTGAACACCTTACCATATTAGCCAACCGCATTAACTCTTCTGGATCCATGTTAATTCGTTCCATCTAGCATTTCTCCAAATTCACCCTTAGGTTTGAGAACTCGCAGAAGTAATGAAGGATGCACATTGCATTCCTCACATTAGTTTCATCCCACTGCAGAAGGAATAATGTGTCATCCGCATATTGTAGATGAGACACCTCCACCTTCTCCTTCCCCACCAAAAACCCAGAGACCAACGAGAACTGCCTTGCCTGAGACATGAGCCTCCCCAGACCATTAGCTACCAAGGTGAACAGAAATGGAGATAATGGATTTTCCTGCCTAAGACCCCTCTTAGCTGAGAACTTACCTCTTGGCCTCCCATTAATCATCACTGAAAAAGGACACAGTGGCCACACAACCCATCATCTAATTGGTCCATCTATCCCCAAACCCCTTTTTTCTCAGCACCTGCTCAAGAAACCCCTACTCCACAGTGTCATAAGCTTTCGCAAAGTCCACTTTAAAGACCACCCCTGCTTGACCGTTTGTTCGGTAATCCTCCACCGTTTCGTTGGCCACCAATACTACATCCAGGATCTGCTTGTCCTGTATGAATGCAGATTGGGATTCTTCCACTGTTTTATGGAGAATTGTTTTAAGTTTTAACGCCAATGTTTTGGATATTATCTTGTATAGACTAGTAACCAAGCTTCTAGGGCGATAATCCTTTAAACACGGAGCATCACATTTCTTGGGAATTAGACAAATATAAGTCTCATTTTTCAAGTTATTTATAACCCCGCTGTGAAAGAACTCCTGCAACACCCGTATCACATCACCCTTCACCACCGCCCATGCCTTATGAAAGAAAGCCATAGAAAAACCATATGGTTCGGGGGCCTTAGCCCCATCACAACCAAAGACTGCTCCCCTTACCTCATCTTCCTTAAAAGGACATTCAAGGAACTCCCTATCTGACTGAGATATAACATCCCATTCTAGACCCTCCGCCTCCAAAGAATACAATCTGTCATAAGCAAACACATCTGTGAAGTAGTTGACTATCTCATCAACCAAACCCTCCTTAATGGAAACTAGTGAGTCGTCATCCTTTATAACTGAAGATATTCCATTTCTGTTGCGTTTGCCACTTAGGATTCTGTGAAAGTACCTAGAGTTTGCGTCCCCCTCCTTGAGCCATTTAATCTTGGTTTTCTGAGTAGCCATCCTCTCCTCCTGGATACAAAACTCCTCTAACTTCGCCTTATTCAGATGCCGGAATGTGTTCAACTCCTGTGACCAGTCCCCTCTCTCTTCCAATTTATCCAGACCGCTTAAGATCTTTTCCAATTCTGCCTTCTTGACTCGGGTTGCACCAAAGACCTCTCTATCCTATTGTTTTATAACATCCTTCATAACACGCAGTCTCACCATAAAGTTGTGCCCTTTTCTCCCTGGGGCACATGCATCCCTCCACCACTGCTCAACCTTGGCCATAAAATCCCTATGAGAGAGCCACACGTTTTTGAACCTAAACGGCGATAGACCCCATTTAATTTCTTTTGTATCCAAAGTGATAGGCCTATGGTTTGAAGTATGCCTAATATGAGCTTCTTGTCTATTGGCTGGAAAAACATCCAACCAACCTGCTGAGACCAGAAACCTATCCAACCGGCAACATATTGGCGAAACCCTGAGATTGGACCAAGTGTACCTCGCATTGTTCAAAGGTAGATCCACTAACTCCAGCTCAGAGATCAGTTGGTCAAAATCTTGCATGCTCCTCGTAAGCCTCAGGCTATTTAGTTTCTCTTCCACAAACTTGGTGGTGTTGAAATCTCCGGCCAGACACCATCTATCTCCACATATCGAAGACAAATCCACAAGTTCATCTCAAAGTAAATGTCTGTCAGAGGATGTTGCAGGACCATACACCCCAGATACCCACCAAACCTTGCCTGAAGATCCTTCACTTAATTTGACACAGAGAACGCAACAATCAAGCTGTCTGTAACCTCGAGCATTCTGAAATCCCATGCCACTAGGATGCCCCCCAAAGCTGCCATGGACAGAAGATAAATCCATTCTTTGTACCTTGAACTCCAAAGCTGGCCAATTAATCTTCTGCCAATATATTCCTTCTTGGTTTCCTGTAATATGACAATATCAGGGTTTACTCTTTTGATTGTTCTTTTGATTATACATATCTTCCTACAATTCCCGTACCCCACATATTCCAGGATAAGATCCTCATTTGAGAACCTTTTGATCCCTCCTGCACTTGCTGCCGATGTTAAGGAAATCCCGTCTTTCTGGTCCCTTGAACTTTTTGATACATTCTAGCAATTGGTTTCGCTGCACCTTGCATGCCTTCATATTCATCCTCCACATATACTCAATAATCACATCCTGCAACCTAGACACTCCATTCTCAAAACACTGTTCAACCCTCAGTCTCATGCCCCCATCAAGGCTCAAACACATGCGACCAAGTTCATTAGTCGTTGGACTATTGTCTGTGTGAGTAAAATCCTTAAGACCATCTTGATGAGATGTTGTTGGAGGAACCCTGACATGACTCAGGCTGACCTTATGCACATTTAAAAGAGGAGAGAGAGAAAGGGAAGGGGATAGGAAATGACGGGGAGTGACTGAGAGGGGCCTAGGAATCAATTGAGGTGAGGGAACAAGGGTAGGACTATTTGATGAATTTGGCAATAACACACAATCATCATCAAAGATCAAAAGAGGGACATACCTGACCCATAGTATCCGCAACCACGGAGTCAGTCAACTCCACGCTACCTTAAGATTCTAATTCAGATGTCGAGCTCGAATCCACAGAACCCATAGATTCCCCGCCGCCATCTGCCCCCATTTCATCCTGAGATTCGCCGCCCCAAAGATCACTAGCATCGTCAAACCCCTCCACAAACCTATTCGTATCCATCTGCCTAGCTTGGAGATCCGCATTTGCCCGAGCCCTCTGCTTCCTCATTTGGCTTTGAGAAACCCTGTGCCGAGAAGCCTGTCGGATCCACAGCTAGAATGAGTACTCTCTGACCCGCGTAACAACACCTTTTTGCTGCAACGTTTGAGATTTGCAACTTCAATGTTGGCTTCCCCTTGTGAATATTCAACAACCCCCCTTTGAAGAGCTGCTCTCCAGTTGCCCAATCGGCAACCCATCATCACTGTTGCATACCTGATGAGTATTCTCATCTGTCGGAGCCTTATGAGATGTATAGGTATCAGAGACATGCGTTGGCAGTATGCTATCCTCGTCAGCCCCAAAGTTCAACTTATCTTCTTTTTAGCGAGTAATGTTATTTGTTAAACAAAAAAAATCTCTTATTGTTTTTTCTTCTTAAAGTCTCTCTTATTTACTAGGAATGTAATAATATAAAATGTGATTTCAGTTAGAGAGCATTTTCATTGATTTGAGATCTATATAGATTTGAGTGTAGTCAAATGACAACGGATTTGAGGGACGGAGAAGTATTGTTATTATTATTATCTAAACGCTTATTAACTGCCGAACTGTCTATTATGGGACATCTAAGATTTTCAGAACTCTTTTGATTAAAAAAGTATATGCACAAATTTAGATATTTGTACTAATCTAGATTAAGTATTTTAATACATTGATGTTTATATCTGTTTAAATGATTTTTCATTAAAAATTTTAGAGCCCGTTTTTGCTATTCAATTTAAAAATTGTTTCTAAAAATAAATTTTTAAAAAGTTATTTTAAAGTTTATTTTTAAAAAATAATGACAACAAGCAATTTATTGTATTCTTATTTTTTTCGCAACTTTAGAAGTCAAGTCAAAAAATAGTTTTTAAATGTTTTAAAAACACTTCATCCAAAAAAGTTTTTTTATTTTTGAGAATCTTAAATTTAAAAATAGAAAACAGTTTTTAAATCTTATAATTTTGTTTCCACTTAATCTAATTTCCTTGCACATAAATTATTCATCAAAATAATATCTTCATAACAATATTTATTTTTGGTTGTCGACGGACAGCTTGTTTACATATCTTGGAGTTGAGTGAAAATGAAAACCTTCGAACCCTGAAAATTTCCCTCTCTCTCTCTGCATCAGAACTTAAGAACCCTAAAACCAGAGAACCTTTATTTCTCTCTCTCTCTCTCTCGAATTAACAAAACAGAAATCTCTGAACTGGCTCGGCTCTTCACTCACTTTACGGAATCACGACGCTTCTATGGAGCTCGACTGCAAGAGATCAGGTGTCACCTCTCCTCCGAAACTCATGTGCTTCCCTTATTCCGAGAATTCATTTAGGTTTTGGATTCTGTAGCACAACAGAGTTGGAATTGCTAAACCAGCGAGTAAAAATGAATAAAAATTTACAATCATCCATGGAGTTCGAACCTTTGAGCATCGAAAGCGATGTAATGGAATTCGACATCGGGTCCGGCGAAGAAGATGAGGCCGGAGAAGAGATGGATCACCCGGACGACGATGCAGATTACGAAGACGACTTAAATGAAGGCTCTGTTGGAAGAAATTACTTTGCTTCCGACCCAGAGCCGAGTCTCGAGCCCTTTGAGGGCACGGAATTCGATTCAGAAGAGGCGGCCCGAATTTTCTACAATTCCTACGCCCGTCGTGTTGGATTCAGTATTAGGGCTAGCACGTATCATCGCTCTCGTCGCGATGGTTCCATAATTTGCCGCCAGATCGTTTGCTCCCGACAAGGTTTCCATCACAGCAGGGATAGAGGGAGCAAGAATAAACAGAAGCGGCCGCGAGCCGTTGAAAGAGTTGGTTGCAAGGCAATGATCATGGTGAAGAAACAAGAATCTGGGAAATGGGTAGTGTCAAAATTGTTGAAAGAGCATAATCATGAGCTGGTGCCACCTGATAAAGTTCATCGTCTCCGTTCTCATCGGCATGTTTCGGGTACAGCTCGAAGCCTAATTGATACCCTTCAAGCAGCAGGCATTGGGCCTAGTGGAGTAATGTCTGTGTTGGCCAAGGAATCGGGTGGGATTAACAATGTAGGTTTTACTACCGTGGATTGTCGAAATTATATTACGAATCGTCAGAGGACTCTTGGTAGTGGAATTCAGCTTGTATTGGATTATCTTAAGCGAATGTATGCTGAAAATTCGACTTTCTTCTATGCAATTCAAGGCGAAAGTGAGCATTCGACAGGTAATATATTTTGGGCAGATGCTAATTGTAGGTTAAATTATAACTATTTTGGTGATACAGTTACATTTGACACAACATATAGGACAAATAGGTATAGGGTTCCATTTGCTCCATTTACTGGATTGAACCATCATGGGCAGCCTGTGTTGTTTGGCTGCGCTTTACTTTTAAATGAGTCCGAGGCATCGTTCATATGGCTGTTTGAGACTTGGCTTTCGGTGATGTCTGGACGCCATCCAGTGTCAATTACTACAGACCAGGATAGGGTCATACAAGCAGCTGTTGCACATGTATTCCCGAATACCCGCCACCGTCTTTGTAAGTTAAACATTCTTAGAGAAGCCCAAGAGAAGTTGTCCACTGTATATTACTCTCACCCGGCTTTTGAAACGGAGTTCCGTAAGTGCATCAACACAACAGAGACAATTGATGAGTTTGAATCATCTTGGAAGTTGCTTCTTGAAAGATATAACCTTGTTGAACATGAATGGCTCAACTCAATGTACCTTGTTCGTCAGCAGTGGGTCCCTGCATACTTGCGAGACACGTTTTTTGGAGAAATGTCTATTACTCAAGGGACAGATAGTGTAAATTCATTCTTTGATGGATATGTGAATGCATCTACGACCATACAAGTGCTGGTTAAGCAGTATGAGAATGCTATAGCAAGTCGACATGAAAAGGAAGTGAAAGCAGATTATGATACGATAAATAGTGCACCAGTTCTGAAGACCCCTTCTCCTATGGAAAAGCAAGCTGCAAGCATTTATACACGGAAAATATTTATGAAATTCCAAGAAGAGCTGGTCGAAACTCTGGCCATTACTGCAACTAAGATTGAAGATACTGGGACTGTCACCACTTACAGGGTAGCAAAGTTTGGGGATGATCTCAAGTCATACATTGTGAGGTTTCATGTTTTTGAGATGAAAGCTGATTGTAGCTGCAAAATGTTTGAGTTTTCAGGCATCATTTGCCAACACATATTAGCTGTTTTCAGAGTAACGAATGTTCTTACACTCCCTTCTCATTATATCTCCAAACGATGGACAAGAAATGCAAAGAGCGGTGTTGTTGTAGACGAACATGCCCTTGATCTGCCAAGTAATTCTCGAGAATCTTCGGAGAACCGTTTCAACAACCTACGCCAGGAAGCTATCAAATATGTAGATGAGGGGTCAAAGTCTTTGCATGCTTATAATGTGGCAATGGATGCTCTCAAAGAAGCTGCAAAGAAGGTGGCTGCAGCAAAGAAGCAGGGATCTGGAGTTCCACAAGTTGGAGCACTGGCAAATGGAAGCAATCAAGAACTGCATGCTAGTGAAGGAAATCGATTGGCGCCACTTCAGTTATCATCTGAGGTAAATTCCCCTGCTGGCCTAGTTATAATTTCGCAGCTCTTTTGTAGGATGTGTTCAGTTCTTTTTCTGTTGAACATGATATAAACTTTCTCTTCCTCTGAGCTTACTTTTTTTTTTTTTGGAGTTCTTTTAGAAAGCAATTTTCACTTTTCTTTGCATTGACTATTATATGTCTGCTCTTCAAAATTTGAATCTGATGGTGTGGTTTATATCTGAAATCTGAACATCTATTACCAAGAACACACCCCTAAAGAATTAAATGTATGTATACATATATATCTTTTTGTGTTATGCTTCATTTTTTGTTAATATAATCTAATTGTATTGTATTGAAAATTCTGTTATTGCTTTATATTCTTTATCAAAAAGTTTTATGTGTTTTTTTTTTTTTTTTTTTTCAGATAATAATGGTGTTCACTGAAATCTATATTTGTTTCTCATTGATGTGGTTTTCACTGAAGCTTCTCTGCTCACTGGTTAGTGTTCTTGTGATTTCTTTTATGCTATGTTCTAATATCAGATAGTTTGTAGACGGATGGTGGACCTTGGCTAGACACAAACATCCTCTTTAAAAAAATGATAGATCCTTGTTATTTGTTCAAGACTCCTCAGGAGGGGCAGTGAAGGATTAGATAACGGTGTAGGTTTCCTTACTTGAATTACTAAGGCCAGAACTGCATATTTGGTTGGATGATGTCACTTCCTTGCAAAGAAGGTTAGTATGAGGGGGAAAAAAAGGAGGGCAGCCCAGTGAATGAAGTTCCTGCCTATGCGGGGTCCAGGAGAAGGGTCAGATCACTTTAGGTTCATTGAATGTAGCCTTACTCTACATTGCAGGGGACTATTCCCACAACTCAAACCTGTGATCGCCTGGTCACACGGAGGAAAATCTAATATAAATATTTGAAATGGCTAGTGGGGAGCTACGATGACAAATATGTTGGCTGAAACTGAGGCTACTGATAGAGTTTAGTGGACGAAAAGAATTCATGTTGTGAAGCCCCCAACATTAGAGATGAGAAATAAATGTGAATGTTTTTGATGTATTTCTTCTTTGTGATGTGTGATTTACATTACATGGTGGATGATCTGGTGATCATCATTACTTAACATATCTCTTTTCCCAATTACAGGATGAGAAGGACAAGAAAATTCACGAGTTGATGAGTGACCTGGAGAGTGCAAATCAAAGATGTGAAGTGTATCGAATGAATCTTCTTGCAGTTTTAAAAGATATGGAGGAACAGAAGTTAAAGCTGTCTGTAAAAGTTCAAAATGTGAGGCTTAGCTTGAAAGATTGAAGCCTTGCTTCTATCCTTTATGTGTTTTGTACAACTAATAGTTCACTTGGAGCAAAACTTGAAGTGTCTCCTAACACCCTGTTCATTCAATTAGTGCCATGAGGTATTTTCCTTTTCTAACCTTAGCTATCAGTGATGTAATAGTAGGTAATTGATCTAATCCAATCTTACACTGCAGATTCATCGTCAGATACAAGAGTGTCTTCTATTTATATATTTTCCAAGGTAAGTCTATAATTAATTATATCCCACGCTCATATTCCAACATTTTCTATGTCTACTACTATTTCTTCTTCTGGTATTTGAGTGGAGTAATTTCTTTTGCATTATCCTTGTGATACAATTTCTATCAAGCCATGAACATGGGTAGATTAGAAGTTTTTGGTTGAAAATCTACAAATTTTGAGTAGTCTGTACTAGAATTATTACACCATGCTACGCAAGTGGCTCCCTTGAGAAATGCAGGTTAGAATGGGGGAGCTTGATGAACAGATGAATACACTAATAAGCTAGTTTCAAGGAGATGGCAGCGCCGCTGAACCTAAAATTATCAAGTCACATCTTGCTGCAGTTCAATTTTGAAGAATCTAATAATGTGAATTTCACCCATCTTCTGCAGGCCAATGGGACAGTTGCTTGCGGCTTCTTATTGTTGGAGATTGAAATCCTCTTGGCACTTGCAACAAGTCAAGTGACTAGCACAATGGTGATATATTGGTGTTTTGGCCGATTCTCTTATCCAACTTACCCAAAGCTTTTCATTTTTCTTATAAATTTGTATAGCACTTTTTCACAGTTCACCAATGTAATTGATAGATGCCACCATCTTTGTGGCTTGAAGTCACTCATTACGGGGCCAACACATCTTTTGAAATTCTGATAAAGACAAACGGCTGTGAACTCTTGAGGGACACTCATTGCAACGTGAAAAACCTGTAATTAATACAAATATTCTCAAGCAAGGAAATGGCTTTCTCATTATGTCTCAACTGCTATGCTTTTGTTTGATATCACAGCGGGAAAAAATTACTGTGTTTTGTCTGAACCCGAGTTTTTAGTAATGATAATGAAAACAAGGTCAGGACTCGAACAAAAATGTAATTTTATGTTACAAATTTTTTATAGGCGCTGTTGTTCATTCACGTTTTTTCAGCATACAATTTATTGTGTATATTGGGTATCTTTTGAACCACAACATGAACATGATACGTGGTTGTTCAACGCGTCCCGATGAGTCGTGTACCAAATGTATGTATACTGTGATAACCTCATCACCAACTAATTCTATATGTTTTATCAGATGATCTTCTCTCTAATTGCTATATGTTAAGGTATTCGTTATTAAGTTTTTTTAAATGCCAAATATCTGTTATTTGTTTTAATGGTAGAAATTGTCTTTTAGTTTATTTCTTTGCTACTCACCTACCTACCTTTCGAGGGAAAAGCAAAATGATCAAGTTGCTCCGTCTTTATCATTTTTTCCCCCTTCCCTTGATCAGGTAGTTTTACTTGTTTTAAGTCATCAATTATACAAGTTTTCAACTTGACTTTAACTCAACTAAGACTTTTCTCAAATTATATGAGGTTGGATACATTAATTCACTTCTTTTACTCCTCTTTATTAAGGATTAAGTCGTTATTCAAATTATAAAAAGTTAGATCTTTCTTAATTATCTCAAGATCACTCTACAAGTTTTAAATATTTGTCTTATTTTTAAAAAAAACTATTTATTATTAATTAAAAAGATGATGGAAAAGAGATGACTAAGAATTGTATGCCAATCCTTTTCCAATTTGTATCGCGCAGAACTAACCCATTGCTTGGTCAAATGTAGTTTAACTAATTACAAGAGGATATTGGGTAAAACTGATCTTACCTTGAAGAAGAAAATATATATATATATATATATAATGGATAATTTTCAAATTTTCAAAATGAGATTTTCTTTTTGGGTAATTTGATGCAGGTCAATTTAAATTTATAAGAGATATTTAATTAGATTATAATTTCTGAATTTCAACAAGAAATAATTTCAAAGATACTTCTTAAAATTTAACAAGTCCTCACGCAAGTTTTCTTTTTTTAATGGCCGGCATTGGTAGATTAGAAGGGGTACTAGGACTTCCTCAATAGGCAAACACATAACTCAAGTTTGTATCATATATATATATATAGAGCTTTTGACATGATTACCCTTCAAAGAAAAAATAATTTCACAAATACCATCCAAATACAAATAATAACCTATTTGCCATATTTTACTATTCATAGTACAGCCAGCGTGCCAAACAAACGTCACGTGAGCGCGGATGTGAGATTTAATGAAGGGAAGACGTCTTTTTTGAATTTTTTTTTTTAAGTAAAGGGAATGCATCTTTTAAAAAGACAACTTCCCTTTAAAAATATTTTCTTGCGTAAGTAAAGAGTTTTCTTTTTAAAGGCAATGGAAGCCCTTTCTTTCAAAAAAATAATAATTTCTCTTTTCAAACCGTACAAGCATTAGTGCATGTGTTGGATGAGTTCTTTTGGTTTTGGATTTTGTTTTAGCGAGTGAGATCTGCAAATCTTGTTTGGAGTTTTAGTCGGATTGATTGAATATGGGGCTGTACGTTCTTGATTAAGTTGATGATCAGCTCGTTTTTAGTGAAGATTCCGATATAATGTGTTGTTGTATCCAAGAGGTGCATCTAGCACAATTTCCATTGTTGTGTGCTCCAATTTGAATTGCGAATTCTTTATTATCATTGTGACGTGATTATACTTCGATTATTATTATTATTTTTTATTTTTTATTTTATTTTTCTGGAAGTTGGAAGGATTTATGTGAGATTTAGAAACTTCAATCATGTTGAGTTAAGAAAAAAGTGTTTTCCAAATAATTGGATAAGCGTAGCCTAGAAGAGCAGCCTGAGATTCAAATCGGACTACCTTTTTTTTTCTACATTGATGCTTAATTGCATTGCGTCTATTGTTGTCCTGATCGAAAAGTTTTGGGCTAATTGATGAATATGAGTTTTAGGTCTAGATTCATGCATTGGTGCATTTCAGCTTATTTGTTTTATGGATGAATATGAATGTTGCCTGCATTTTGATTAAGACTTAACTCTTGGCTGGGGGATATTTAAATCGGTGATTATGTGTAACACCCCGTAAATTTAATTAACTACATACGTTGAAGTACACGTATATCGAATATATAATACACGTATTTTATACGTAAGAGCTAAATATATGCTTTAGAATACACGTATGTTATACGTAGAAGCCAAATATACGTGTGTATGATTGAGTGTATGAAGAAAAAGACAAATATACGTGTGTATGGTTGGATTGAGCGTATGGAGAAGAAGATATAATGAACAGTACTTGCATAGTAAGATACTGCAAATAGCATCACGAATAGTAGTGAATAGTAAGTTTACTGTTTATAAGAGGGGTACTGTTCATACAACTAGTATAATAGCATAATGATGGCACTCTAACGGTTTGATAATAAGCTTATCGGTTGCCTCTACTATCACAGTTGCTAGGTGTCCATACGATTTGCTATATATTGATGTTGAGGAAATATCATTCGAATTCATATATGTTATGGATATAACTCACCTCTAAGTTAGGGAGGATACCATGTATCAAGAAGAGCAAACATGGAAGCGGAACTGGAGGAATAGTCCGTGATTCTAAATTTTGAGGACGAAATTCCTTAAGTTGGGGAGATTGTAACACCCCGTAAATTTAATTAACTACATACGTTGAAGTACACGTACGTATATCGAATATATAATACACGTATTTTATATGTAAGAGCTAAATATACGCTTTAGAATACACGTATGTTATACGTAGAAGCCAAATATACGTGTGTATGATTGAGTGTATGAAGAAAAAGACAAATATACGTGTGTATGGTTGGATTGAGCGTATGGAGAAGAAGATATAATGAACAGTACTTGCATAGTAAGATACTGCAAATAGTATCACGAATAGTAGTGAATAGTAAGTGATATTTATCTGGGGAGAATTTAATTTGTGGAATGAATGGAATCAATGTGAATGGAATCAATGTGAATGGAATAATCATCTATATATATGGGATTTGATTTGATGTGTGGTATATAAAAAAAAAAAATATTCTGTACAATTTGGGAAGGTTTGTGAGAGTATGTGAAGGCTGACAGTGTATTATACACTGTATATGGGGATGTACAGTGTATAGTACGCTGTGCAGGTCATGACGTCAGCCTACGTCAGGGGCGTCGTGACATTATGACAGGGTTTGGATGCTGCTTGTTGGAGCTTTGTAGGAACAGTTGCTCGTGTCAGATCAGGAATTTAGTATGGTTGGAGAAGGTCAAATAGCTTTTGTATTGCACTTTCAAATCTCTTTTGTTTGCGCTTTCAAATCTCTCAGTCTCTTTAAGGGAAGGCGTCTTTTGAAAAGACGCATTCCCTTAAAATAAAAAAAAACTTACAAGGGAAGTCATCTTTTCAAAAGACGTATTCCTTTAACTTAAGAAAAATATGGCAAAAATAGTGTTGAAGAGAAGGCGTCTTTTCACAAAAGACGCATTCTCTTCAGTTAAAAAAAAAAGTGGTGAAGGGAAGGCGTCTTTTCAAAAGACGCCTTCCCTTCACTTAAAAAAAAAATATATGAAAGGAAGGCGTGACGCCTTCC
The DNA here is from genome assembly GCA_035771175.1 of Paratinospora sagittata. Classification (NCBI taxonomy): domain Eukaryota; kingdom Viridiplantae; phylum Streptophyta; class Magnoliopsida; order Ranunculales; family Menispermaceae; genus Paratinospora; species Paratinospora sagittata. The sequence continues at coordinate 57,599,141 of CM069603.1, read as the reverse complement.
TTGAAATGCCACTTGGGCGGTAACGCGGCGCTTGTTTGGCGCGTTGATTGTGTTATGAACAGTAAACTATGACAAACGGGTTATTATTTGTGTGTGGATGACATTTATAAAATTATTTTATTTTTTAAGGGTAATCATGTCAAAAGGGCCTATATGTATATATAATTGACCTTAGATATATTTATGCTTTTGAAAAGAATAATGCTAAAGATACAGATATGGAAACTTTAAGGTAAAAACTCAAGTGTTTCACTTCATTGGATCATCTAGAGATGTGCGGGAAACTCAAGATAAAGCATTCCACCACATTGGATTACATAGAGATGCATGTAATTCTCGGATGCTATATATGTGCATGGCATGTAATTCTCTAAACATCTTTTTCATAAAAGAAGACTGCTCATAAATCATTACAAATGTGGCATATGATTTTTTTGACATTTTTTACTAATTCAATACGCATATGTCGTGTTTGGGTTTAGGTAGTATTATTCTAAAAGAAAACTGCTCATAATTAAGTTTGTATGTGGCATGCCATTGTTTGTACTAAATTACAACTACAATTAACACTCACATGGTTCAATGAATATATATACAACCACATTTTCGTTACATATGAGACGAGACAATAATAATCAAAAAGGAAAATGATTAAGTATATTCATAATATACATTCTTGAATTTACTTGAATTATGCATAACATTTTATTCGAAATAATTCAAAGATGTGTAAAGGAAATGTATACTATGAATATACAATTTGAACGTCAACAAAGCATTACCCTAATAAATATGTATAATTAACGGAAGGAATAAGAGAAGTAGATGTGTATATATACAATATACAATATACAATAGAATAGTACTACACAAATAATTTCACTAGCTAGCGCTGGGCTGGCGAGAAACGCTCGCTCGCTCGCTTGCTTGTGCGTTGTTGATAGGGGTGGACTCAATCATCATCGATCTGTATGGGGGAGATGAGGGAGAAAGAAGGGTGGACGGTATTCCAGGAGCCGCGATGCTCAACGGTTCACGCAGTAATAGCTACGGGCATCTGGGTCGGCCCAATTTATTTGAACGTCGCTTTGCTTTTTATGGCCTTCTTCCTTTCTCGTCAATCTGCATTTCTGTCTGTATCTAAGTATCTTTCTATGTATATTATGATCCATGCAGTCTTCTTCTTCTTTTTTTCCTTCAATTAAATAACTTTTGTTCCTTTCGCCTTTTAGGGTGGCAGGACTACTCATTTTGATGGCGATCCTTCCCATCAACGATAAAAGCAAACTAGGGCAGAAGTTGTCAAGGTTTATACCTGTCTTTTTCCTATCTCTCTCTTTTTTTGTTTTTTTGTAGTAACGATTGTTCAAAGGCCCCATTAGGTACAGTTTTTGTAAAAACTCTTTTAAAAAAAAACTGTCCAACCTAGCTTTTCAAAAAAGCAAAAAAAATATTTTTTTAATTGGTCAAAAATTGATGTTATTAAACACTTCCAAAAGCTTTTTTTTTTTTCTTTTTTTTTTTTTTTTGCCAAAAATACTTTACAAAAATTATACTAAACTAGGGAGTCTACGTGTCCACTTTCTTAAACGTCTTTGAATCACCCATCAAATGAGTTAACTTAAGGATATAGGTAAAGGCGACAATATATGTCACGACACGATAACACGACTCAAAATTGACACAAAATAAACAGATTTAAATTTTACATAAACAAGTGCGGGTCAAAATAGGTTAAACCTAATTAGACACGATTAAATTTTAGGCCAAAATTAGGTAGACCTGTTAAACTTGAAATTGACCCATGTAACACGATTATATTTTGTGTTGAGACTTATGTTATGTGTAAATATTTTTTAATATTTTATGCTATGTGTTGAAATTCTAACTTTATAATATTTTATTTGATCTTTATTAGATAGTTGTATAATTTTGATTTAAAATTTTTGATTTATATGTTAATTTAGAATTTATATATAATAAATAAGTTAGAATGAACTTGTTTAAACTTTAATTGTTATAAATAGGTTAAACAAGTTAACCTATTTATAAAACATGTTAGATTTGAATTTATATATAATGACACATTATTTAAACGTGTCGTATTTGAGTTTACAATATATTTTATCATACATGATTACGACACTACCGATTACGATACGACAACACGAATTATTACCTCTAGATATAGGCTCAAACAACAAGGTTCATTCTCTTTGACCTCTAGATGTATTTAGTTTGGTTTAGAAAACCTACTCGTCTAATGTTGTCAACCAATTTGGTTCTACGGAGAGATATTAGGTTCAAGTCTTGTTATTAGCTTTTATACATTTTTATATATTTATCTGTTCTTCTATCTCCTTTTTATCTTCCTCGTGTAATTTTTTTTTTTTTAAATCATGGGTATTGGGGACCGTCTCCCCACTAATTTCATAGGGCCAGACACAACCAATAGTATCGGTGGCCAATAAATGGTGGGGGACAAAGACTTGAACCTGAGACCTTTCCATAAAGTGAATTTTAAGTGTTTTGCACCTAACCACTCTTCCAACCCTTTGTTGGTTACTCGAGTAATTTATTTGGTCAATTCAAAGAATATTTATTTAATATTTTTACTCAAAAAATAAAATATTTAAATAAATAAGGAATTCTAAAACGACCCAAGATACATGTCTAAAATTATCAATTTGACAATAGACTTACCGTGTCATAAGAGAGAAAAAAAGAAAACTCACCTTTTACTGTACACCAAATGGTATGGTTTTAGCCCTTGGTATAAAAGTTTTGGGTCATAAAAATATTTCAATAGTAAAATAATGAAAACAAAAAACATTTTTAAAAATTCCTGTTTTGAATTGTATTACAATTTGTGAAGTACCAATCAAATAAAGCTTACAGAATTAATCATATCATCTAACTTTAAGTTTGGACGTCAAATCTTTAATTGGACTAGGATTACGAATAATAGCAAGTTGGAAAGCCAAGCCAAAGCAGTGGTTTTTCTTTTCTTTTTTTTTAGATCCCCACGCGTATTTGTTTGATGGATCTGACTAATTAAACTATTTTCTTTTCAATCATTACTTCTTCTTTTTTCTTGAACATATAATTTCTGTTTCAGAAATATGAGCGAAGTATAATGTTCAAAGCCCGAGAATATGAAACAAATGCTTGTTGCATGATATATTATAATAATAAGATAGCGGTTGAACATACGAATATTGTTGGGTACTGTTTGGGATTAATTCCGATTTTCAGGTATGTTTGCAAGCACGCATGTGGCTATTTTCCTGTGACTTTACATGTGGAGGATTTGAACTCGTTTGATCCCAACCAAGCATACGGTAAGCTACCTAAGTTAAGCTAAACATTTAGTAAATTTCTTTTCTTTTTTTTCATTTTTTCATTTTACAGTCTTTAAGCTAAGCTTAAATTGAGTTTATTGGTGCAGTGTTTGGGTTCGAACCACATTCTGTATTCCCGATTGGAGTTTTTGCTCTTGCCAGCCAGAAGGGCTTCTTGCCTCTGCCCAAGATGAAGTTCCTGGCAAGCAGTGCTGTAAGATTTTGTTATTCATGATCAATAAAATCTATTTCACATATCAAAGAATGTTTTAATCATTCACCATCTTTCCATCCGAAAAAAAAAAAACAGATTTTCTATATCCCAATGCTGAGGCACGTATGGGCATGGCTGGGGCTTACACCAGCATCAAAGAAGAATTTCATCTCTCTCTTGGCTGCTGGTTACAGTTGCATCATTGTGCCTGGTGGAACGCAGGAGTCATTTTACATGGAACCAAAATCAGAGGTCTCTTCTCTGTTTTCTCATTTCCACTTCTTATGGTTCTTTCATTCTACCAATGGTATTAGACATTTTAAAGAAATGCTACCTACATAGGTGATTTTTCTTTATTTATGTACTATAATTTGAGAAGATACAATATTAATACTTAGTTGTATAACAAACTTCATCATCAAACCACATTTTCGAAAAGATATCAGGCCTATTCTTGGCCCTTTAATCTCCTTCAACCCTTGGGATAAGGCAATGACAATGACAAGAGTTAAACTTAGAACCTTTGAAATTCATAGCCACCTCTTTACGAACTCCACCAACTCCATATTGGTGTCTGATTATATATGCTTCACTTTCGGTTTAGGTAGCCTTCCTAACAGCTAGAAAAGGATTTGTTCGTGTGGCTATGGAGATGGGCCGTCCACTGGTTCCGGTTTTCTGCTTTGGTCAGGTATATTTGATTCTTTCACAAAATTAAGTAATTTGTTTGAACCAGAAGGCCATCCTAATTGATTAATCTGCGAGTTAGTAAATGGAAATGCAGGCTAAGAAGAACATGAAGGGTAATAATAATTTAAGCTATCTCACTCTCACTTTTTGCCATATATTGTATTATATAAATGAGTAATGCAGAGTCATGTGTATAAGTGGTGGAAGCCTAGTGGGAAGTTGTACATTCGCATTTCTAGAGCTATCAAATTCACTCCAATTGTCTTCTGGGGAATGTTTGGGTATGTATTACTAAATTAAATCTACTTTTGTTCATCCTTATACATGCCACTGGTTATACATATTAAATTATGGATATTAATTATTAGATGCTATTCTATTTTTGACATCTCTTTTTTCAAAATAAAAATAAATATGCAGATCGCCTCTGCCGTATCAAAATCCAATCCATGTTGTGGTGGGTAGACCCATTAATCTCAAGAAAAATCCTCAACCAACCATGGAAGAGGTATTACTCAGGCCTCCCTTAACTAGGAGGCTGGCTAACTAAGGATACTCCACAATTTTTCTTTTTCTAATTATGGTCACATTTGTTTGTTCATGAAGAAGTAACAAATATCATATGTTATGTTTGTGGTTTTCTTTTTCATTTATTTATTTGGTTGATTGTCCAGGTAGATGAAGTTCATAGTAAGTTCATAGAAGCTCTTCAAGACCTATTTCAAAGGAACAAAGCTAGGATTGGTCACCCTGATCTGCAATTAAGAATTCTCTAATATGTACCTCATTTATATTTGTAGCCCCTTCTTAATTTATGTACTCTAGTAAGTTGCTTAATTATTTATTGGCTGGACAATGATTAAACTTAATGATTTAAAATTTTCATTTTTATCTATCTAATAGTCATATTACTCATTAGTGATGCATGTTATAAATAAGATGAGTTGATAGGTGATTTTGAGTTCTGAGATGATGGGAAATAAGGAAATATGCAAACTTGGTAAACTGATAAAGGCTTCTTATATGACCCTTCACCTATTTATTCCTATTATTGCATTGACAACTGCCAAGCTTCAAACAACTTAAATAGACAGACAGGCTTCACCTTGTCTATCTGAACTAAGTGTTAAAATCAGCTGCTTCCTCTCAAACATAGTCTTTTGTTTCGTAAGACAAAGCAAAAAAAGAAAAACATTAAGAAGATTAAGTATATTTCAAATGCAGCTGCTCACATTCGACACATTCTGTGAAGGCCTTGATAGATTTCAAGGACCCATTACAACTGAAAATTCGAGAGAGATACCGTGACAAGAGCAGAACTTTCACAACCACTCTATTCCTGGGAAGCTGCTACAAGGTCTTAGCTCCACGATCTGACATAAGAGAGGCAGCGGCGGCAGCGGCAGTGGGAACAATCCCAGCAGAGACACCAGGCTTTGACAAATGCAAGAGCCTAAAGAACAGCTAAAGTTAGCAAAATCAATATAAAGTACCTGCGAGATTGGATTATGGCATCTAACCTAACAATTCCCATATTCTAATAGGACCAAAAAGTCTTACGGTGCAAGATATTCACAGAATGATGAAATGGCAGCAACGACTTCGGAGTAGTTATCAGCAGATGCAGGAGCTGTGACTTCAACCAATTGTATACCAGGGGTCAGTGGGATGGTCTCGTCCACAGAATGTAGCTTCACCATTTTATTAATTGAAGTAACAGTAACTTTGATCTGGGCACCCCTTTGGAAATGGAATGCAAACCCCACCCTTAGAAGCTCATATTCTAACTTGTAACCAAGTGCATAGAAGAACCGAAGCACATTTTTGCTGGCTTTGCTTTCCATTGTGTTCCTTACTGCAACAGAAATTTGCTCCGCACCAGTACCTCTCATGGCACCCCCAACATGTCGAACAGTCCTATATTTTCCATAATTTCCAGGGTTTAATGGTTAGGTGTAAAGTTCTCCTCAACTCAAAGTATAAATATCAGGATCTTACCAAGTGGGTTTAGGCTGTTCTAGATTGCATAAGACTCGAACCTCTGAGGATACTGGTCCTGGGAACAAAGATTCTTGTTAGATGTAAGCGTGATCTATGGGAAGAAAACTTACTCGAGATCTTGTACGAAAATGAGATTTGGGGGGCTTTGCAATAACATAATGTAATCTTGGAACATACCATACAACTAATCCAAAGGTTGGAGCATTGGACGGTCCACATGGACCAACATGTATCGCATGATATGTATGACAACTATACAATTATGAAGTACCCTTATCACCAATCCAAACAAAAGACAATCCTTACCAAGGTTTGGTCCACTTTTTAAGCATAATTCATGGACCCTCAAGCGTTCTTTTGGAACTCCACAAAGGCCTTGAAGCAGAATTTCAAGGGCCTCAACATGCTGCAAGACAACATCATATTAAATTCAAATACTGGAGCATAAAGCATGACAAGTATAATATTCAACAAAAAAGCTAAAGTTAAAACTTGAAGAACCCAAGTCTTCCCAATTTTCGCCATAACTTCAAAATTGGCTCTTGTTTTTTATTTTTTTTGGTCTTTGACCCCCCGGTATCCCCGTTAACCCCTTTGCGGGGGCAAGACTATTTTGGAGTTGAGAACGGTACGCCGCATTGGGCATTCCCTCCCCAGAGTAGGCGTATAGGCGTGGGCACGAATGGTATGTGGCTCTATTGTATTTTAAGTTTCCATTCTTATGTATCATAAGGAAATCGTACCCAGGCACAATTCTCTTGCAAATTTCCAAGTTCATTTGAAAATCATCAATGAATAGCACACTCTCTAGTCTCTAATACTTAAGCAGTAACTATGAGTTCAATAAAAACAAATTAAAGGGACACTTTCATCTTTTAGGAAGCATGGTGATTCATCTGCCGAGGGATCAATGATTCCATCTTTTGTATTTCCTTTAGTCGTTATGTTTCATCAAAAATTTACATCAATAATACCTTATCCACAATATTGCACTTGAAACTAGGAATCCAGCTAGCTATTAGTTCATCAATGACTTTCAATCAGTTTGAAATAGTTTAAGGGGCATAAATATAAAAGAAATAAAAAAAGGATTGGAACTGTGGAAGTAACGACCATTAAAAATACAAAAAAATTGCAAGAGAAGTTTTACTACCTGGGTCTCTATAATTCCTTCAACTGCGCACTCCATGTCGGTCTTATTCTTCTCGCTCATTCCCACGATTTCTCACTTCCTATCATCAACACATTGGAATTTTTAATGCACGAAGCTTTAGCAAAATAAGGTCTCTCATTAGAGCTAAATTGACAATAAAGAAATCAATTCACAGAGTAATTTAGTCGAACACGTAGTAGGTGTTGGGAGAACTGTGGATCTTACCAGTGCTCAACTAAGAACATTTCTAGAGAACGACAAGGCTAACATGAATGAAATGCCGAGAATTTCTTTCTTTTAATCCATCTGTATAGCGCTTAGGGAAGGTATATACGACCTATATCTGCGATTCTTAAGTCGCATGGCAGTATTTCGTAAATAAGACGCATTGATCGGCCCAAACTTGGAAAACACGAACCTTAAACACTCCCCAACCTCGGGCTTAAGACCCAAACCTGGACTCAGTAACATAAAACACAAACTTACTTAGCTTCATCAAATAAAAGATAAATAGAGAAAGGAAAATGCTAATCAAACTAAAAAAAAAAACAGTAATTACAACATCACTTTTAACGTTATTAGATTATTTATTATATATTTTACCGTTTAAAAATTATATTTAAAATCATACCTGATGTGGTCTACGGTGATTAGAGAGTATTTTTTTTTTCTTTTTTATGATGTGACGTGTAGTGTATTATCACATCAACCTAATTATAAATTTAAATAAATATTTTAGATCATTTTAGCACCTTTTATATAAATAAACTTGAGAATTATTTTAATGTAATAAAAGATGTCTAATTACTCGAGATTTTAAATTAGAAGCGGCCACAAACAACTAAGGTACTAGGTTACAATCATTTTCCCTTTTAAACATTTCTTCTTTAACTCTCCATTTAACTTAAAAATACGAGCTTGTCTTAAAAATAAATGATGGATAATATTTTAATTTTTTCTGACGTGAGAAGGTTTTTTCCAAACAAAAAAACAAAAAAAAGTGCTTGAAGAGTTGCTATAAAAAATAAAAAATTATTAATCTAACTTCAAAAAAATATAATTATACATTTATAATTATTAAATAAATATATATTACACATTTTAAATATATAATAAATGATTCAATAATTATGTCTATAGAGTTGCAAATTGCATTTTTTAGTAGTTATATTAACATTTTCCAAATAAAAAAAAATTGACTTTTTTTCGTTTTTAATGTGGAACATAGGAAGACAAATAGCATTGGGGTATTACGACAAAATAGACTTGAGTTCTGAAGTTTTGACATCGAAATAGCATTTAGTTACATTGAATTCTATAAAATAAGAGATCAACAATCATCCAGTAATTGAATTACAAACCCAATCATTGAAATGATTTGAATGGAACTATCAACTCAAACTACAGAGAGAGAGAGAGTCGAGTACACACATATGCTTAGCAAATTAATTCACTTACAATTTCTACTAATTGAACAAGAACAGTTTGGCTATATAACCTTGTTGTAAATACATGATTAATTAAAAAAAAAAAAAAAAGGAAAAAGATGAGAGGATTTTCAGGTATCAGTCTTTCATTCCAAGCTTTATATTTTGGACTTTTACTGACAGCTGTAATTTCTGTTCTTCAATATCTTTCAAGACTGTAAGCAGATTTGCTCGATACACTTCACACTTTCGATTAGCTCGATCTAATTCCCGGGACAATTCATGAAGTTTCTTATCTTTGTCATCCTACAGAACAATAGCAAGCAGTAACTGGTTAGTCACATTCCTAGTAAGATGCATCAGTTACTGCACTACTGTCCACAAATTACTCATCAGCCATTTCAAGTATATAACAAAATGGTATGTTAGTTTGTCATCTACAAAAACTGAAAAGCAGTTTCAAAGCTTTTAAGATTGTGAAGCGCAATGACTTTGCACACCACTGTGAAGATGAGGAACAAGGATCCATTAAGCACACAATGTCCAAACTAGGCATCACTTGCAGGCGTATGAAACTCATCCTCTAAGACACATGGAATGCCACAGAGCTATTAGGTAGAATCATGTCATACAAAGGATGATGGTATGAATGCAGGTAAAGCATCATAGTCACCAGCACAAGAGAATTAATTATTTATTTGTCTTATGAAACATCAAGTGTGATGAGACCCTTTTATATCTCCATCTAAACGTTATCTGAAGATTCTGAACTTCTGAAAGATATTTAGTTATTGGGCTTTGTTGAATCCATTCATAGCGTGGACTCACTTGTAAGTGCCCATCCATGAAAGAAGAAAAGATGTAGGTAAGGCTAGTTTCTGGGCTCTGCAACTGATGCCACAGATTTTACTGTCTCTGATCACTAATATTTACCAACAATTCCCTATATATATGCATGCATTTCCAATATTTTTAGGTAATATTTAATAATGATTGCATCAGCATCAACATAAACCTACTTATAAAACTATGACAATAATAAACAATATGGATAATGCAGCTTTTTAAGAGCCCAGGAGAAATACACGGACCTTTAAAATTATCTGACTTGCAGCTTTTTTTTTTTTTTTTTTGGATGAATACAGCATAGAAATTAATAGGAAAAACAAAACTGATTTGCAACTAGCAAAGAACATGCTAAGATTGTGCATCAGATTATATGGCCTAAAGTGTCCGACACCACATACATGTGTCCATAATTTTTATGATTTTTACTCCAAAGAAAGGAAAGCAAAAATTGGCGTATAAAATAATATCCTAACAGTACCCATTATCAAATGAAAACACCAAATGACAAAGGGCGTCTACATAAGCATGAAATAAGCAGTACGTAGGACCAGTTTTTAGTTTTAAAAGAAAAAAAGGTGATTCAAACTGTATGCAATAGATAAAATCCACAATTGAAATTTGGCTGAAGAGAAAATTCGTCGGGCCCAAAAAATAGAAGAAGATAAAATATAGAAATATAAATATTAGAATTAGATACTAACATACTTTGCAGTCAAAAAAGAGAAGCAAGCATTTTTATGAAACAAAAAAGGGGAAAAACTTACTGCAGATTGAGGTTGACCCAAAGCCCATTGGTCTCCACTGCTATAAATTCCATCAACACTATTTTCTCGACCACTTCCGTTGACAGTTGGTAGTTTACCACCATTCTTTTTTGCAAGGGTAACTTTTTTTGAAGCATCTTGTAGCGCACCCATTGCCACATTGTAAAGGTCTATATTTTTTGCCCCTTCATCTACATACTTCAAAGCTTCATGCCGCAAATTGTTGTACCTAACAGTATGTGATTCTCGGTAACTATTCAGCAAATCACCAGGACGTTCCTCTAACACAACCCCACTCTTGGCATTTCTTGTCCACCGTTTCAAAATGTACTGAGATGGGAGAGTAAGGACATTTGTCACTCTAAAGACTGTTAAAACATGTCTGCAAAGAAGGCCTGAGAACTCAAACATCTGGCAGCTACAACTAGCTTTCATTTCAATAACATTGAATCTTACAATGTAGGCCCTGTGGTCATCCCCAAATTTGGCAACTCGATATTTGGTTACAGGACCATCGTCCTCCATCTTGGTTGCCATGAATGTAAGGGTTTCAACCAACTCTTCTTGGAATTTCATAAACAATTTTCTTGTGTAGAGATCTGCTGCTTGTTTCTCCATGGGTGATGGAGTTTTCAAGACTGGGTTGGTGTTCATTGTCTCGTAATCTGCTTTTACTTCTTTCTCATGTCGACTCTCTAGAGCCTTTTCATACTGCTTAACAAACAGTTGCAGTGTTGTTGATGCATTTACATATCCGTCAAAATAAGAATTCATACTATCACTCCGTTGAGTAATAGACATTTCTGCAAAGAACGTGTTCCGGAGGTATACAGGGACCCACTGGTTGCGGGCATTATATAGTGACTGAAGCCATTCATTTTCCCTAAGATCATATGTATCAATGAGGGACAACCAACATGATTCAAACTCTGCAGTTGATTCAGTCAGGTTCACACACTTGTGGAACTCTGCCTCAAAATTCGAAAATTCTAGAAACACATGTGCCAACTTCTCCTGACCTTCTTTGAAGATGTGCCACTTGCAGAAACGATGCCGGGTATCCGGGAATACCTGTGTAATGGCAGACCGAATCACACGGTCATGATCAGTAGTTATTGAGACCGGAGGACGACCTGACATAGCCGTAAGCCAGGTATTAAATAACCAAACGAACGAAGCTTCAGATTCATTTACAAGGAAAGCACAACCAAACAGCACAGGTTGTCCGTGATGGTTTACGCCAGTGAAGGGAGCAAAGGGCAACCTATACCGATTTGATCTATAAGTAGTGTCAAACGTAATCGTGTCTCCAAAGTAAGTATAATTCATCCTGGCCTTCTGATCAGCCCAGAAGATATTGCTCATGCACTGATCCTCATCCCCCTGCACAGCATAGAAAAACGCTGGATTCTCCGCATGCATATGCCTCAAGTAGTCCAAAAGAATTTGGGTGTCTCCTCCAAGAGTCTTCTGGCGACTACTTCTCATGTAATTCCTACAGTCTCGCTCCGTAAACCCTACATTACTAATTCCACCATATTCCTTAATCAACACAGACATAATCCCACTCGGTCCCATCCCAGCTGCTTGCAATGTATCAATCAGCGCCTTAGCGCTGCCTGATACATGCCTATGAGACCTCAAGCAGTGCACTTTATCGGGTGGTACCAGTTCGTGATTATGTTCTTTTTCAAATGCAGTAACGAACCATTTCCCAGAATCTTGTATCTTGAGCGCCATCATCGCTTTGCAACCTACTCTAGTCACAGCACGAGGCCGCTTGACCTTACCATCACCACCGGGTTTTTCCTTGTCAATGCGAAAGCCCTCCTTCGCACACACAAATGACCTCTGTATGATGGCTCCGTCCCGCCTTGAGCGGCGGGACATGCTCACACGAGTGCTGAACCCGACTCGACGAGCATACGAATTGTAAAAGGCCTTGGCAGCCTCTTCCGACTCGAATTCCATCCCAACGTAAGGTTCGAGATTCGTGTCCCCCTCAGGAATATACAAATCCCTACCAGTGGAACTTTCAAACATATCGTCTTCATCTATATGATGCTCGATATCTACAGCATCGTCTTCTAATCCCATATCGAATTCAATAACCTCATTTTCCATGTTCAAAGGTTCGAATTCCATCGCTTTTAACAACACGAGATATTTTACACACTTGTGGTGTAATTCGACACAAAGAACCGGAAATCAAGACATTAGATCACATTTAAAAGAAGTATGAGCAAAAGAACTAACCGTACGTAACTCGATCAACAGCAGAGAACGCAGACGACCGTATTGTCTGAAATCGAACTTCAGAAGAAAAAAAAGAAAAAACACAACTTGGTGGTTTTTCTCCTGTAAACACAAAATTCCTTCTTCAGAGAAGATTATGGCGGATTGGAGAGTAACTGATCAAACTTTTTAAAGCACAAAGGAAAGCTAAAGATTTTCAGGAATTTTTTTTGTTAAAGGCTTAGATGGTTCTGAGGGAAAAATGGGAAATTGTAGGGTTTTGGAGATTGGGGTTTTTGAGGAGTTGCAGTCTTGTAGAGGAGAGCGGAGGGAAGAAGACGCGAGGGACAGGAGGTTAGGGCAATGATCCGGTATTTTGACCAAAAGAGCGGTGAGTTTATATTGGCCGTTGGATTTGAAGATGAATTGGATGGTGATGATACCTGGGCATATCAGTTACCACAGAATAATGATTCTGGAGCTATTTCGTAATTAAGGTCTAGGTGATGGATAATCTAATTACGATTTACTATTGCTTTAAAGCTTACGAATAATTTTTTTATTTGAACACGAAATTGCTAATTTAATTATAATTTTTATAATTATATATATATATTTACTGAATATTAATATTTTATATATTTTAAAGTGTATAATAAATAACTTAATAAATATACATATATATTTATACATACAGTTATAATATTTTACAGTTAAAACAATATTTTTCTTTAAACATACAAAAAATGATTGTGCACTAATTAATTATTTAAGATTATTTATTCATATGTTGATGTTGGTGATAAATAACTATTTGACCTTTTAATTAACACTGTATGAATATTATCATCTAATTTTATTACATATTTATTAATTTAATAAATCACATAATATAAATAATTAAAACTAATAAAATAAGTTTTATTAGTATTAATTTGGAGAAGCACCGCGTCTAGGCACGCTTCTCTGAAGAAGCGATAAAGCAGCATTTTACTGATGATAAGGAGGGTTTTTTTTTTTTTTTTGAAAACCCATGCACTTCACACAGACCAAAAGATAGGACAAGCCTCCTCAAAAATAATATAGTGATTATAGTAGGGACCTCCTCCATGGTATGGAGGTTTTCATAAGCAAAACTAGCCTTCTTTACTAAACTAGCAAAGTTAGACAGACAAACCTATTGTGTGAATTATCCAATGTGATCCAGTGCTTTGGACTGATTAACGTCACCATCACCATATTCCTTCTCAAGACAGGTGATGATGGAAAAAAAATTCCTTACGTAAGGGCTTAGTGAAAACCTTTTATAATTTGTGACAAAAAAAAAAAAAAACAACGAAAGGCAATCAATTTATACAAGATATGCTTTATATGCTCATGAGATAGGGAATTTTTAGTAATATATATATATAGCTGCTTTGTTGTTACAATAGAAAATAATTAGAGCAAATTAGAGAACTCGTATATTAGAAAAAGAAAATTATAAATATAAGCAGTAAAGTTCAAGGCAATTGTATAAAAATTGAGATCCCAACATATTATTATATCTTATTAAAGAATGCAATTGAATGAGGTAGTAATCAGAAGAATATATCTCTTCTGATAGTAGATAATTTTTTGACAAGTACACATAGATTGCATGAATTAATTTAACAAGTACAATGTACTTTTGAAAATCCACCGGCACTACTTTAAGAATGGGCAGTACAATATAAGAAGTGGTCATTGGTTGCAAACTAAAAGCTTGAATGTGGCTGAAAATTCTCAATGGGATTACAACAAGCAAATGTGAGACAAGATGTGAGTGCTTAAAATTCCTCAAAAAGTCAAGATCTTCTGTTGGCGAATGATTCACAATGCCCTCCCTACATGCGAAAATCTAAGGAAAAGGAAGCTCTTGATTTTGATACTTGTGAGGCTCGTGGGGAGGAGTTAGAATCTGCTACCCATGCTATTTGCAAGTGTCCAAAAGCTTGTGAGGTGTGAGATCTTGTGAGGGCTAACAACATCAGAGATGATTCCTTGCATCTTTTGACTACGGTAATCAAAGACACCAAGGGACATGTTTTGGGGACATTAACTAAAAGGATTGAAAAATGTCCCTCTATGGTGGTGGTTAAACTATTAACTATTAGAAGGGGCCTCGCATTGGTAATTAAATCTAAAATCCTAATTAATTTCATGAAAGTGATGCATCTCAAGCCATTACCGCAATCTGCTCTTCTGATTACGTTCACACAAAAGTTGATGAACTTGTTGAAGATTGCAAATCATTTTTTCGTATTTGGCCAAATATTGTGTTTAAAGCCATCCCTAGAGAATGGAATAAGGCAGCTAATGTGCTTAGCAAATTCACTGTTTCTATTGCCACTAGGCTTCTGTGATTAAAGGAGGTTCCACATGTAATCATTGATGTAGCGTTTGAAGAGGCACATCCTCTCTCCTTTTCTTAAAAAGCAGGCTGGCTTTCAAAAAAAAGAAAATTTAACAAGTACAACGCCTAGCTGCCGCGGGATAAATAGGTCAACCAACAAGCTGAAACTCAAGTGAAGGCAACCACCAGCACGCTGAGACACGAGTGAAGCCTTTGCTCCATTAGGAACGCGTAGTTTAGCATCCAATATACCTTAAATCTTTGAAGGTACTAATGTTTGATTGTGTTGATGTGCAAGAATATCTTCATGAAAATGAGCAATTTCAACGCCAAAGAAAACACTGCAAATAACTATATGATCTTTGATGAAGATTTCTAAGCAAGCAAAGATCTGGGTTGCACATAAATCAACATACTTGCCTCAAACCATAAAGCTATTCTTTGTTACAATTGGCAAACAGAGTCTCCTGTTTTTGAGTAAAAGGGACTCTCTTAATTGAAGCGACTAAAAAGGTCAAAGTGAAGAGGCTTGCTTAAGAACTAAGGTAACCAAATTAAAGATTTCACTGGTAACAACAGCTTGGGAAGTGATACATTTAGGGGAGAGATTAGCAAGGAGCCATATGCAAAATCCACAGGAACGCTTCAAATACATTTGAAAATTAAGCCAAAAATAAATGAAAAGGGGTGGAGAAATACATCAAATAAATATAAGCCATTGAACTGTGGGCAGGTTTGACCCCTAGTTAAGTGAGCCAAGAAAATAAGAGAAACAAGGTGAAGGGTCTCAGAGACTCAAACAGCATGAATAAAGCTAAAAAAGCAGAGCAATTAAGAACTTCTGACACATCCCAAACAGACCTACAAAACAGAGAAAACAAAATATCAGATCCCACAGTTGGAACCGGAAGATAGAAATGAAAGAGTTCTTAAACCCTGACTTCCCTATCAAATGAAACAGAAGGAATGAACTCCCACCATGATGCCGCCTTGAACATAGCTTCTCGATCGAGTGGAGCAAAGATGCAATTGCACGGCATGCACAAAAGTTCAGAGAATTCCCTCGCGCCAAAGGATAAACAAAAGACAAAAATCAAACGGGGAAGACCAAGTGAAACAAAATCTTCAAAGCTCGTGTCAAAATAAGTAATCTACAGAAATCAAGAGGAAGCAAAAACACAAAACTTCTTCCAAATATTTTCATCACATCCATAATATTTGAACCATCAATCTTGACATGCTTTCAAGCCCAAAACCTGGCGTCTTTTTCTTTTAAAAAAAATTGTATGTCTTTTGTTGTTCAGCATTTAAAAATAAAAATATGTTTATCCATCTCCAGCTTAATAATTAAAAAATGATGAAACTACAGTGAGATTCACAACGGGAACAAGAATACCATTTCAGTTGTCTCTATCTGAACTCCATGTAATAACAATGTTAAGACACCCAAATCAGATGCTAAACTAAAATAAAGCATAGAAAGGTTACACATTTGTGTTCCAGGAAGGAAAAATAAAAAAACTATTTTAGAGTATAAAAACACAATCAAGGAACAAAATATTGGCAGCTTAATGGTCTCAGGGAGCAATTTAATGACCAGTCTAGTAGTTGGTGTCACAACCAAGTCTCACAAAACAGAGTACTTGCCTGGTTGGGATGCACCTGGAAGTGATAATGCCTGTTTTGTAATATCCTCCAGGACACGTTTAACTTCAGCTTTCGCCTTTTTCACGGACGATTCAGTTGGGCCCTCAATGAACAGGTAGAGTTTGCGTTCACCTGGTCCTGAGATCTTACCTGGAGGATAATATTGCCCCCTGGTAGTAATTGCAGCACCAGTCCATTCTGAGATTGGACCCAAAGTTTCCTTGTGGGTCACCTTCCACCGAGCATTCTGGGGGAAATCATTGATTTCTAACTCTGCTTCATAGTGCTCAGGCAAGGCATCTGCTTGAATCTTTGCAAGGTTATGCTGCAAGTTCATTGCAGCTGCCAATGCTGCTGCCCTTGCCGCACCATCATTAGGGGCTACAGGCAGAACAGCACCGGGCAATACTGCAGATGTACCCGGTAAAGGCAGACCCAATACCCCAGGCAAAGTTACAGGTATCCCTCCATTTGAAAGTAATTGGGCAGCTGAGACAGGGGCTGGCAATGAACCTATGCTTGCTTTGGAAGCTGCAGCTAGAGCAGCAGCCTGAGCAAGGGCGGCTTGCTGTGAGAGGTCACCTCCTGCTTTCCGAATTCCTTCATCTTCAGAGTCTGAATCTGATTTATCTTCCTCAAACCCATATTCTCTTGCCTGGGCTTTCTTAGCAGCTTTCCTTACTTCATCCTCCTCTTCATTAAATTTGAAACCACTTCCACCATAACCAGTCCCATGTGCTTGCTCAAGTCCCTGATTGACTTTTGCCATAAACCCATCTGCAAGAGCCTTTAGATCTTCAGGAACAGCTTGCTCAGATAGTTCCAAGGCCTTGACAAGATCTGGAGCATACCTTGCATCTTCCTCTGAAATAAATGTAATTGCACAACCTTTCCTGCCAGCTCGACCTGTGCGGCCAACACGATGCACATAATCTTCATAGTGGTTTGGGACATCAAAGTTGATCACAAGTTCAAGCTCCTTCACATCTAAACCCCTTGCAGCAATACTGGTCGCAATCAACAAATTGCAAACATTGCTTTTGAAATCAGAAATGGTGGATTCACGATCTGTTTGATCCTTGGCCCCATGAAGTGAGAGGCAAGGATAGCCATGTTTGAGCAATTCTCTAAACAAAGCATCACACTTTTCCTGTGAGTGGACAAATATCAAAATCTTCCCCTTCTCATACCATTCACCAAGCAATTCTAAAAGCCTTAAGAACCTTTCAGTCTCAGGTCGCATTTCAACTAACTGGGTTATGTCCTTGTTCACAACACTCCTTCCACCAACCTGTATTTCCACAGGCTTCGTCAAAACTTTCCTAGCCAGTATCTCAACCTGCCGAGGGAAAGTGGCAGAGAATAGTACAGTCTGGCGATCTGGTCTAGTATTTTGAACAATTCGAGTGATTTGAGGTTCAAAACCCATATCAAACATCCGATCAGCTTCATCCATTACCAGGTAAGTAACTCTACGAAGATTTGTAATCTTTCCACTACTTGTACAAAGTATATCGATCATCCTACCTGGTGTACAGACCACAATCTCAGCTCCCCGTTTCAATTCACTTATCTGCTGGGCAACACCAGAGCCTCCATATACAGGCACACAGTTAACACCCATCACCTTGGTAAACTTCCTAATATCGCTGTGGATCTGTTGAACAAGCTCTCTTGTAGGTGCCATTATAAGCCCAATTGGCCCATCTCCTGTCACCACTGGTGGCTGATCCTTAATATGTCTCAACATGGGCAAAACAAAAGCAAGGGTTTTACCTGATCCTGTTTTTGCTACACCTATGCAGTCTCGACCACTCATAATAATAGGCAGTGCCTGAGCTTGGATGGGCATTGGTTTCTCATATCCAAGTTTTTTTATAGTATCAAGGATTTTACTCGTCAGACCAGTCTGAATCCACGACTTAACAGGCTTTGGCACATCCTTACCGTGTATCTTCAGTTCAAGTTGTTTTCTATAAGCCGCAACCTCTTCAGATGTTATTTTGGAAATCTCTTTTACTTCAATATAGAAATTTTTTCGGAATGCAGGGTACTGTATCTTTGAGTGGTCGACTAGTGATAATTTCTCTACTTTCGTCTTCTTCACTCTCTTCATAAACTCATCATCATCTTCATCTTCAAGTGGATCTTCCCCATTCTCAACATTCTCATAGTCAGAATCAGATTCTTCACCCTGGATAATTCTTCCAATAGATTTATTCATTCCTTTCCCTGGCTGACCACCACCATTGACTTGACCATCTTTCTTATCCTTCTTCTGGGGTTCAGATATCTTATCTGCATCATGGGAAGAGCCCTCTGCATTATTCAGCTTTTCTACTTCAGGCAGCACCATAGAATTCATGAAAGCATCTAACGGGTCAATTTCTTCTTCCCCACTTGCACCTTCACCACCATTCTGTGCATCAGCCATGGAAGTTGCCGTAGAATCTACCACCATGGCATCCCCACCTTCACCACCAAATTTACCCATTTCATCAATGTCCATATCACCGTCTGCTTTCATTATTGGAGCAGCTTCTTCATCATCAGATTCCCCCTCTAAGGTCCAGTTCTTCCCAGATTTGGGCTCCTCTTGATTTGCTTCACCAAGCTTTTCTTTCTCAGCTTCTTCCTTTTTCCTTCTCAATTCCTGCCATTCCTGAACTCTTCTCCTCCGCTTATCCATTTCTTCGTCAAGCTTACGCTGTTCTTCTTCTAAATCTTCTTCTCGAGTTCTCTTTTCCTTGTTATCCACATCTTCCTCATTCTTTTTCCTTCGCACATCATCACTGTCATCCTTATGCCTGTCTGATTTACTCCGCTCTCGTTCCCGCTGTTCTCTGTCCCTCTCCCTTTCTCTTTCCCTGTTATCCTCCTCTCGCCTCCTCCGCTTCCTATCATGGTCTCTGCCATCTTCGCCATCTCTGTCATCATCTCTATCAAAATCTCGGCGCTTCTCCCTCTCCCTGGCTCTCTCCCTTTCTCTATCTTCCCTCTCACGCTCTCTTTCCTCCCTCTCTCTTTCTCTTGCTCGTTCCCTCTCTCTTTCTCTTTCTCTTTCTCTTTCACTCTCTCTATCCTCCCTTTCTCTATCTTCTCTGTCTCTCTCCCTCTCTTTATCTTTCACCTTCTCCTTCGCTCTTTCCCTCTCCTCTTCACGGCTTCGCGTACGCTCCTTCTCTCTCTCCTTATGCCGAGATTCTCTATCTCTATCTCTGTGTTTCTCCCCGTACTTATCATCAACACTCCTCTCTCTCTCTGACCGCCTAGACTCTTTCTTCTCTGAATCACGATCTCTTGTCTTCTCTGTATCACGATCTCTTGTCTTCTCCCTATCCCTATGCCTCTCTCCATTCCTCTCCTTGACACTTCTTTCCCTCTCGCGATCTCGGTCGCTTCTTTTCGATTCCTCCTTCCTCTCCGAATCCTCTCTCCTAGATTTGTGCTTCGATTCCTCCATCTCACTTGCTTTGATTCAGACAATAAAATAGCAGGATCAATCAATGAATCTCATAAAGTATAAGAAATAGAATTCGCAAAACTTCAAAACCGTTACTGATCTCAGCCACAGAAGACGAGGAGTGAGTGGATCTGCTTGAATCGGGAAACAACAGTAAATCTAGAGAATTAAAAAAGAAAAGAAACTGAAATTAACAAGTAGAAACGAGTGAAGAATGCTTACTTCTTAGGTTTTGAATTTGAAGGAATTGAATAATCAGAGAGAGACAGAGATTCGTTGCAAACCCTAATTCCTCTTTCCAGCCAGAGAACCCCTCTCTCTAGTCGCACCCTTTCGAGACTCTCTAACCCGAGCGGTCTCACACCGCACCACATAGATTTTGGGCCGTTTACGTGGCAATGCATGTGCACGATGAAGTGCGAGCCCAGGCAGCTTAATTAAATCGATGAAGCTTATATTTGGCTCAGCTAATAATTGCATGATAATAGGAGGAAAAACATGAATTTCCCTCAATTACCCACCCATACATTACAACGACTGATTTTTTACATTAAATACAAGACTTAAATTCGTGGTATGGAGAAAAAGTGATCTTCTAAAATATTTGCATTGGTACGTAAATAAGCAAGGCACAAAAAAAAAAAAAAAAAAAAAAAAAATTGTTTCACCGTGGCTTCGCCCGCTTGTTTGGGGCCATTGCGCTCAATGTCTTTATTAATTTGCTATAGTACCTACGCACCCATCTCTATGGACCTTTAGAAGTTGCTTGCTTGTTATACAAAATGATGAATCATGTCATTGGCAAATGTATATTAGATACAGATATTCCAATGTAACCTTTGACCAAAAAAACAAATGTCGTGACCAATTGTTTCCAACAATCTTAACGGGAGGACGAGGGCACAGACTTATTTAAAACATTCAATTTTTTCAAACACGTGCAATGCGCATGACCGTTGACTAATATTAGTAATAATTTTTTTTATCAATACCGATTACAAAATTGATCAATCAATCAATTAATTATCTATTGCTCGACCAATTAGTTGATGAATTATTGATTGACCTATTGGCCAACCTTACCATTAAGTATGTTACATAGACCATAACTTTTCTTATTTAGACTTTGATTTAAGCGATTTAAAATACGTTAAAAAATAAAAGTAAGATCTATCACCTCAATATTAGCAGTCACTTTCCGAATGTCGACTATTAGTTCAATGGTTATTGAATGTTAAACAATATAGTAAGAATGAACTTATAGATTTTATTAATATGACTGTATAAAAGGTGCGACTTCTTGTCTAATTTAAGATCAGTCTTAATTCAAAGAACTCATAAGATCAAACCTCTAAACATTACTTATACATAATGCAAGCAATACCAATATTAGGTTGGGTGAGTGGTTCAAAGTATCAAAATACAAGCTCACGCAAGCAAGTTCAAGTCTTAGTTTGTGCAAAATGATGTTGGTGTTAGCAAAAATGTATGGATGGGCAGATAATAACTAAAAAACTATTAAAATAAAGCATCTGAAATTTAAATAACAATATGCATATCACAGTAATCATGCATAAAAATGTAAATAAGAATGTTTAGAATTAGATCGAATCATAACATAATAAAGGTTAAATAAGATGAAACCGAGGTTTATGTAGCATATAATGTCTTAAAAACAAATTTGCTCCTCACATTAATACAAGAGATGGATTAGCATCTATCTATCATGATACAATGATTGATTAACAATTGATTAGCATCTCATCATTATTTGAGTAAATTAAGCTTTACAAAAAAACTATCGCTGCAACCTAAAAGCTTTAAATAACAAGAAAGAATAATAGAAAGAAGAAGAAATTTTCAAAAGTGATATGAGGAAAAGTCAGGGCAACTCCTTTTATATTAGCAGAGAAGAGTAATGTACTTATTAATGTCCTATACTAAAAGCATTAACTAGCGTCCATTAACGTTACTAATATTGTAAATGTTTTTAAATTTAAATTTAAATTAATTGACCGTTTCACAATTAAAACATATGACCAATAGAAAAAAAATAAATAAATGAAAATAATAACTTCTTACGGAGGTCTTTCAATTTCTCATTTAACAGTTTTTGAAACAGTTTTGAGGTTGTGCCTAAGAGAGATTAAGGGCTTGGTGCAATGTTGAATTGCTCACGTACGTGCACGTGCACTTCCACTGGTGAGATGAAGATGTTGTCGAGGAACGATCTAACGACTCGGACTTGTGTGGACAACTGTCAGCATCCGGTTAGGAAGCCTGGATTTTTCCAACCACGCTGCAGCCGATTGTGCAATGTCAGGGGCATTTTAGTCCAGTGCTGATCAACATTTTGAATTTCAAAAAATATAGCCGTTCGCCAACGAGCGTCAAAACCACCATCTTTTATATGTATGGGTTCCTAGGTTTCAATCGTCTCTGTAACGTTTGATTTCATTATTCTTCTGAGAGCGATAGTGAGAGAGAGAGAGAGAGAGAATGGAAAACGGTTGCAAAGAAAATCAGAAATCCGCCATGGAAGCATTCGAGAAGCTCGAAAAGGTCGGAGAAGGAACGTATGGGAAGGTTTACAGAGCGAGAGACAAAGCCACCGGAAAGATCGTGGCTCTGAAGAAGACACGTCTCCCTGAGGACGATGAAGGAGTTCCGCCGACCACTCTCCGAGAGATCTCGCTCTTGCGAATGCTCTCCACGGATCCACATGTTGTAAGGTGATTCCTGATCTTGGTTTCGATCTATATGACTAGGTAGGGTTTCGCTTTCAATTCTAACAAGGTTCTTGTTTTTCTTGTAATTTTTCCGAGTTTCTAATTCGTTCAGACACACACATATATATGGTCTTTCTTTGATTGTTGTTCTTGAAGTCTCTGCTGTATAAATCTTGTTTTTTTTTCTTGATGTTTTCCATTTAGTAGTATGTGGAGAGATTTCGGATAGTTTTCATGGTGAAAGGGGTTTTGGCGACTTTGGGTATTTTATGTTTGAACAAGTCTTAATTTGTTTTTTGTTGTGCTTCATCATCACCATGTAGACTATTGGATGTGAAACAAGGCCAAAATAAAGAAGGAAAGACGATTCTTTATCTGGTTTTTGAGTACATGGACACTGATCTGAAGAAGTACATTCGAAGCTTCCGCCAAACTGGAGAAAAAATCCCCCCTAAAACCGTAAAGGTAAAGAAGGTTTTCGATTTTTTCTTCATTTCTCTACAGTCTTTGAACATGATTATTGTATATTAAGTTTTTTCAGGTTTTATTAATCCTTTTTTCTTTTCTGTTCTTAATGCAGACTCTGATGTATCAATTGTGCAAGGGTGTTGCTTTCTGCCACGGACGCGGAGTTCTGCACAGGTATTTATCATTCTTGGCTCAATGTAGAGACGTCTAGGGAAAAATCTACTGTAATTAGTGCTTTCCTCCAATCTCGTAACTATTGGGAGGTTTGGAAAACAGGGATTTGAAGCCCCATAATCTTCTGATGGATCGAAAGACAATGATGCTCAAAATTGCAGATCTTGGACTGGCTCGAGCATTTACCATTCCAATCAAGAAATATACACATGAGGTAGCCTCGTTGCAGGGTTAAATAGTTCTTGATTTAGAGTTCTAGTTAGTCTAAATTTTAACAAGATAAGTGTGCTGAACTACAATCCCTACTCCATTGTAGATATTGACCCTATGGTACAGAGCTCCCGAAGTGCTTCTAGGAGCGACCCATTACTCGACTGCAGTAGACATGTGGTCTGTTGGCTGTATATTTGGTGAGGATTCCCTTTTCTCCTTGATGTCAAACTGGTCTTCTCTGCAGTGTTTTTGTTTGCTCCTCAATCAGGAGGCACTTTTAGACCATTTTATTCTAATGGGCTTTTTCGTTTTGATTTGTATGAATTAAGCTGAATTGGTTACAAATCAAGCACTCTTTCCGGGAGACTCAGAACTGCAACAGCTACTTCACATTTTCAGGTTTGATAGAATCAGCTCTCTTCTTTAATTCTCTTTTTCTTAATAAAAAAAAAAAATTGTGGAAAAGCTTGCTAATATGTTTTTGACGTCTTATTTGTTGATTTCTGAAGGTTGCTTGGTACACCAAATGAAAAAGTATGGCCAGGTGTGAGTAAATTGATGAATTGGCACGAGTATCCTCAATGGAGCCAACAGAATTTGTCATCAGTCGTTCCTAATCTTGATGTTGCTGGGCTAGATTTGCTTTCTGTAAGTTTGTTTCTGCTCCTATTTTTACCTCATGATAAACCAGATCACTTGAATTTGTACCTGAGAGGAAACTAAGCTTTGTCTGGTTCTGTGGTTGCAGAACATGTTGGAGTATGAACCGTCTAAGAGGATTTCTGCCAAAAAGGCAATGGAGCACCCTTACTTTGATGATATCAACAAGGTTATTTTGTGAAAACATACTTTCAGTCCATCTTTTCTGGGTTTGAAGCTTATTCTGACGTTTTCAGAGCAATCTTATCAGGAACCTTTCCTGGTTGTAACTTGCTTTTCTCAAGCATATTCTGTTAGCCAAATTAATTGAAGAATGTGACATTACTGAGGATTGTCATTTTGCTTAGTGGATTTATATTTTAAACCACCAAGTTTCTACTTAAAATTTTCACTTTGTGTTTGAGCAGAAGAGGCATGAGGGCATTGGCAAATACAACTGGAAATAAGGTTCAATTAGCTATAGCTGACAACAAGCCACATATGAAATTGATTCAATCACAATTGGCACAAGCCACCCCCAATCACAATTGGCACAAGCCACCCACATGGGGGGGGGGGGGGGGGGGGGTTCTACTAGCTACATACGAGATTGATTCAATCACAATTGACACAAGCCACCCACAGGGGGTGGGGTGGTCGTGTAGTATCTACATTTAAATGTAGATAACTGGTGTGGTTGCAGAACATGTTATCTACATTCTACATTTAAAATGAGAGATTGATTTAATCGCAATTGTTGCAGTATTCTAATATTGCAGACTCTTTTCCAAGTTGACGACAAGAACCAAGTTTATCAACTAAACAAAATTATTTTATATTGATTCTTTTTCCAAGCCTTACATCATCATTTAGTTTAAGTAATTCACGAACACACCAGTAATTGAACAAGATTATATAAACTAAACAAAATTATTAGCAAAGCCCTTTCGAAGTTGGTACAAGACGCCCTTACATCATCACTTAGTTGAAATAATTTGCTGACATGGCTCCTACGCACAAGTACACAGGCAAGAGAGAATTAAAACCTCATTCTTTATTGGCGCACCTCGGCGGAGCATTAAACATGCAGATATTACCAAATAGTTCACTTCACAGTATATTAGAAGAAGTTGATCATTATTGTGTGTATATATCAGAGTCTAGGCCTTCTTTCTTGTGTGCAATGATGCCATGTTGATGCTAAAATTGGATGAGCCCCAACAATGGCAGTGAGAAATATGATCAAGACACCAGCCACATGAAAAAGATGGACCAAAGGGTAAGTGAAACTGAAGCTAAAGCATAGGTCCATAGCATGATAATGGAACATTCACTTGCAGCCACCCCAAACAACTGGGTTATTGTACCTGTCAATTAATGTAAACCAAGGGTAGAACAGCATTGATTCTTAACTGGATTTCAATTTCTAACAAAGGTAGACAAAAGAATTTGCAACTCTACAAGTTATCTTTGTCATACCTAAGTTCATTGCCGGTGGAACTGCAAATTGCAGGAGGAGGACAAACCGATACAATGGATCCGGGCGAACTAAACCAAAATGGGTTGCACCCTTAACAATGAGAATGCCAAACAGAGGCAGAAGAGCATATCGAACTAATACAATCCCCACAATGATTGATGCCGGAACTCCTGAACCTCTTAAACCTGAATGCCAACAAGTACCAGATCAGCAACTTGTTCCTGCCAAATTCTTGAATAAATTGCCAAGATGCCAACTAAAAATCTGGCAAATGCAAGGATAATAAGAAATGTCAACACTAGGTATCTTACCCTTTGTAAGATTTACTCCTAATACCAGTGACACACATGGAATGGCTCCTTGGCTGCAGACAAGGCCAAAGCGCAGTAAGAGTCACAAATAAGCAAATGCAAGAATTTTTGTCAATTATTTTAAGATTTTTTTTATAATTATTTCAAGGATTTTTTCTAATTATTTTGACCAATCCTGGCTTATAGAATTTATCTTATGCACACCAAATTCTCACTATAACAATTATAGCTGCATTACTGTATGTAAGAGAATAATCAGCCTAGAGCTAGATATTGATACTAATTTATCAAGATAATTAAGTATATCCAGCACCATTTCATAATTAAGAAAGATGCAAAAAAAAGAAAGTGTAGTTTCTTAAAAATTAATGCCACTTTTTCTAACTAATGCCAACTAATGATCTTCATAATATGAGCCCAACCACCTTAATTGATTCTTTCTCCTTACAATCATGAAGACCATTGAATATTTGTCTTTTTCTAAATCAATGTTTATGTTGAAATCATACCCAAGCAAAAAGGCCGAGTCTTGAATCACCCGGAGAGGTGCACTATTACCAATCAACAACCATCGCATTTGAGGTACAATTCCAATAAAAAGCCCAACAATCTGCAAGAAAATGAATTTAAGTTACAGTCTAAAAACATATACACCATATCTTGATAACCCTTCCTCTAGAAACTAATCCACAGACTAAATGAATTTAAGTTATACTGAACAAAGTGCACATACTGCTCCAATGGTTGAAGGTGTAAACAACTTTTTCAAGTTGTTTCGTGTAGGTATCTTGAGGTGTTGTTTAAATGTCAACAAACAAGAGACCTGTCATGGAATTCCATAAAAAGAATAATCAATTATTCAGCACATCATTGTTTTGATAATGAATTAGGTGCATGTGTTTGCTAATATGTGTACATTTTCCAGGGAAGCAAGTTAATAATTGGTGAGTGAAATCGAGTTGTAACTCCATGTCCCAACAAGACTTTGCTTAAATTAGAAATTTACACTTATAACACTTGGATTCAAGCCTCCAATTTTATAAATACCAACACCACAATATCATCACTTACTATGCTGAACCAATAGTACCAAAAAAAACAGAAAAAAGAAAAAGAAATCTTAATATAGACTGTATCATAGAGCATGTTTGCCCGCATTTTCCAAACATGGTGTTTTTTTTACCCCAGGACACTGTAAATGATCTACCAAATGGTGAGTTTGAACTCCTTTGCTTGATTTCTACTTGTAAGACACAAATCAGAACAACTTATTACCATTTCGGAAGATGCATTTGTCCAATTGGGAATAAGAAAATTATGGTCAATGTCTGCCTTTGCTAGTAGCTATTGAAGTGAAACAATATTTTTATTTTTATGTCTATATTTTTGTTTTTTGAGGTCAGTGGGTATTGGGGAAGAAAAGAAAAGTGAAACAATATTTCTTCAAACTAGTGTGAAGAGTAAATTGAATTCAAGCATGATCAATATTACGCATACATATGTAAATAAGAAAAAGAAGGGAATGACCTTGACATTTTCATCTGCTTTAAGTGCTAATTGACTTGCATTGTCCTCAGAACTGAAGCCATCTTTTGGCGGAGGTGCTTCTATGCAGCCGTTGACAGATGGTTCAGAGGTTTCTTTGATCGCACTATCTGTAGGGACTATCGTTTCAGCTTCTTGATTACTTCTATTTGATGATGCACGCATGACATTGTAGACATAAGACCACAAATAAATGGATCCAATCTAAATATGCAACAAATAGAGATCAAGTAAGTTATCTGAAGTCCAATGCAGAGAAACTTAGAGGCTAATTTGAAGATAATACCACCAGAGAAATTCTGTGAGGTGAGTAAGTTGCAGCAGAATCATCTTAAAATACATGTATTCACTGATAACTAATATTGGAAATGTTAGAAACTTAGATACTAATGTGAAGATCATACCGCCAGAGAAAGTGAGGCGTAAGCCATTCCAAATCCTTGGCAGACATCTGGAGCTCCAAATGGGCTGCCTTTCTCCTTACAAATGGCTGGGATGATGATAAGAAATATATTCCCCAAATTTCCTGTTCACAAGCAATAAATATAATTCTACATCAACAGAGGCAAAAGATCAAACACATTTGGGTATATTACAGACATTTACCAGCAGAACAACAGCCCAAGATAAGAGCCCTGAGACGTTGTGGGGGTTTTGTAATTTGAATAACTATCCAACCTAGAACCGAACCCATGACAAATGCAAGTAGGATATTTAATGGCATGAACCACCTGAAACAAAACAAGTCAATTCAGAGTCAGTTGAGTACTATATATCATTTAAAAAAAATTGATTTAGTACATGAAGTGGGTAATAGGGATTTAAAGAAACTCACATGGTAGCAATAGTTTTAAGTGTTAAGGTTTTAGCCAGGTAGGAACATATAAGAGCTGGATTGAAAATGTAGAACGTGACCTGCACATAAACACCATTAGCTTCAATAGAAGATTTCTGGGCAATTATTTCACAGAAAATCTATGATGGGCATAATCATTTGAAGCAAGAAATGAATTAAGAATATAAGTTCTTGCTTACCCTGATACATGCAGAGTACCACAGAACTAATATCACAATTATAGTTCACAAAACCAACTATATACACAAATATTGCTTCCTGCATATTCTCTTATCAAAAAATAACATCTAATTTGCTGACACAACAACAGAAACAAAGATAGAATCTACTAAAAAATTCGATAAATTAGATGCTCATCATGCTTATGCAGAACTAAAGAAGACCAAAAAAAAAAAATCTTTGTTCTTCGACAATCTCATCATAGATTGATCTCTCCAGAAAATGAAGTTCATAGATTTCTTCGATCAGTCGCGGGCACCCAATACTAATAGGTCTCGGGAAGCATGTCGTTCGAAACTGATGCAGCAATCTCCCGCGAACGAGAGACGTTAGAAGTGGGTCCACAACAGCGGTTGTTGCCGTGCGGCTTCGCCAAAAGGAAAAGGCAAAATTGTGTTTGTTAAATATAAAATAATTAATTTAAAAAATATATATATATTGCAAAAAATAAAATAATTAAATTTTACTTTACAGAAATAAATTTGGTCCTTAAAAACAGGAAGAAGAAAATTTATGTAGCCAACCTTTTATATATATATATATATATATTTCACAATCAAATTTATTCTTAACCACACTTTAAGTGCATGATAAGGAACTTCCTCCATGACATTTACACGTAGAAGTGATATATATATATTATAGAGTTAAATATATGATTTAATACAATTATGTTACCTACATAAAATTCCATTTTTATAACATAGGACTTAAAACACATATATAATACATGATTTATAAGTCATTAGGACTTTTAGTATGAAAAACTGAAAATAAAAGTGAAATTATCAGTTAGTTTTAAAATATCAAACAAAAGACATGCATGCACAATAAATTCTTCAGTATTATGATGGAGATCTGTCAGTTGGGATCATTCAAATCATATACATATATGTGTTGGCCGAAGTGTGGCTCACGTTACCACTTATAAAGTGACCAACATAAAACGCATATTTAAAATTAAATAATATAATCGTTATAATACGTTATCTTTTCCTTTTAATATTTTATTCTGAATAAAATGTTAACTCTTTTTATTTCGCTAAAAGTTCTTTATTTTCTTTCGGTGCTACCATCGCGTTTCTCGCTTGTAATCAATATCAATTATGTTTGTCCTTTTTCTGTAATGGAAAGAGTGAGAGACAAAAATATATTATAAACTCAAGAGTCTTCAAGCTTGCCCTTGATCGTAATTCAATTCAAGTATTCAACATTAAGTATTCATCAAGGTAATATTTGTTGTATGCCTGTGTATCTTCTCCATCGAGATTACTAAAGGGCCAAAGCTTGGAAGAAAAAATAATATTTCTCAGTATCATCCCAAAGGATGACAGGTATGTTTTAATTTCCATTTATACATTATGATTCATGGTGATCTTGGGTTTATGAATTTCCATCTATATGTCATATGCACCTTCTAATTGCATTGCAAGGATATTATGGGTTTTTGACCTAATTCCCACAAATTTTTAAATTTTTTACAAATGCTATTAAAACTAAAATATTAACTCATTTGTCATAGTTTGACCAGTTAACGCTCAGTCAGCAGATAACGTGACCACATTAGATGTTAGAGTTGCTAATTGGGCGCCACCGAGGATTTAAAAAAAATAAAAATTTAAAGGTGCCTTTTTATTAAAAAGATGCCTTTAAATTTTTATTATTTTTTAAAATCCTTGGTAGCACTCAATCAGCAACTCCAACATCAAAATGTGCCCACCTGATATGCTGACTGGGCGTTGACTGGTCAAACTATAACAAATGGGTCAATATTTTAGTCTTAATGGTATTTGTGAATTTTTTTAAAAAAATTTGTAGCAATCAGGTCAAAAGCCCAAGATGTTGTTAAGTAATTTTCTACTTAATATTTGATACTTGGAACCAACCAACAGAGTATAGAGTGGAAAAAAAAAAAACCAACATAGCACATACTGTGTGTACATATAATTACTATGTATATATATAATGTATGAAAGTACTGCAAGAAAAATTGAGTAATTAATTAGTAGTACGTGCACATCAAAGTACTTACATTATTAAGGTGTTTCTTCGTATCATCCCCCAAGATACCTATGCGTTCGATGGCAAGAACCGATCCCACGGCAGTCACCAAAATTACTTTGAGAACAGGAAAAGTTGCAGCAAGGAAGAGATGAAAGAACTTCATATTGCCTAAGCCCTGAAACTAAATTGCATCATTCAAGAACGTCTAATGTACCTACTTAATTAATAAGCAAAGGAAAATGATGATCAGGCCAGTATGGATTCGTACGCATGTCAAGTTCAGCTGGTGTACTTGTGTGTCCGAGTTCCTTTAATCGTCCAAGAGCTTCTTGTATTAATTAGATAGCTCTAAGATGATCTAAGAGACTTAAATCGACAAGTACACCATCTAAGTTTGTGTCAAGTAATTATAGCAAATATATTGGAGTAACTAAGTGAGCAATATTTATTATGTACTCACGATGTGCGTGTAGTGCAGTGTGAATGTTGTGGTGAATAGAGTTTGAGAGAACTCACAAACTTAGAAGAGGAGCGAGCAACAAATACAATAGTAGTTATAGAATAAGCAGTAAGTAGAGAGTAGAGGTCAGTGAGGTTGTGTAGTAGTAGTTGTAGGTGATGCTTAATGTATAAATAGGAGGAGGAGACGAGGAATTGGGTGTTAGTGGCGCGACCGAAAAACCAACACCAACTCCAATTGCAGCTGGTGGTGGTCGAAGTGGTGATGGTGTCACCTTAATTAGAATTGAGAGAAATAGAGAATTAGTGACACTGCCCCGTCACTGGCCATTACAAGCGCATCAGAAACGGTGCCGTGCGTTTTTTGTTAGGACGTCGCCATCTGTAGCCTATGCTTGAATTATGTATAGATAGCTTGTTACGAGGAGGCTTAGACTACGTACGTGGAAGTGAAGCTGTAAACTGTGAATGCACTTTCTTATTTGATGAAATTAATGCTTATTAAATCAAAGGTATGTACACTCACATTTGTCAGTATAAGTTGTTTGCAATATTACATATATTTATTATGTACTCACAATTTTGTTTTATTTTAATTTATAGGCTATTGGAGGTTTTGTATACAACTTTGTAAAACTAGGATGTCAGTTAAAATAATTACATTAACATATTCTTCCTAAAAAATTCTGACAAAGCCACGAAAGAGGCATATATTAATTAAGTAGATTGTTAGGTACAAACCAATTAATAATTAATAGGTGACTCGAGAGGTAAGGTGATTAAATGATCGACTTGTAATAAACTTATTTATCAAATAGTTTAGAATTAAAGACCCAACTTTGTCACAATCACACGGTAAAAACCCTACTTAGTTTAATAAAAGAAAACATTTACTTGGGCTTCAAAAACTATTGTTTTATTTTGCATCTTTTTTTGTAGCTTTCTTTTATAATTTTAGAAATAATAAATACTCATTTATCTCCATTTTTCAATCTAATTTCACCTTAGTGCTTGAGAGTGCTTTATGCTATTTTTTCAACTAAATAATGAAGAATATGCTAAAATCAATTGAGTGTTGTTGACTTTATTGATGACAAATGAAGAGATCAAGGGCATTATATATATATACAAAAATTAATGAACTAGAAATTTACTTTTTTTTATCAAGCAATAAAAAGTGTATTTCTTCTAGAAGCAACCCACCTTAGTTAATTCAATAAGAGTTTTGTACGACGGAATGTACTTATCTTCTCTTTTTCTTCCTCGAGTCTCTATGGCTGTTTTTGGTGGCCTAACGTCTTTTCTTCCTTTTTTTTTTTTTTTTTTTCCTAACTTGGTGGGTCTCTCCTATTATAGTTTTTTTCTCCCAACTTTGTTTTTCATCTTCAGCCTTTGAGAAATGGGAGAGTGCTTTTACTTTCCCTTTATAAAATATAATTATAACAAGAAGATCAGGTAACAGATTGTTCATTTTTCTAAGGCATGCACTTTCTTTGCCATAATTAAAAGAGACAAAAATATTCAAAAAGTTGATCAGAAGAAGTATTAAAAAAGTAGCTAGTTGAAAAAAATAATTAAATGGGCAGCCTCTACACTCTTGGGCTACCATACATGCACACAGATTAGACTACTCTATATATGGTTAGTAGTGCTTATTTGCCTGGAACCCATTTGGCAGCTTATATTTTAAGTGTTATGTGCTTTGGAAAACATTCTAGCCTCAACTTCATTTCTAGATTTTGAGGGCATGTACATCAGTAAATAATTGTCAACTAGCTAGATATATGTACTGGTGACTACCCTTTAATTTCAACTATAAGATATGGATGGACTCATAAAAATTTGAGTTTCATCCTATACACACTAGAATTCCACTGGCATTTTTTATCAACAATACTAAGTACTTGCTCTACATGTTATTTTAATCTATCTGTTATTGAAAACATCACGGCATGCACAGCTCATAGCACCACTTTTTTTCCTTATTAAATCCACCTCCATTCCCAGGATTAAATACTAATATTTATCTGCGTTTTAAGAATGACATCTGCAAATCAATAATGTTCACTACAATTCATGGTATATATATATATATGTATTATTACAACCATACCAGTTAGTCAGTTACCATATCCACAAGGATGAAAATCACTATTCAACTAACAGTAAGAATGGGATGTCGTTAAATGAAAAAAGAGACCATCTAGGCAGTAGGAAAACAATTTTTTTTTTCTTTTTTTCTTTTCTTTTCCCTCATTCATCATATCTCAAATGAAATCGACAAGAATAGACAGAAATTGGGCAGGAGAGCAAATAATACGGTACACTGTACTTTTTCAATGACAAGATTTCTTCCACTTGGGTTTTTTTCTTCTTTCTTTTTATCTCAAGCTTTCAAATAATTCTAACTTTGAACTATGCCTTCATCGTGCATCATATATAGCAATATCATCATCCACATAAGCAAACAATCTTATATGGATTGATGAATATGCCCACAAATGATCTTTATGCGTACTGTGGATTTGAACACCAGGCATGCCACAAAAGTAGTACAATGAAATGTCATCAAGATACCAACCACATGAACAAGGTCGACCAAAGCGTGAGTGAAACTGAAGCCAGAGCGTAAGTCCATAGCATAATAACAGAACATTCACTCTCGCCCGCTCCAAATAACTGGGTCATTGTACCTGCAATTTTTTCATGGATTCTGTAATCAGAAAATAAAGCCAAAAAAAAAAAAAAAAAGAATTTTTAACACATAAATGCTGTGGCTAGCCAAAATTTGCATAATATAACTGGTGTAAGTCATCAGACCTATGTTCATTGCAGGTGGAACAACATATTGTAGCATTAGAACAAACTGGTACAGTGGATCTGAGCTGATCAATCCAAAATGCCTTGCCAATCTCACAATGCCAATACCCGAAAGAGGCAGGAGAATATATCGAACTACCACAACACCGATAATTAGAGATTTTTTAATTCCTGGCCCTTTTAATCCTGAGGAAAAAACCAAGTCTCAATTAAATGACATGTTTTTCTCCATCTAAACAAACTAAAGAACTAAAAGCAACTTGGTGAAGATCATGAAAATATCCGCTATTACCCCTTGTGAGATTTCCTCCTAATATCAGCATCACTGCTGGAATGGCACCATCACTGCCCAGCACACGCAAATGAAAGAGAATTGCACGAAAGCAAGTTAAATATGATTCAGTTAAGTAATGTCAGAATGAACAAAGGTGATAATATTATTATTCGAGTTCTGGTCCTAGCAATTTAATAAAATGGCAATCTATAAACAGGGAGGTCTCCCCTCAGGTTCTTTTATTTTTGTGCCTGAATTTATATGGTCTCAATAAGTTTGGCTAAGCAATCAGAACTCTGTTCAGAACAAGAGCATAAAAGAATGATCATGTCTTAGCATGTTTCTTATTGTAGTAGTGTGCACGGCATACCCAAGCAAAGATGCCGAGTCTTCAATGACTCGAAGAGGAGCACCATCACCAATCATTGATCTTCGGACTTGAGGGACAAGTCCAACAAAAAATCCGACAATCTACAAGGGAGTAGAGAGAAATTTTGTCAATTGATCTCTCACAGTTGAATATTCACAGTAAATTAGGATAACTACAAGATAAGATTAATTGAAATTACATTAATACATATAGTGCCTCGAAATAGATAACCATGTCACAAAGAAACTAATCCTCATTTTGAGCGCCTCCTTCCCTTTCTTTACATTTATGGAAATTAATGATTGATGTTTTGGTCCACAATATTTCAAAAGAACCATCAAGTTAGACGATTATATATAGCCAGTTGATTTATAGTGTGTCGACTGTAAAAAACGCTTAGTTGATTGAGTTTCTACAATTATCAATTGGTTTGGTACTTCTAACTAGCAATATAAAAACTAGCCAATAGGAAAACCTAGGAAAATATACATATATACAAAAAGACAATACCCCTCCTATAGTTGAAGGTGCAAACAACCTCTTCAAGTTGGTCTTCCCTGCAAGCAGCTTCAATTGTTGTCTGAACTTCACTGAAATTGGAACCTATCACAAGTTCAAAAAAAGCGTCATAATCATTCTATTTCACATTACAATACATGACCCAGCCAAAAATTCTTCAAACACATAAGAAAACAGCTCTACAGTAATTCAATGCACTAGATTGTAAAAAGTGCTCACAGTTTTACCATTCATATGAGAAACCCACTGGAACCTATTAAAAATCTGAAAACATTGTCATATAATCATCAATTACATCCTTTTTACTGCTCACTTGAGGAAAAGAAAACCTAATCCGAGGCACTGGATTTTTTGGAACCCTCAATCATAACAAATTTTGATGCCAGAGATTCTACCACATCAACCAAATACTGGGTTCCATGGCATGCTTCACGTGTGTGCATTGTAAAGTGCGTCAAGTTTTACCATCCTGCCATGAGAGGTTGCATAATTGAAATGCAATAAATTGAATGCAAGGTACGCATTATTTTAAAGGTTCTAAATGTCTCTAGCTATATTCTGTTATATATAAATTAAAATGACAACCCAAGCTGTATGAAGCTGGAGGCTTTACTCCTAAATACTCTTATATAGAAGTTCAAGAATAGCTCGTCAAGAACATTTAAGTGAAAAGGATGAGTTTGAAAATCACTTAAGCATTTAAGCACACATCTAAAGGGATACCTCTTCTTCCTTTCCAAAACCAACTGAACCTCTTTTCAAAAATTTGGAGTTCGAAAATTTGATGAATCGTTTAATGTTTCAGATAATGCTCAGTCCATAGGATGCTCTTATCAACAACATAAATACTAGAAAGCTGTTGCAAAGATCTTTCTGAAGGCATCACTAACTTCTATCCTACGATTTATTGTAGCTTACAGTATTAAGATTACTCAATTCCTTTCCTCCAGTTATATTCACTATATTGCTGTTACTTACAAAAAAAAACATGTACATAATTCACGTCAGAACCTAGTAAACAGATGAGATTGTTTAAGTTAAATATGACATATTTATCAAGTATTAAGAGCAAACAAGGACTGACCTGCAAAGTTTCTCCAGATGTAATGTACGGCAGTGTAAGTTCATCTGTATAACCAGTGGAAATTGAGTGATCTTTAGAAGGAAGTAGTGGTTCCTTGCAGCTATCGCCGATCAGATTTGAGGGCTCATCAGATAACCCCACCCTAGTTGCAGAACCATTTGCTTCACTTTCATTATTCTTTTGACAGAAAGAAATCCGCAAAATGTTGTACACATATGACCACAGATAAATAGCACCGATCTGGATATGTAATAAATTTAAAATGAATTTCTTCAAGTGAATTAGAATAAAATTTACTGAGAAAACATAAGCTACACAGCTCAAGCAAATGGACAACCCATAACAAACTAATACAAAATTAATCTGTGTGAGCATGCAATAAACAGCAAGACTGACCAACAGCTCAAACTGAAATTGAAAGAAAAGCTAATGATTTTACTGTTATATTTTTCAATCATTTTTACCACAGTACTCAGAGCATAGCAAATTGTTTGCAGGCTAGAGAAAAACATTATATGTAAAAGTTAAAACATATTCACTTCACCAAGTACTTGTAATTGAGTGATCATCCCTGGTCAAATTCGGAACTATTAAAGAGAGGAGGTAGTTAAATGATCATACCGCCAATGAGAGTGAAGCATAAGCCATTCCATATTCGTTGCAGACATTTGGATCTCCAAACGGGCTGCCCTTCTCTCTACAAACTGCTGGGATGATAACAAGAAGCAAGTTCCCCAAATTTCCTGTTCATAATTCCTCGAGTAGACAGTGAAAGTAATCAGCAATTGTGAACAAGTTCTCTTCTTCTCATCTCTTTGTTTTATTACCTTCTCATAATACAACTCAACTCAACTCTCCTAAGCCTTTTCCCAACTACATAGGGTCGGCTACATGAATCTGCTTCCTCCACTCCGCTCTATCGAGGGCTAAGTTGACAGGATTCATGTTCATAGTTGATCTAACAAAGTTTTACGTTGACTATTAGCTACCTAACGCAACCCTCCTCCTTTACCCGGGCTTGGGACTGACCATGGTGGAGTTTTATTACCTTCTCATAATGTTATTCTTAAATTTCTCTTCTTATTTAAATGATCATCCCTACCTCAATCTAGACATGGCAATAGTAGATTAAAACACACAAGCATTTAGCATTCAAGTGGGAGGAAAATGCTTTCATAAATATATGATCTTTATGGTATTTGAGAAAGATGATAAAGTAAATGCTAAGACTGGTAGCAAAATTACACAAACAACAAAAATTTCTAGTTTGCCTATGAAACAAATCCTTACATTTTAGACAAGAAATTGATATATAGATAGATAGAAAATGCCACTCTTTCAAGAAAGCATGTGAATCAGAAATTTACCTGCTGCACAACAACCCAAGATGAGGCCCCTTAGATGTGAAGGGGGTCTTGTAATTTGGACAACTACCCATCCAAACGCAGAACCAAGGATGAATGTGATAAGGATATTGACTGGAATATACCACCTATGTAGTTAAAAATAATTCAGAAAAAAAAAAAAAAAAACAAGAGAACAAATAAAACACGATTCTACATTGCCGCATAATATATTAATATACGGTAGATGAAATAGAGCTAGTGATTGGACTAAAAGAAACTTACATTGTAACAACATTTTTTGCAGTAATTGTTTTAGCCAATTTGCTTGCAACAAGAAGTGGATTGAATATATAGAACACAATCTGTTAACCATCAAAAGTTGATCTTAGTTTTAACAAGTAAGAAAATTTAATTGTTAAGAAATAAAAGCAAAACTCCAGGACTTTGCAGGTTCTCAGGGACTCTTCTGTTGGATACCAACACCTTATATGAGTTTAAATAACTCTGTTTATTATACTTGTCCAAAAACTGCCACCGAGATCTTTTTGGTGTCTACTAAAGACTTATTTACAAGAATCACAGAGAATAAGTGTTCCTATAAAAATCTAACTACAAAAAAATAAATGAATAAATAAACACAAAAGATATGAACCAAGGCAGTCTTTCTTTTTTGCAGCTAGCACAAGCTAGGATTTGGAAGCAAAAATACGGAATCAGAAATCATGGACTCTGTTTCTAAGCAGCATAGAAAGTGAGATGATGAAAAACTAACATGATGTAGTGACGTAAAACTGTTGAAACTAACAATGACTTACCTTATTAAGATGGTTTCTTGCATCTTCTCCCAAAATACTAACACTATCTATTGCAAGAAATGAACCAAGAGAAGTCACTAGAAGTGTTTCCAAAACTGGTATCGTTGCGGTTATGAAAAGATTCAGAAGCTTCATGTTAAATTTTCCTTAACAAATCCAAGATTTTGGCAACGCAGTCCTGTACGAATAGCAACATTCAGTATGTTTATTCTTAAGTAAGAAGATTGAAGCCAAAAGAACTTTACATTCCAACACATTTGCCCCTTTTAACTTCATTTTTGTTTTTTCAATTTTAACTGCACATAATCTAATATGACAAATACTAACTAAAGGTCATTGGAAACTAACAAAAGCCGAATGGCGATCTTAACACACAGAAGGTTAGTAAATTTCATAGAAAATGAAGATAAATTAAATATAACTGAAATGCATTCATGGTCCAAAATTAAAAGATAGAAAAAAAATGAGCACATTCAGAAAAATTGAAAGAATAATGCCAAAAGAGATAAATGAGAGAAAACCAATGATGGAGACTTATAACAACACAAACGATGCTAATTAAGAAAGACATTGACACTTTTGATATATAAAACAAGACTCCTCATGTAACCATAAATTACCTTTAATAGAGGCAAACAGAAGAAACACAGACATTCATGATTCCTTTCTCTTGATCTAGAGAAAAAAACATAGTAACAATTTCTCACCATGAAAAAACAGAGAATACAGAAGGAGAAACAATGATAATTCCAGAAATTCGAAACTCATTTAACTAATGGAAATGGAACTCAGACCCATTGGCTCGATGGTCGGGAGACAAAGGCGAGGTCAGAGAGGTCTCAAGTTCGAATCTTAGCTTGGTGAGTTTTTCGCCCTAGGTATTCGGACTAATACATGTAGGTCCCAATGGATTAGTTAGTTCTTAGGATTAGATACCACTGCTAAAAAAAAAAAAATGGAAATGGAAGTCAGAATTAGAAGACAGAAGAAATTGATCCCAATTCCATTACCTCCGCCCACTCTGTTTCTGATAAACCGATTAATACAACTCGCATTAAATCCTCAAATATATGAAACTTGCACAAGAAAATGAAGGATGAAAGAAAACGAAGATCCATAATAAGAAAATTTCCAGAGATTCAAAGAACACCAATTTAATTTTTCCACTCAAGAATAATGTCAAATCATTACCTCTGCTCGAGCTTCAGTAAAATCAAAATGTTTGCTGGCTAGACAACAGATTTAATGATCGTCAAGAAGAATCCACACTACGATCTTCAGCTAAAAGAGGACAACAAATATATATACATTAAAAGTTTAATCAAAACGTCGTTGTAAGAAGCAAATTCACGTAAAATTAATGATAAAAGATAGGTATCCTTCATCTAAATCATCAAACTACAATGACCAATCCAAAGTCAATCTTTTTGTGAGTTGTTGTAATCAAACCAAACACCTAAAACATAATAAATATAAGATGAGGACGGATCATTATATGTAGATAAATTCAAATAAAAGAAACTTAACTGCGATAACAATGCATTCATGTAGCAACCACCAGACACGTTACTATCGTTATTCTTAATAAGAGGGTCCCAAACAATCAACCAAATAAAAGAAAAGCACGTGATTGAAAGCATTGATTAGCCACAAACAGCAAAGATTTCCAGATTTCCAGTCTAAAAGCAAAATATCTACCTTTCTCACTTTCTCAACTAGCAATCCCCACCGAAAACGAAGAAGAAACACAAATAAACCTAACAGAAAAAATCAAAGACATCGAAACGACAAGAATATGAGTTCAAATGTAAAACATCTTCGTGTTCTTCTTCCATTTCAAAAACACGGTGAAAATAAGCCCAGTTGCAGAAACAGGGCAATTTCTAGAGAGAGAGAGAGAAACACGTAGTCAGAGCGTGGCGGCCGGTGAAGCTAACAGCTTATAAAGATGCTCTGTTGTCACTGTAAAGCAATGATGCCTTGTTGGGGATGTTTGTTACAAGCGGCAATTTTTTTTAATGAAAGAGTAATGTTTGTGCACATTAATTAATGTGCTACTTTTTAAGTTGTATTTTTTTTTTTTTTTTAAGAGAGAACTTTTTAAATTGTATTGGCTGTTTTATGTACATATAGTCACATATAATCATTATAGTCACAATAACAATTATGAAAAGGCTAACGACACCTGGAATCTTGGCATTGTTCACCTGTTTGTGGAATTAAACTCATCTTGCTTCATTCATCTGATTCAAAATGTGGCTTGTGACTCTCACCTGTTGAGAGGTCTTATCATGAATTGTAAAGAGATTGGTCTTGCCAGGTAATATGGGATTACAGATTAGCAAACATGAGTATCTTTGATCACTTTCCGGCTCCTTGCTCTGTTAGTAGATGCGTCTTGTGTTGCTTTCTGTAGGCCTTGATGGCCAGGTTTCGCTTAACAAAAAAAAAACAAAAAGGCTACCCCTCAATAATCTTAATGTTTTCTTTTTCTTTTTCTTTGAATAACCGATAATATAGTATGATAATAACCGATCAAGAGATAATATTTCGCAGTGGGTTCAATAGGAAGATGATGTGTGAAGAAACAGAGTTATACAATGCGCGTTTTGTGGATTCAGTATCAAAAGGGAATGGGGTATTTGATGGGGGGAGGTAGGATCAATAAATTAAATGAATAAGAGTAAAAAACCAAACCAAAACGGAGACATGAATTGAGAGTAAAGTTGCAGGGTGGTTCCAACAGCTTTTAATTTAATTGTCTTTTATATAATATAGTGAGTGCATCTTGTTGTTGCACTGAGTAGTGACCTGTTTTTTTTTGCAGTGAGTTGAGGAACTGAAATTAGCCAAGTACAGTAATTCAGAAAACAAAGGGGGAAAGGAATCTCTGGCTTCTGCTCCCGAAGATCATAATTCTTATTCGAATTTCTTTGCCAAAGACAAGAAGGTGCACCTCTTCCCACATCATTTTCGCCTATGTTTCTTTAAATTGACTGATCGAAAAGGCAAAACAAAAATGCCAATAAAAACTCAAAGTAGTAACAGTAGCATCACCACTTGTTCTCCAACTCTTTTATCTCTTTTGGCATGTTGGAGACAAATTTGGTTTTCTCTACTCAGTGGATATAATAATAGTTGTACCTTTAGATTGACTGGGTGTGATTTTGGACCATTCATGATTTCTGGTTGCACCTGTTGCAAGGTGAAGATTGTCCATAATTTATAAATTGCACATTATAATTACGTTTTTCTTTATTTTTATCACACATAAACTGTATCATGGCGGCCATAACTATTTATAGGCAGGGGTGAAACACGACTTTTTTATATATTAATAAATAAATATTTTTATAAATAATACGAATACATATTTTTAAATAAACAAACACAAGGTTTTATAAATAACTCGTTACAAGCATATTTAAAATATCAAAATAATAACAAAAAATATATATATAGTCGATCCGATGCTCGGCACCAACTTATACCGGGCCAAGTAACCTGTACGAACTAGATCCAAGGACATCGATGGAATGGTCATCAATTGAGAGAAGGTGTGAGTCGACAGGTTAACGGCCAACCGTAGCAGAGGTCAGCCTTGGACGATTGAAGGGACAGTCAATAATCACGTGGATTGGCAAAAGAACAGTCACCCATTGACCATTAAGACTTGAGAGATTATATACTTGTTCACAGATAGGAGAAGAGAGAATTGAGAGATGATGAGAGTCGTGAGTTTTGGTTTTTAAGTTTTTCTATCATTTACATAAAGCTACTTTTGAAGTTTTTTAATACAATGATACCGCCCCTTTGCATACCGTGCAATGTACACCATTAAAGCACTATTTCAATGAAGTGTAACATGCATCGACCTTGGGAGTAATAATAATGAAGTGCATTGATGTAAACACAGCCATTGCAGTTGCAATGTTATTTTCTTCATAAATTTTCCTTAAAAGCACAACGTCACTGAATAAGAAGTTCACTTATGGTATATCCACACATTTATTAAGGTATATAACACAATTGTTATTTTAAATATCACCTTGTTGCAATGACTATCTAGTTCATGTTTCTCCACCATTCAATGAAAGCTGCTACCCAAAATACTATAGCCTTCCATAAAACGTAAAAGCCCAATCTTCATTCTTCAATATTTAAGTAGTAGCAAAAGTGTTGGGAGAGTGATTAGATACAAAACACTTAAAATCTATTTTATTGAGAGGTCTCAGGCTCGAGTCTGTCTCCTACCATTTGTTGGCTACCGGTGTAATGCTCTGAAAATTATTTTATTTAGCTCATAATCCAATTGTATTTTATCCAAACTCTATGTGCTTGAATTGATGTGTATGTTTGTATATTTGATATTTGATGTGTGTTTGATCATGTGTTTTCATATGATATTAAGTTGTTTAAAGAATTGTATGTGATTATTACTTATAGAAAATATTATTATTGGTGGTGTTATTATTTTTATTAATATCATTAGTCATATTAATACTATTGTGGATGGCTTGTTGGAGAAGTCATATTTAAATAACTTGTTGAGGAAGTCATTGTTTTGACTTGTAGCTTGTTGAAGGACCATATTAAATGCTCTCATTAATGCACCCATGTGATATATGAGAAGTTGTGAGCAACCATTGGAAAAAAAAAATATAATATTTGATTATATGTGCTTGAAATGGAATGAGGGTGTTGGCTTAGAAAGCAACACATGAGAGCATGGGATTGTTAGCATCTAAAGCATATTTCATTAAATCAGCCCATTCTCTCATTTTTCTTCTCCATTCACGTTGAGAAAACAAGAGGAGAAGGAAAGAAGAAAAAAGAAGAAAAAGAGAAGAAAAAAGAAAAATGTTTTTGCAAACCCTTCATCAAAGAGTTGGATCTTGGTGATCTATGGTCGGATTGAGCTCCAATTTGGTGAGTTTGTTCTTTTCTTGTGCATGTATCTTATGTCAGGTCAAGATTTTGATCAGAGTTGTATTTTGTGAGTTATTTTCGTTCAAACATAAGTAATTAGAATCACGGTTATATCTCCAACACTTTACATCAGAGGCTAGATCTCAATAGATCTGTGGTTAGATCAAGTTGAAAATTTGTTCTCCAGTTCGTCTCTTATGATTATTCATTCTGGTTGGTGGAGATCTTGATTGGGCTTTTCTTTTAAGAGATATAACCTCTCAAACAAAGTTGGTCAGAAAGTCTGGATTTCTCGCGCGGTTTATATCAAACTGATAAATATCCTGAATCTACCGTTAGATTGATCTGATATTTCATCAGAAGGTTCGTAACTGAACTTTTACATTATTACGATTAAGATGTTTACCAGTCTAGAATTTTGGGAGATATAATCATCAGAGTGCAAGTATTTGCAGCAGGAAATGAG
Organism: Paratinospora sagittata; assembly: GCA_035771175.1. Taxonomy (NCBI): domain Eukaryota; kingdom Viridiplantae; phylum Streptophyta; class Magnoliopsida; order Ranunculales; family Menispermaceae; genus Paratinospora; species Paratinospora sagittata. The sequence continues at coordinate 57,555,263 of CM069603.1, read as the reverse complement.
AAATCGTCTAATTAGAGATATGTTCATCAAATAGGCTGATCTCTGCGGTTGTGGATTGAGCTGAAATTTGGATAGAAGGTTCGTCTTTTAATATTCTTCAATCTGTACAGTTGATTTTGTGAGTAAATATTTTTGTTGGCAGCTTGATACATCCGAACAGAATATTGAATGGAAAATTGGTGGAGTGTGATGGTCCTAAACCTAGAAAATAAACTTAGGGTTTTCCTTTGGGCTTGCATATCAACTATGTTGGATAAATGGCTAATTCTAGTTGATTGATGGTGGTGTTCAGTATTTTATCCATTGGAAACCCTAGTTGTAGTGTAAAATCGGTATAGGGCTTGATTCTGGGGATGTTGCCCAAATTGGGGCTTTTGACCTAAACCAAGTTAATTGATAAAATTGACTTGGGGATTATCTAATTGGACCTATATTGAGTGGAATCACGGGTTTAGAATGTTTAAACCTATGTTAATGTTGTATGACTTAGTGCAATTTGGCTCTATGCCTATTATAGAGATTTTTTTCCCAAATTATGTCTTTCATGGTTTTAAATGTTAATGGTGCATTGTCTTGGATTACCTTGATTAGGCCTAGACTTAGACTAAATCTTGGGCATGGATGTCGAGGTTGATCATGTAAAATGGAAACCACGATTTGACTTGAATGCACATAGACTTATTGAGATGGGAAATTATCATGATTAATGTTTATATATGAGAATGATCATAGTGATTGATGTATGTGCATATAATTATGATTTCAGGATCTTGATTGGCATTGGGAATCGGTATTGACCGTGTGTGGATAGTAATAGCTTGCGTGGCTTAGTTGTGAGTAGTTGTCATTTTGTTTATCACTTGTGTCATCATATTTACTTATACTTGTATGTTGAAAGTCATGAATTATCATTATGGAAGTGCATGTGTTTACTATGTTTTGAAATGCATGCATAGAAGACTCTAGAAAGCTTTGGATGTTTCCAAGCTAAGTTCCCTAGATGTTGAGACATTGAGGAGGCTTGTGCATGAGCCAAGCTAAGTTTCTCTAGAGTGGGTTGAATGATGAATGCCTAGGAGGCTAAAGATCCCTAGACATACTCCAATATGAGAGGATCACTTCACTATAATGAGAGTGAATGATTTTGATGTCAACTATACCCCAAGAAGGGAGGACCATATGTTGGTCTACTACAGTATAAAAGTGATGTGGTAAAGTGGATAAATGACCTAGAGATCTAGCTATGCCCCGATATGGGAGGACCAACTTGAGGTCTAAGAAGATAGTTGAGGGTTGGTGGAGATTTTAAGGATGTATGAAAATGTTTAAATGTTTACTATGCCATGTGTTTTATGATTCGCATGTTCATGAGTGTTATTTCATACATGCATACTATATGACTTTTATTGATGAATAATTGATGACATTATTGAATACTATTCACAAGGCATAATTGGCTCACCCTCTCACTCTCCTTAGGTTCTATTGATAAAGGCAAAGGCAAGGGTATTGCGTTTGCTTGAGGACCTAGCCATTGTCAAAGCTAGGACGTCTCGATGTGGGTCTAGGACTCCTATGTATGGTTGGACGTTTATGTATGCATATGTATATTGTTTTGACTATTTTGATACATATGTAATCTATAACACTTGTTAAACTTATATGGTGAGATGTGTTGTATATTTTGGTTGTATTTATGGCTTTGTGGCCCCGAGATTTGATGTGGATGAGTCTAAGCATGTTGGCCTAGACTATTTTGGTTTAAATTTGGAGACTTATGGATCATTGTCTTATGCTTATTGGGAGATCATTTTATCTTGATTTATATGAATATGCATACCATGATTTTAGAATTGTTAAGTCTATCAGGTTAACTTAAGAAAATAAAATAAAATAAGACTATATGAAGAGTCCGATTGAGGCTTGTTGGGTCCCGATCATCTCATGAGATAATTTGAGGTAGTCGTGGATGTCTACACCAGACGTCCCACCCCGACATTCTGCACGTCAATCCATGAAAGATGGTGGTTTAGGGTGTAAGGTTGTCACAACCGGTATTATTGAGTTGTATCCGACCCCGTGAAATTAATAGGGAAAAGGATCCCCAATACCCATGATCTCATTTAAAAAATAAAAATAAAAAGTAGATGTTAACCTCTCAAGCGTTATTTTCCCACAATCTATGCCATCTAGAAATGGTCGTAATTTTATTTTATTTTTTTCTATACTCTAGTTAAAGCCAGAGTCTATGTTCGTTGTTTCATCCCAAACTTCTAAACTCTCAATTTGTTCAAACTAGCTCAATGATGATTTATGTGGAAAAAGGATTACTGTATCAACTTTAAAATCTTGCAGCTAGTGCACAGAGATTTCATTTTAATTTGAACTAAAAAGATGATAATAATAATAAAGACCCAAATGAAAATATTTAACACCCTAGTTCTAGGGCTTTTTGAGCTTGTCTGTCTCATGGGTGTGCATTTACAAATATTAAGCTCCTTCTAAAATATTGATTCAAATTCAGTGACTAAAATGGAAAGGAAAATTTTAAATATTAAGTTCCTTCTCAAAATAAATAAAGTAGGAAAAGAAAGGCAGCAGTAATTAAAAGAACAAGCCAGGGACTAGTTTGTCCTTAACCCCATACATTGTCAAAGAACTATCTAATACAAGAACCATTTTCCAGGAACTATTAGCAAAAATCACAATGACAGCCGAAGAGTAAATAGAGAGATTCGACAAGAGAACCAATGTATTGATAACATATTGATCAAATTACTGCTTCCTAATTTGACAGGCATGCTATTTCAAAAGTTTGGGAAAACTTTTCCTGAAAATGCATAAATTATAATATAAATGATTCAACAAAAATGATTATTACACTTTCCCACCGAAGGACTGTACAGTGTACTGCCCCCAATGACTCTTTTGAACATGTTGCTTTTTACCCTTGACAGGGTGGCTGACAAAAAAAATTATACAGCAACACAACATACAAGAAAATCAAGGAAAATATTATGTATAAGTTACATGAGATAGAAAAGAACTCGTCTTCAAATTAAAGGTGAAGGTGACCCATATTCAGGGGCGGTCGACATAGATGCCAAATCTAATTCTTCATCAGAATCTATCACATCTTCATAGCTATAGTAAGCATGTACCTACAGAAGGTTTGATCAAGTTCAGAATGGAATCAGTTATGGTAGCCAATGATTAACCTAATAAGATAAATGTTCCTATGCCAAAGGTAAATCTTCACAATGATGTCTACCATGCTGACATTTATTTATATGCAAGGGAACCCGAATTCAGGGAACTTCACTCCAGATGTTTAATTGACCATTGGCTTTCCCTTTCAATAGATGATAGTTACCCTTTCTATAAGTGGGCTGATGCCGCTGATCAATGTTTAGTTGGAAAAAGAAATAAACTTGACTCAACTACATAAGGATCAGCTAAATTGGAAAAGAAATAAAATGAAAGAAAAATGGGCTCTCCTTAAAATGGAATCATCAAAACAGTAAATTCAAAGGGTAAAAGTAGGATAGTCAATACAGATTGACAAATTTGGATTTCATACCTTTGGCCTTGGTGTTATGGCTTCAAAACTATGGAAAACTGGTGTATCAAAATCAGGGGGTTGCAACACAATGTATGCCCCCTTGTTGTTGTACCTCTCCTCTGTAGCCTGTAAAGTAGATGAAACAAGTTATTTCACTTTAAACTTTTCCTAAATTTTTCTGCAATAGATGATATGAGTATTGGTTCCAGAATTTCGATTCTGTCAATTAAATGTGTTTAAATATACCATATAACTTTCCCCTTTGCATTGAAAAAGTTGAATAGTTTCCATCACAAGCATACACATTCATGAATAATAAACCAGTTGTGGAGATCTAAAGCAAATTTTCCAAAATCTTTGAAAGGCAAGCCATAAATACCATTCAAAATAGAGAAAAAGGCACACAAGAAAAAAGAGGTGCAATACAGTTATAGTTCATGAAGTTGTAAAATGCTCAGAGATTCTAACAACTGAATTAAGGAGAAACTGATCTCTTCCAAAGGTTTCTGAAGCTCAATCAAATAGATGACTTGCAGCCAATACCTAAATCTATCAGTGCATTAGTGTTAAACCCACAGTGATCTCAAGCCACGAACAAAATAAAATAGCAAAGAAAGCCGTGATTTAGTGTATTAAATTTCTAGAGTTTCAAAATGAACAAAGAGAAAAAATCACAACTTACAACAATCTAGCCTCTATAAAACATCACTTGCAAGATATCCAAATCTTGTCACATCAAATATCTGCAAGTTTGACAAATCTTTTTGCCAACTCAATGTAGTTGTAAAAACGACTTTGTTAAGTTGCATGTGCATGGTAGTTGTCTCGCGTATGCATAGGAGTCATTGTATACTCCACAGAACTCCATTCAACAGTCTTTTCTAAAAGCACACAAGGAGGGTACATGAATCCGCTAATTTTGATTTCCTCTATCAAGCACCAAGGTTATAATTACATCATGTGTAGCTAAATTTTTCTTGATTATAACTATCCATGTTATTTGAGGTTTTCCTTTTCCTTCTTACCATTAATACTCAATAAGCCACTCTTACTAACTAACACATCTAATGGTCTTTGTTGTTTATGTTCAAATCATCTAAATTGGCTCTCTTTCCTTTTATCTCATTTCTCAAATATATTCTTTTCTAATTTTATCTTTTCAATATTGTATCACATATCCATCTTAACATTCTCTTTTCCATCACTTAAAATTAACCAAGTGCTTCTTTATGCAAAAATTTGACCAAAAATAGAATTAATTTAAAATATCTATATAACATTTTATAAGTTTTATTTAAAATATTTAAAAATAATAATATCGTGAAATCAATCTTTAGATTTTTTAAAGGGGCATGGTTGGCAGACGGAGTGACACATGATACAAATGCAGGTGCTCCCATGGTACTTTGTCTTTATCTTTTCTGGGCTTTCCTTTAACAATTTTGAAGCATGGCCAGATGTTCAAAGAATTTTACTAGGCTTAAAGTTTTTCAACCTTCAATCAATGCATATGTCAATATAAAGAAAATAATTCACTAAACACAGAACATGCATTAATAACGTCAATGTAATTAACAATTTCATGTGTTAAAATAGTTTTAGTACCTCTAAGCATAAATTCTTTAAACTTTTCTACGAAGGGAATCCTTTCCAAAAATTCTCCACATTAAATTGGATTTCCCTGAAATAACTCTGAATTTTAAGGAAGTGAAGTTTGGGAAAAAGTCAATGATTGATCATTAGTGATAAATGAAACAAACAAAAAAAAAGAGAAAGAAAGAAAGAGAATTAGAACCGTTGCCTATGCATTAAGAATGTAACTATTGTTTTCCTTTGATGTCTCATAAATACACTCAAAAGACTATCGAGGTAAAGATAGCCTATCAAGATTCAAGGACATAGATTAGATTGGGTAAAAGGATGTATTTCCTCTGTTACTTACTCAATGGTCATCAACGGTAGGCCAAGGGAAAAATTTAATGCTGAGAGAGGGTTGAGAGAAGGGGACCCATTATCTCCCTTCTTGTTCACTATTGTTGCGGATGGCCTAAGTAGATTGATGCTTCGTGGTAGGCAATTCTCTATGGTGTATGGTTTCGAAGTTGGCAAGGAGAAGATTGAGATCTCTCATCTATAGTACGCGGATGACACTACTTCTTTTGAGAGGGGAGGAGGAAAATGCGCTCAATGCTATCGAGATCCTACAGTGTTTCAGTCGGTTATCTGGATTAAGGGTTAATTTATCCAAAACTCATATGGTGGGCATTAACATGATCCCGGAGACACTTACTCACCTACCAAATACCTATGAATTACTTAGGTCTCCCACTTGGAGGTAGTCCACTTTCTAATGAATTTTGGGAACCATTATGGCTAAAATTTTTAAACGACTTGATGGATGGAAACGGGCTTTCCTATCAAAGGGTGGACGATTGGCTCTTGTTCGATCAGTTTTAATGGCTCTTCCATCATATTATATGTCTATATTCAAGATTCCATCATCTGCAGCAGGATGGATTGAAAAAAAGATCAAAAGGTTTCTTTGGGGATGCAAGAAAGATCGAGGTCCCTCCAATTTGATCAAGTGCGGGGTGGTGCAAAGACCAATGGAAAAAGGGGGGTTGGGTATTGGAAACATGTCACTTCGCAATGTGGTGCTACGTAGCAAATGGATTTGGAGGTTCATTAATGATCCACATTTTTTGTGGGCTCAGGTGATTTCTAGCAAATATGGCAGGCTAGAGTTCGATGGGAGGGGTAGTAGGTTGAAGGCCTCTTATAGATGCCCATGGAAGTTCATTTCGTCATTGGTGCCTCAGTTCTCTCATCACTTGGCTTTCAAGGTTGGCAACGGACAGTTATTTAGGTTCTGGGAGGACAGGTGGCTAGATAACTCCACACTGGCTAATACCTTTCCACACCTTTATAGATTATCTTCCCTTCATAATCATCCCATAGCCTCCTTCTTGGACCAGTCTTCACTATCACAACCCCAAAACATATCATGGAACCTACACTTTCCTAGGACCTTAACGGATAGAGAAATGGTAGAGATAGACTCCCTTCTTACCAAACTTCAGCATGTTTCCTTCACATTAGAACCGGATAGGATTACTTGGTCCCTCAACCCATCTAAGGCTTACGCTTGCAAATCCTTTTTCACAACACTTACTGATGTACCACACATCCCACCAACTCCTTGTTTTACTCACATTACTCACATTTGGCAGGCACATGTACCATCTAAGGTAAAGGTATTTGGGTGGGCTTTGGCTCACGGGCGAATCAATACGGTGGAAATGTTGCAACGTAGGCTCCCTTATATGTGTCTATCTCCTCACTGTTGTGTGCTTTGCAAAAAAAGTGGGGAAAGTAGTGATCATCTATTCTTTCATTGTGAAGTTGTGAGAAAGATTTGGGGGGAATGGCATACATTCTCTGGCCATAGATTCATGGCTCCTAACCAGGTGGAAGATGCCTTGTCTTTACAACATTTGCCTTCATTGTCAATGAGGAAAGAGGGTTAGGAATGATTGCTTTTTCTGCTTCTTTATGGTCAATATGGCTAGAACGCAATAATAGGGTGTTCCATGGTAGGGAAAAGTCAGAGTTGCAGCTTTGGGAAGATATTAAACTTAATGCTAGTAGATGGGACTTTGCTTCCCCTTTGGGCAAGTGTTTCTCCATTTCCAAATAGGTTGAGGAATTGGAATAATTGTATGTATGTGGGTAGGGATGTAGTTTCCTAAGTGGGTTTAGTCTTATTAGGCTGTTTATTTATTTGGTGGGTTTCAAATGCCTTTATATTGTTATCACCACTGGTGATTAAATCATGTACAGTTATTTTGTCCCTATATTAATATAAGTAAACCTTGTGTCTTCTCAAAAAAAAAAAAAAAAAGAAAAGAAAAAAAGATTCAAGGACATAGAGCTGGTAGGAGGAACAATTGGTCAAGTCTTTTTAATCTATTATAGATTCGTGCATGAATGGTAATTTGAGTCAATTGCTTGCCGACAAGTCCTTCTAGATCCCTAGGGAAGGGCATTAAGATTGCCCTAGAAAACAGCTCGATGCACCATCTCCATTTAATACTAAGAGTGAAATACAACACAAAAGAATATGTATAAATCAGAGCCATCATCTCCACTATAAGAACTCAGGCATCGCCCTACAGATGCCTAAATATCAAGGGAGTTATTGATTGACCATAGAAACCACTTAAGGGTCAGACTTAGCATGTGAGATTTCTTAAGGTGGGATTCAATGAAACGTTTGCTCTTAATACCTAGGATTTCCACTTCTTCAAACGATCATATTACTCTATCAAGATGTCTAGATATGGATCAAATAGAAATTCCTGGATGTAAAAGCCAGGTTATGAATAGGATTATTTGACAGGAAATAAGTGGGAAATTATCAAAACCCAACTTACTTGGAATTAAAGTTTTGCCAACCTGTACAACAATTAACTTAATATGTTCACAGTTTTTATTTTTTATCCACTAAGACATAATTGAAGCCAATAATGATTAAAGCACTTAATTGTCATGAGAAACCTACATTGATTTCTTTAAAAATTATTAGTGTCGTCAAGGTATCACCTAGGCATATTAGAACCAAATCACCTATGCAATTAGAGTAACGCAGGTAATAGTGAAATTTGAAATATTTAAAAAGTTGGCCTATTTAAAATTTCCTTAAAAGCTTATTGTAATTTAAAATAAGCTTTAGATGAGGTATAAATGGGAATATATTCATCCATTACATTTTGTTTCTCTATTCTTCTCAAATCTAAATACAAGAAACCATGGTTGTTAAAATCGTACGATTTAAGTAGAAGTCGAATCATACACAGTACGATTCAAGATTTGAAGAAAAAGAAGAAGAAGAAGGATCCAGCTTCCAGCTTTGGCGGTTGCGCTACACCTCCCATCGAAGAAACAAAGCAAGCACCAAAGAAAGAAGAAGGATTTTTTGCCCTTTTTATGTTTTGGGATTTGCTTTTTAAATGGATGGGCGGACGAGATTCTCTGAGGACTTCATCAACAGCTAATAGTTGAAGACCTGTTGTTGCTCTCTTTTTTTTTTTTTATAGTGTTGTTGTTGTTGTTGTTGCAATATAAATGTGTACAAGTATTTTATAAACATTTAAGCAATTAGGGCCAACGAAAATTTTTCTCCAGAAAATTAAAAAAAATGTGTTTGATGGTCCAAATTTTCTCCAATTTTTTTTTTTTCTCAACCCCTTTATCTGATCATCCAAATTTGTTCACCCATAGAGGTAAGAAAATACAATTTTTTCATAAGAACTTAATATTTAATGAATATTGACCAAGAACTTTTTTTTTTAACAAGAAACATAATATATTTATATATATAAGTCAATTTTAGAATAATTTTGAACCATGAAATATGCATATATGAGTAGTAGACTTGTTTATATATATTATTTGAAAAATCGGAAAAAAAACTTACAACTTACAATTCGATTTACGATTCAATTTAAATCTTATCCTTAACGATTTTACGATCCGATTTCGATTTAACAACTATGCAAGAAACCAATAACTACATATAAAATAAAATCATTTTTTGAAGAATTAAAGATTTAAAGAGTTACAATAAATGTTAGTTTATTTATTTTTTCTTCTTTCTTCCTTTGTGAATTTTTTTAATGCTTCGTTGAGGAAATAGGATCATAATAATAATATGAATATATTTGTGTAGTTTGCCTTTCTGAAATACAAAATTTGTGTAAAGGCTTTGTACACTGGATGTATAAATAACATAGTTTAGTAAGTGGCAACAAGTCATCAATTATGATTGGTTCGTATTAAGAGTCAACTTAAAGCAATTCTTGAATTATTGTCTATGTTGTTAATATTCATTGTTGATTTATTACTACGTCAATTAATATAAGTAATTATTCAAGGACTCATAAATAATTAACTTATCACCTAAACCTTACCTAGGCACCAGCTTCGCAGCTTGTGTCTATGAGTCAAATCAAATAGGCGTCACCTTGATGCCTTGACAACACTTCACAGTATGTGACATGTAATTACTAGTCCGTCTCATTGTCACAAAAATTTTGAACCGATCTAAGATTCTAAGACTCACGTGCAACTATCTAGTCAACTCATAAAGCCAATGTCGAAGTGTGGCAATGCCTAATCTTTAGATTCTTTACCTAGAGGCAATTAAAATTAAATAATAATAATACATATCAAAATATCATATTGAACAATTCAAGGTTTTAAAATTTGGAAAATGATGTCCACACTTTATAAATGCAAATATTTGAAGATGATGAAGCCCATTTCACATTTATTCGATACCCTACCAAACCTAATTTTATCTCCTTTTAAAAAGTTAGTTTTAGGGGGGACTATAGTAAGTTAACCATCTACTCTCTAACTCTTTACACATTCGGCAGTTTTTAACTCATTTAATTCCAATTCTAATTTTTTCTCTATTCTAATTTTCATTTGCAAACATAAGAACATACTTACCCTTAAATCAAAAGACATCTTTTCTCAAAAAAATATGTATCGCTTTTAGCGCTATAGAAATATTTACTAATACTTATTTTATGCCATTTAATTAACTTAATAATTACTAATTATTAAAATATTCCCAATAAGTATAAAACACATTGCTAACATGTGCAACACCCACTAGTTTATCTAAAGTCAAGTGTTTCTAGGGTTTGGTTATGTAGAGAAAGAAAAGAAAAGAAAAAGATAGAACAAGAAGTCGAGGTCCCTCTTTTATAGCCCTTTAAAATACTCAAACCAATTCAACAAAGCCTGTCAACTATTCATATCATTTTTTGAATTATTTCTAATTTTATCTTACAATACTTTACCACATACCCATCTTAACGAATATATTTCTATTATACTTTGTACGTTAATGTATTATTATTTCTTTAATTTATCTTCAAAATATTTTACAAATTATTAAAAGTCTCTTAAATTTTTACATAAATGCAAAGAAGCCCATACATCTGTCTAATTCACCCAGAGGCATTGGATCAATGATGCATAGGCAATGGCAAAATTTATGTCTATAGCCTTCTATAGGCAAGGATCCAAAATAAGGTACTTTAACAAAACCCTAAAACACACTAAAACTAATGTCAAAAGAAAATTCTAAAATATGAAGTGCTTCCAAACTAAATGTCAAAAATAGAATTGAAAGTTAGTTGCAAAGACAGTCAATGTAACTCCTTCATGTCTCAAGAATAAAAATTGTGATTATAAGAGCAAGAACAAGCCTGAAATTGTGGATAATCTGGAGCGCTGAATAGGGTAATCAATTTCCCCGATTCTACTTCATGATCCACTGTATAACCTGCTTGCATCCCTGATAGACCAGGCCTTTTTTCCCTTGCATCAGGGCCTTCATGTGATCTAATGATCAACTGCAGTTCCAGCAATGAGCAACATCCCGCAATTAGTACCCTAACTCAAGATATGGGCATGGGGAAAAGTTTTAATACATGCAAAACTTAAATATTTAAGGCACCATTTTGTTTGCAATTCAGCTACAGAAAACTGTACTTGAAAAACAAAATGCAATGGATAAGCATGTTTTTTGAAAACAATAAAAAGTTGCCGCTGTATCTTTTCTTTTCGGATCATATCCCAAGATGTAAATCTCAAACCAAACGCAACTGCAATTTTTAAATAGGTACAGGTCAGCTGAAATAGAATGTCGTACACAAATGAATGATGGATCAGCCATTGCCAGATGATACGAGGGTTGGTAAACAAATGCCTAAATAAATAGTTAGTTTCTGGTTCAAGATGTTTCATTCTTGGATTGTTAAGCAAAAGGCTATAGGAAAATTACTCCTATTATCACGCAAAATTTTGCACACTGAAGAAATTGATGACACCAATCAAGTCTTTCATAAGGTGACAAAAGTTCACAATTTGAAGACAATAATAGACTTGTTTTTTTTCTTTTCCATTTCAGCATATTCTAGTCATGAGAGTATAGAAAGATTAGTCTTGAAAAGAGTTATTAGTTGTTAAGTATCATCCGTGGAAAATTATCACAAGTACCATCATAACACACTATGAAGCCCCTAACCATGACTATACCACTTTCTAATGCAAGATTAAGATGATGATTGACAGAATAAGGAAAGAAAAACACTAACAAAAGGCGATACAGTATATGCACATAAGTAAATAAACAGAAGTGAAGCTACACCTACTCATTTTAAACTACGAATTATGAAGAAAATGGAAGAAGAAATCAAAATGGAAATTCATCATAATTAGTAGGTAAGCAAAGGTTTTTAAGTCTCACCTTTAAATTAAAATTTTTCAGGAACTCTTCAGTGCAGTCAGGACCCCATAATAGACCAATACCTCTCTCTTTATTTGGAGAAAGACCAGGGCTCATCGATGGGTCCGACCAGAGCACATCACCAGGTATCAAGTTTATACCTTCCCAGGGTGGATCAAGAACAGATCTCCTTGCTTTAGATAATTCTTCCAAAGAACCAAGTGATAAAGTACTAGCATCCGGATTTAAAATTATCCTACGACCCTTCCGTCCCTTAGGCCTCTTGGAAGGGGTAATAGATATGCTTCGGAAAAGTCCTCCATGAGCAGTATAAACACGGCCAGCTATAATAGAGGCCAGTGGAAGACCTTCGAAGCACCCTAAACATTTCCTATAGACATGTTTCCCTTGTCCACCATACTTCGTCATCACCTCCTGCTCAAAACCATAGACTGACGTGCAATATTTAGATTCATGATTTCCCCGAAGAAGGTATACTCGATGCGGCATTAAGACCTGTGTCAACATAGAACAACAATAGAAGAATAAAGAATCATTGATGGTAGAACAGGTTAAGTACAGTATAAGAGGAAACTATTTCAGTTCTTTATTCTTAAAACATTCACACATTTTTTTGCTTGTTGCCAATAACATTCTGTACCGATTCTTCACAAATTAAAGTCATTTTAAGACCTAGATAGCAAAATGGGAGAAATAAAAGAAGCAGAAGACAGTGACAATCCAAAAACATAAAAGTACTAGGTGGTAATAAATAAAATTCAAATCTGTTACTGATGAAGAAGCTTTTGTAAGTTCATAAGAGTCAAGAAGCATTAGTAGATCACCTTAATTACTGGATGTAGCATATTTTATTTCTGATCTCACTTTTATGAAAATCAAATTTTGATAACTGCCCATTACTCAAAGACTTTAAAACATGCTCAATTGAATACAAAGATCAAAACTTTCCCACAAAGCAGTGAAAACCCATTTCAGGAACCAGATCCATCTCCATGTTTCAAGTTTCCAGCAAAAAAAATTCCAATTAAGAAACTGAGAATCAAGAAAAAAAAAAAAAAAAAAGTACCTTCCATGCCAACAAGAGCAGAAACGTCTCCAACCCCCAAGCTCCCCTATCCACATAATCTCCATTAAAAACAAAGAATCGATTATCCGACGGAAATCCGGCGTCCCGCAACAGAAAAATAACATCGTGTAACTGCCCATGAACGTCACCAACAACAACAACACTCGAATCGTCACCACAATCATCAACCCTAACGCAATTGGACTCTTTGTGAAGGATCTTCGAAGCTGAAAGAACGAGACTATCAAAAACGGAGACCGGCAAGACGGTAGGAAACTCCGATGGGAACAGATTTCTCGAAGACCAATCGAAAGTGGAGATCAAATCGTGAACCCAATCGAGAGTGAGTTTGGCATTGGGAGGCCATGAGAGAGGGATCGGAGACGGTGGTGGAGGTCGGCCATCGGCGGAGGTTGCGGGATTGTCGTCAGATGGTGAAGAATTCGAACAAGTTGTGGTGGTTGAAGATTCTGATTGCGACAACATACTAGTATAAGTCTCCTGTTGAAGAAACACTAATTTTTTTTATTTATTTTTTTTGGAATTTTAGAAACCCTAGCAAATGTAAAATGAGGGTTTCAGGTTCTGTGAGATCCAAGAAAGCATTAGGAATAGAATATACAAGGCAAAAACATCCTTCTTTGCCTGGGAACTACGATGGGGGGCACCCATCAAATTTTCTGATAATACCTAAGAAAACCCTGCATTTATTAGAATTTTATTTGGCACTACCCAACTCAATTTGAAATGGGGGAAAGAATGCTGGGCAATTTCGTCTAAAATATATAATTGGGAGCTTCTATTTCCACTCCAAGGTTTATATAAAAACTTCCACTTAAATTTTTTTCCAACTTCTTGCCAAATTATTTGAAAGGTGTTTTTATGAACCATACCCATCAAAAGCAAGTCATTTACCCTGGCCTTAAGCTACTTTTGAAGAAATAATCCGTGGCCTTCTCCCTAAACTTAGAACTTTGTTTAATAATAAGTCAATCAAATAGAAGAAAATTATTTGTTAAAAGATCCATTGTATTTTTTTTTTCTTTCTAGGCCCTCAAATCCTAGCTACTATTATTAGAGAGAGTATCCACCACTTAAGCTAGCTCCCAACTAGCCCTTCGTTCTCATTCCTACTCCTTTATTAGTAGAGGGCACCCCTACGTACACCCCTCATAGCTGGAGCCTGGAGGAGGTTCGGTTCCCAACAAGTATCCATATATGTATAACTTATTAGAATTTTGTTTCTATCTCCCATCCTAGCGTAAATATGATAAGACGAATAAAAAACAAACTACCCTGCACATATATAATCCTTAAGGTTGAATGGTTATGTAGTATTCCAATTTATCTCCTAGATTAATGATCAAAAAGCACGGCATTTAGTTACATCGATTTAGGGGTTTTATGAATGCTTATGGACTTGTTTTCAAAACTTGTGCTGTGCTCTGGTCAATAAAGTGAAATAAATCTAAATCCCAAGCTTCCAAAATAATTAACCTGATTGAAACTGAGCCATTAGATCTCTAGACTAGTGTTTCATCATTAGCTGTTGACCATTACATCTTCCACCTGCTCTGTTCCGAGTGATGTGTGCTCCAGTTGTTCAATTGATTGAATCATTTTACTTTCCCCCTGGGCCTCCATTATCCCACAATCTAAGGCAAAAGCCGCCGCAAGTAATAAAAATACACACAAAAGAAACAAAATTAAGAAACATGCAGACAAGTTTTTTGTCAAAGATCCGCTGTACAGGTAGGTGGATGTGAACACAACATCAAGCAGTGCTCTTCCGATTAAACTTAATTAGTTACATGTACAGATTGGAGGAAACAGCAGGAGCAGCAGCCTACTCACTACCTATATAAGAGAGATCCATGAAGCTACCTAATTAAATCTATCATATGCATGTCCCTTGTCCTTCATCATCTCTAATTTCTTGTATTTTTACGTGATGTGTCTGCTGGATGTTACGTATATATATATCTTCACTGTTGCTGATTTGCTTAAGATTATTTTGTTGGGAAAGAGTAAGCAGCAACCACTCCTCCCCTCGTCACCAGCATTAATTTTGTCTTCCCTTGTCACTCTTGTCACCTAGTACATATCATTTCAATATGTTTTATCTGACCTCATATATTGTAATAGCACTAAATATATAATAATTACTTTAATTTATTATCATAATATAACTGCGGAAACTTTTAATTAGTTAAACACACAGGACCCCACAATTTTCATTTAAAATCATCGGTGCCCGTGACAACAAGGAAATTATGAAGAAAGAAATATAGCATAAAATTCCTCGTTGATAGGGAAAGAAATTAAATTGATAATATAGGAAATTAGGAATCCTAGGTACATAAGTTTGTCCTGATTTGCTAGCGGCACGTTAGTCCAATGGTTCGTAGTTTCAAGGGGTAAGGAGGAGGAGGCGCAAATTCGGATCCTGGAGTAATCACAAGCTATTTGTTATTCATGGTAAAGTAACGTTTTCTCACGAATATCAATGTGTGAATTATACAGTTAAATACGATAGATTTTTAAACGTGCAGAGGCCGAATTCGTATAGTGATAGATTATCGTGCCAAGTGTCTGTTAATATGAGTATAATCGATTCTTAAGGGGTCAAATTTTCTACAGAACCCGAATTTATGACACATTGTTTCTTCTTAAAAGAAAAAAAAAAAAGTTTGTCCTGATCGTCAGTAGGGTTTACAAGGCATCCATATATACTGCTGAAATGGGTGATTAATCTATGGTTTACAAGTGTCAAATGAACAGGGATTTAAGGGGCTGTTTGGCCACTAGTCCTTTTGGCTCTACCTAATTTGAAAAATAAGAAGTTGGATATTAATATAATTAATAAAAGCAATTAGCTAGGTAGACAAAAAGGGCATGAAGTTGCTGAACAACCCAGCTGACTTAAGGTACCCCCTTCTCTTTTCTAAGCCGAATTCTTCTGCTTGACACTTTGGCACAAACATTCAAACCACTCGTTTTTTGTTCACCAGTATAATTATTAATCAACCAAGATATTACCACATATCTTCTTTCCCATAGAAACGAAAGGCCGCATGCCCTATTAGAAAAAGAATCAACATGATAAATGATAAATGAATGAGTCAACTTTGTTTAACTAAATTATTAATTTAAGAGAACGTACCCTTTAATTATTAGTCCCATCTTTTCTGTCATAAAATTAAAGTAGCCCCTGTTCAAATTCCCAAAATGGTCATCCATATACAAAATACTGTTTTTGCCTCTAACTTTATATTAATTATGCATGATTAGTACCTCATGGCTTGGTTATAATTAATTATAATTAAGGGTGTCACGGTCAAACCAACACTACAACGGTGCAAAAGAGGAGTCAAGCAATAAAGTCTTATTTCATGTTTATGTTTAATAACAAGCAAATAGATACAAAACATAAGTATCAAATTATGTCATAGATGTTTGTAAATAATTAAGCTTTAATTATTTAGGGGTAGTTTAGTAAAATGAACGAAGAAAGGAGACACTAATTACTCGTATTTTTAATTTGTAAAAGCCTCCAGTGCCTTTATTCTTTATTAGCATTATTTTAACAATAATCTGGTCATATCCACGCTGTAAAATTCCTTCTTCTTCTTCTTCTTCTTCTTATTATTATTTTTCCTACGAGAAGTGAGAAAGGACGGTGCAAGCAAGGCTCCATTTTCCACGTTCCTTCCTCTCCCAACACAATCCGATATTTTCCCTCTAGCTCCTTCTTCTTCACCATTCTCGCACTCTTTTTATATATCCCACAATTTAAGAAAGAAATTAACATTATTGATAGTTTTCTGATGGATCATCTAAGCTATAGCAGAGTTAACGCTGGAAGGAACAAAGGGCAGCAACAACACCGAGGAATTAGAGGTTTTAGAGTGAATTCAAGGAGGTTTTCGGTGCATCGGTTACGCGCGAGGTTCTTGTACTTTATCAGGATTTTGAGTAGATGGAACTGGAAATCTTCTCTGGGGTCGTTGAAGAGAGGTGTTGGTTGCAGAAGAAGCAGTAGTCGAAGAGGTCATGTTATGGAAAGAAGAAATAATATTGATAGTACTAGTAATTGCAATAAGTTCAGGTCTTTCGGTCGATCAAACTCGTTTTATTCGGAGGCGATTGCGGATTGCTTGGAGTTCATCAAACGCTCGTCTATCTCGTTGGACGAGAGGTCAAACGCTGAGAGATAGAAAAAATGCGGAAGAAGTACTGAGTTTTTTTAAGAGGGTTGAAGATGGCGATGGATTTGTGAAGGCAAAAGTTGTTTTTTTAATCTTCTTCTGTTGTGTTTTTTATGTGCTTCAAGTTTGTGACCGGGGCATGGATGGCTGCGTCGATGGGTCGGACGGTGACATTGAAGAACGAGCAGTTTTGATCCGTTCAAAATTAGTTTATGAGGGGGGGTTAATTATGAACGCGGAGAAGAAGGGGAATTGAATCTGTCTCTGAATTTGGGCGTATAGATTAGTTGGGGTTCAAAATTTTTGTTCTTTTGTGAGATTTTATGTATTGTAAATAGCGGTAGGAGGAGTTTCTTTCGACTCTCAAATGTATCAAATTAATCTTCGTCTTTTGGTCTCTTTGTTTGTATTATATAATTAGTGTAGACTACTAGATGATGATCATCGAGATTTGTATGATTCAGAAAGTTAGATGACGTTGAATGCATTTATTTATTTGTTGGCGTCAAGCTAAGACTGGTTTGTTTATAATTTTCCGATTGAAAATTGTGTGCATTGGGAAATGGGCCAGCAATTTTGGAAAGGTGCATTGTTTTGAAAAACTTTCCAAAGAGCAATCAAATCAGGGTTTCTTTTCCCGAGCCGTTATTGACTTGGACTGCAAAGCAGAAAGTGATATACGAGACCAATTAGGGTGGGTTTGAGATGGAAGGTCCTTGGGTTGAAAGGTTTTAGTCATTTAAGCAGTAGCTTCAATTTTGAATTTTTATAGATGTAAAAAATTTTGTTGGAAAAGGTTCTTATTTTGGTGTTCAACAGTAATCTTGATTTCAAGTGGATTAGTCTCACCACAAAATGAAAAAAAGACTCCAACTAAGCGCCGGAATCATGATAACCAAAAATAAAATAAGTGTTATATGAGGCACGAGTAATTAATTTCAAATTATTTAATACAAAACTTTATGAAATCAATTATGATTATATCAACAATGAAAGATTAATGAGGCTTCACAACCTAATTTTTGGTTTTTCACAAGGTATCCCGACACCCATCGAATATGGGATTAGTCCTCATTTGAGGTGAGAACGAAATGTTAGACCTCTTTCAACGAGAGTGTCTTTAAGAATTAAACTTTGAAACTTTTATATAGAGACGACCTTGAGTCTCAGCCCGCTTTATAAACTAATTGAGTCTTGCTTGTATCAAGTATGCGTAAAGTGACCAAAATAAGTCTTGGAGGTGTCCGCAAATGTTTGCTTTTATATGAAATTGTCTTGAAAAAATAATTCTTCTACTTTTTTATAAATTTGGACGGAGAACAACTAAATGTACCAGACTAAGGCTCTCTCTTTCCCCACTTACTATCCTTACCCCACCTAATCTTACATTTCTTTTTTTACCCCCAAAAAGTCTAAAACATCCCAAAATACCCTTCTCCATATCACAATTTCATCTTCTTCTTCGAAGCTCCAAACCCTAGCCGTCATCACTACCGCCATTACCCAAGCTTCCTCTATTTGAAACTCCAATATTCGAGGTTGTTTTCTTCTCTTACTACGATCCAAAGCGTCCAAGTCGTCGTTGTCATTTTTCTCATCCAAAAAAGTTCAAACTGAGCCTTAATTTGAAGCACCCACCATCTTGGCCTTCTAACCCTCAAATCGAGCTTGAAGTTTTCGACATCATCTACGCGTCATCTGCAAATTGAGGAGTCATTGACACAGGAGTGTCTAATTTTATGGAATATGTAAACCATAAGTCAAAGGAATATTAGATTTTAACTCTAATTCAATAAATCATAATTGAGTTAAGAAATCTGATTTAAATTTTACAGTCTTGATTAGTCTTTATGACAATCAACGTGAGAGAATTCAATCTTAATTCTCTAGCACATTTTACAACCTGGATATTGTAAGTTACTAGAGGAAGTAATTACAAATTACTTTAATTAATGATACACACAACATGCGCAACAACTTATGAGCTTTTGTGTTGGGACTTTGGAGCATCTTATTGGACATAGGCTAACATTTATTTCTATTTGTAACATCTCATATTTTTGATCAAAAATTTTACGTTAACTTATACGTATATCGAGAGATATAATACGTGTATAAGTAGTAAAATTTATTTGGATGTGTGTTAAGGATGAATGTGCATATGTTTATAAAGTATAATTAAATTATTACAATCCAAATAATAAGTGTTAAGTGGGATGTGTATATATATATATATATATATATATATATATATATATATATATATTAAATTTTTAAAGTGGGGAGTGGCTTTATTAAGTTGCATGAGGAGCATGGTATTATTATTTTTATATACTTATCTCATCTTCTCATTTCTAATTTATCTTTGTCCAATGTTTAAAAACAAAACAAAAAAATAAGATTTAAAAATTAAATAAAAAATATCTCTCCCTCTCTCTCTAATCTCTCTCTCCACGTTTTAGGAAGAAGAAAAAAATAAATAAATAAAAAGAAAGAAGAAAGGAAGAACGGAAGAAAATAGGAAAAGAAGAGGAATCGTCGGATTTTTGTTGAATCGGGATCCGCGGTAAGTGATTTTCATCGTGAAATTGATATTTAAGCTAGATGTAACAATTTTCTCAGAGTAATTTTTGTTATGAGAGCCGTTTTACGGTATTTTTGAAATTGAATTTTGACCCAATTTGAATGAAAATTTACTGAGAAAGTTGAAAAACACTTCCTAGACTGTAAAAGTCTCAAATATGTTGTTAGATTTTATTTATCTGTTCATTTGAAAATTTTATAGTTGTTAGAAGTTAGATTTGATACTTGAGACCTTTGGAACCCTATTAAAACCTGATAAAAGACTGTAGAAAGATAGATCTACCAATTCCGGACATTTCGATGTTAAGATCATGATTTTTGGATATGATTTGATATTTTTAGTAACTACATTATTTTGGTGAGTAAAATTAACTTTGGAGATCGGAAATATGTAAAACCTCAATAAAATACATGTTAAAGGTGGTAGAATGATAGTATGACTGATTTTACACATGTCGATGTGAACAAAATAATTTTAGGAATGTTCTATATTTTTAATAAAATTGATATATGTTTCCAGTAGAAAAATAAAACTGAAAACTAGTGGAAATATGATTTGGAAATCTACTCTCACTGTTTCTTCTTATAGAAATATTTAGATTGACCGTAGAAACGGTGTAGTAGCATCTTCGACTGCTTATGAGTACTAAATTGAGTTAAAATTTAAATTCATAGAATGTGTATAATATTTTTCAGGTTGTTAAAGTAAGAATTAGTGGTGAATGAACAAGATTTGGATCAAGTGGAATGCATTGATTAAATAATACTGGTGAGTATGATTAAGTATGATGTAGATTAGATCTTTAAATGAATTGAAAAATATTTATTGGTGATTGAAAGTGTGCTGAAAATTTAAATAAGTAAATGGAAACTAGTATATAATATGAAAGTGTTTGTGAACTAAGCATATGTGTATTCAAATGGTTGTTCAAAACTCATAAAATGATTTGATGCATTGGAGCATGTCAATGGATGTACTGAAGTAGGTCATTGACATGAAAAACATTTCTATGGGCCTAAATCTCAGGGAACAGACTCACAAGATTGACGGTTTTAGTAATCATGGTCGGTGCATTCATGGCATGAGATAAAAGACGTAGAAATGACGTAACTTGATAAATGGGTAATTTGAGGTCGGTGCACTCCTCATTGATGCATAATGAGGAGCAGACTCATTCAATTATCTAGAATGAGGGAGATGGATGATGAATTTTTATAGAAATTTGCATTGTTTTAAAAATGAATGCATGTTCATGAATTGTATTGTGTATATATATTATTTATGTTTCTCTTGCATATGATTTAAATGTTTTGAAATAAAAAATTATTTACTGAGCTTGTTGTTTGCTCACAATATTTACCATTTCTTCTACGTTCTGATAGGAAAGAAAAAGGGAAAGCTCGGGAGTAATAGTTGTTGGACTCCTGATTTTCTTTTGACGTATGTTTTGATGTTTTGGGTTGTATTATGACTTTGTATTTTGATGTATATAATTATAACCCTATGATATCTGCATAATTATTACATAGATGGGATATGAGATGTTTATGGAATTTACATGAGATCTAAGGATCAGTAGACATTATGTGAATGTTTGAAATGCTATGGAATTAATGTTTTGAGGAAATTGAATATTGTTTTATTAAGTGACGTTTTGGACTTGTGATTTTATTACATTTATAGGGAGACTCTGTCAAATTTTTTGGAAAAATTGGGTTAGTGTGAGAGGCTGACAGGGTTTTAGCTATGTCAGAGTACAATGTAATTAGAATTCTGTGCTGGTCGTGACGTCGCCCGAGAATGGATCATGACACTATTCCTTGGAACTTAGGTTTTGTTATAGAAAGTACAAGTTTAATTATTGTAAGTTAATTATCTTATTTTTCCTATGCATGGATGATTGTTCCATGTTAGTCTATAAATAGGAGACTCTAGCAATGTTGTAATCATCCTTGGTGAATTTAAATGAAATCATAATCTCTTTGAGATCTTGTCTCTTATCTTTGTATCTCTTTGGTTGATTTCATAGAGCGGCGAGTGTTTTATAGGTTTTGTATCCCTAGTTAATCTCTTTGGATGATGATTGTTTTGTATTCCTTAGTGATCCAACTCTGGTGGTGAACTTGTAACTTCTCTTCTTGAGTTGTTACACTTCTATCGTTTTTTATTCGATATCAGCCATGCCATTGAAAACAACTGAAAATAGGAGGTTTGGTCAGATCATACCGAACCTATGATGTCACACCCCATACCAGCGGTGTGATGGGCACCTCATATCGAGCGTACCCCAGTCATTATATACCACATAATATTCTCACATCCCAGTACACAGCACACCGCAACGTCTAGTACCCCCGGGATAATTTGTCCATACTATTCACTCATGAATAGTGCAGACCTCCCCCAGATTCGAACTCACAACCTCATAAGGTTTGATTTCGCAATCTGAGTAACCACTAAGCCAATGAACACATAAATGGAATCTAAATACATATTCGGGGTTCCTACAGTCTAGGGAGTGTTTTTCCACCTTTCGAACAAATTTTCATCCAAGTTGAGTAAAAAACCCTCAATTTTGAAAACATTGTAAAACAACTCTCATAGCTCAAATTACTCCGCTAGAATCGTTACATCTAGCTTAGATATTAATTTCACGAAGAAATAAAGTGAAAATCACTTACCGCAAATCTCGATTTCGCGCGAATCTCGCTTTTCCCCTTTTTCTTCCTCTTCGTTCTCTCGTTCTGCTTTCTTTCTTCTCTCGTTCCTCTTTCTCATTCTAGCAAATTATTTCTCTTTTTATTTTATTTTTTATTTGTTTCTTTCCTAAAACGCGGAGAGAAAGAGATTAAAGAGTGAGAGTTTTTATTTTTATTTTATTAAAACGTTGGAGAAAGAGAAAAATAGATTAGAAATGAGAGATCTTTATTTTATTTTTTTTCCTATGCTCCTCATGCAACTATTCAATTACTTTAACAATTCTTCAATGCACTTCACAACCTCTTTTAATTATTTAATCATCAACTCAATTCATATATTTAATTAACCAACCCCATAAATTAATCAATTTAATTCAACTCCATTTTTTTTACATTGTAAGCACCCCTATAGGATGATCCCATATATATCATCTTTATTTAACAATTTTATTTATTTACTAATACGCCTTAAATCTAGTATGTAGTTTCATATACGCATATATTTGCCTCTTACGTATAAAATACATATATTATATATCTCGATATGCGCGTACTTCAATGTATGTATTTTATTAAAACTACGGAGTTTTACATATGACCTCGGTTCGGTAAGACAAGACCAAACCAAGGTAATAAGTTCGATCGGACTCTACTGAACCGAATGCAATGGTTTGGTAGGGTCCAACCGGGCCTCCCATTTTCGGTCGTTTTGAAGGGGCTTCGTGTGGTAATCATATTTTTAAGGCCCTAAAAACAACATTAACCCAATTCAAAGCGCTTGCCACTTAATTTGAACGTCAGTGTACCGTTCCCCACTAATAGGCAACAATACATTGGTCAACGGTACACTGGCATACAAATTGCTTCAAAAACCACAAAAGTACCTCCGAATAGGTTAGACAACCACCATAGCTTACTTGAGGGGCCATGCCATTAAAAACAATTGAAAATGGGAGGTTCGATCCGATCCAACCGAACATATGACCTCGGTTTGGTAGGACAGGACCAAACCGAGGTAATAAGTTCAGTCAGACATTATCAAACATAATGCAATGGTTAGGTGGGATCTGATCGAACCTCCCGTTTTTTGTCGTTTTCAATGCAATGGCCCCTTAAGTAAGCTATGACGGTTGTCTAAAGATGTTTTTTGTGGTTTTCAACTCAATTTGTATGTCAGTGTACTGTTGACACTGTATTGTTGCCTATCAGTGGAGAACGGTACAACGTTCAAATTAAGTGGAAAGCGCTTTGAATTGGGTTAATATCGCTTCTAGGGCCATACAAATATGCATACCACGTGAAACCCCTTCAAAACGACCGAAAATGGGAGGTTCAATCGAACCCCACCGAACCATTGCATTTGGTTCGGTAGATTCCGACTAAACTTATTACTTTGGTTTGATCTTCTCATACCGAATCGAGGTCATAGGTTCGGTAATATCCGACCGAACCTCTTATTTTCGGTTGTTTTCAATGGCGTGGCCCCAACTTGAATTATCGGTCATTGTGATTTTAAATGGTGTGAAAATCATATATTTCGATTGCCTTGGAGCGAGTTTTTACACACTTAAAAATTAACTTTCAAAATCCTTTACAAAAGATCCTTGTCCTATCAAAATGGCTCTTAAAAAGCTTTCAAAGAATATTTAGGGGAAGAATGGCAGAAAGATGACAATGAAGAAGGGTTTAAGGTTTAGGGGAAGAAGATGAATGAGGTTTATGGTAGTGGGTAAAGTTAGTAAATGTTTTAGGGTTAGGTAAGAATAAAATTTATGTGAGAGTATTTTGGACAAATTATAAAAGGGTACGGTGGAAAAAAATTAATTTTTTTTGGTGGGGTAATAACAACATTTAGTGTGGTACGTTTAGTTGCTCTTATTTGAATGAGGCCCTATTCTTCAAAAAAAGTGTTTTATATAGAAGTATTTTTTTTGAAAAAACACTTTTATTGAAACTGTACCCCTTAGGACCTAAAAATGGTTAGGTTGGAAGATATATCACTGCTAGTTGATATTCAAATGAGCATCACTGCGTTTGAGCACTAGTCAGCACTTCATGTTTAGTGGTTGTTTGGTCCCCTTGTACTAGGTTTCTACTTAAAAATTTGCTTAGTAAAAAGCGCTTCTTCTATATAAAACAATCCCTTCGTACCTTTGTTGAGAATCGAAGCTACAAGAAGGAAACCGCCCGGCCAAATTTCTATGGCAAAGTAAAGAGGGCACAGGTATCAATTAGTGAGATTATCGACAGAGTTGAGTATTTCAAATTCATATTCTTCTAAACGATGAGTATAAGCCCTATCCGCTGCGCTACCTTGGTAGTTGCAAGAATATATCATGACGAAGATGTTGTGTTAAGCATTTGAGAAATTGTGGGCCAAGCAGCTTCACGTAATCGTACGATCCAATACCTATTATTAGTACTGAATACATGATTAAATATATGTTAAATTGGTTTAATTTTGCTGAAATTCTTCTTCTCAGTTGGTCAGCCCCGCTAGCCAACCTGTATGTTTGTGCCTAATGAAAAAAGAAAAAAAACATTATGTGCCAATGTCTGCTTCCATCCTGCCTTATGAGCCTGAAGAAAGATTAGTACTCCAGAAACCGTATGTTTGTAAGGGAGAGATGTTGATTTAACTCAGGTGTTTGGACTTCTCTTCCATGCTTCGTATCATTAACTATTGCCAGTATTTATTTATTTATTTTGGGTTCATATCCCTTATTGCCTTACAAAGAAGCCAAGTACACCGTGTTGAGATCAGTTCGGAATTCTACTTCAACATCCCTAATTGGCATAAGAATAAAGGACATTTTTACTTGTCACAACTCCTAACTAGAGAATCACTTGCAATAGAAGTAGTTCTTCATTCCCATGCTCAACTGCTATATCAAAACTCGTTGTGAATAGATTTTGTTTTTCATTGATATAAGTCTCATATGGGAATAGTTATTTTTTAAAATTATTTTAACAAAACATTTTTTTATATATATAATTAAATAGTGTGATTTGGATCTATGACCTGTAATAATTTAATGAACTAAACACTCATTTGAAAAAATTGCTTACAATCCTGTGGCTAAGATTGCTTCCTTTTACAAACGCTTTTCAAATTAGCTGCAAACGGAGAAAAAATCATAAGCTTGTTGCATGAAAAGTTTCTGTTGAACTAATCCTAAAAATATTTAATATTAAAAAGTAAATTTATGGACTTAATAGTTCAACTTTAATCTACATCACAGTATCAATTCCCTTAGTTATAATCATGAAATGTACATTTTACATTTTCATTGATCATTTCATTTGAAACATAAAAAACAACAAAATCTTTAAAAACACAAAAACTATAACTTGTTTTCTCGTAAATAATGCACGGCAATTTTTTAAAAGAATAGCAATAACAAAAAAAAAAAAGAAGAAAGAAAAGAAAGTGAGAAGAAGATATTCGGACCTGTTGATACAAGCAACCTTGCACAATCATAAATACTGTGCTAATTGGGCCTTGGCTCAATTTTGGACAAGAATTTTTGGCGCCCAAACCAAATTTCACTTACGCGTCCGCCCGCCAGCCCGCCCGCCCGCCCGCCGGCCCGTGGGAAAATCATGAACGATAATAAGACGAAGAAATCGGCGCGAGAAAAGATCAAGCTTATGCCTGGTTACAGGAGCTACTCCAGACTCCGTTCCCTTCTTAAAAGAGCCGGCAGCTTCTCCGGTTTCGCCGCCGCCGCCACCACCACCACCGCCGGCACCGCTCCTTCCTTCGCCTTTAACGGCAAAACAACAATGGACGAGGTCCAAACCCTAAAAACCCGCGTGTGCATCATCGGGAGCGGCCCCGCCGCCCACACCGCCGCCATCTACAGCGCACGCGCCGAGCTCAAACCCATCCTCTTCGAAGGCTGGATGGCCAACGACATCGCTCCCGGCGGCCAGCTCACTACCACCTCCGACGTCGAGAACTTCCCCGGATTCCCCGACGGCATCCTCGGCATGGACCTCATGGAACGCTGCCGAAACCAGTCCATCCGTTTCGGAACCCACATATTCACCGAAACCGTTACCAAACTCGACTTCTCCGATCGGCCGTTCAAGGTTTTTACCGACGTCAAGACCGTCGAGGCCGATTCCGTGATCGTCGCCACCGGCGCGGTGGCGAAGAGGCTGAAGTTCGCCGGATCGGAGGAGTATTGGAATCGGGGGATTTCGGCTTGTGCGGTTTGCGATGGAGCGGCGCCGATTTTTAGGAACAAACCGCTAGCGGTGATCGGCGGCGGCGATTCGGCGATGGAGGAGGCGAATTTCTTGACCAAGTATGGATCTAGGGTTTATATTATTCACCGGAGGGATGTGTTTAGGGCATCGAAGATTATGCAGAATAGGGCTTTGAGTAACCCTAAGATTGAAATTGTTTGGGATTCGGTGGTGGATGAAGCGTATGGAGAAGGTGTGTTGGGAGGGTTGAAGGTGAGGAATGTGGTGAGTGGGGAGGTTTCGGATTTGAAGGTGTCTGGTTTGTTTTTCGCGATTGGGCACGAGCCGGCGACTAGGTTCTTGGATGGGCAACTGGAGCTTGATTCTGATGGGTATGTGGTGACGAAGCCGGGGACGACGCAGACCAGCGTTCGAGGGGTTTTTGCGGCCGGAGATGTGCAGGACAAGAAGTATAGGCAGGCAGTTACTGCCGCAGGGTCAGGTGAGTGTTATTTTGGCTATTGCTGTTCTTGCGTGCAAATTCATCTTCAATTTATTTCTTGCTTTAGTTGTAAGTTTTTTTTTAGCCAAAGCCTTTTACTTTGTCTAGCATGTGAATCCAACTCTTCTATGCGTCTCCTTAACAACCCCTGTAAAACATCACAGATTCTAGTCTGTGGCAGATACAACTGGGGGAAAACATTGGCTCCCAATAGATTACTAAAACAGGCATTTGTTAAAAAAAAAAAAAAATCAAGTGGAATAATGATGCATTGAAGAAACAATATAGAAATTTGTAACTGTTTTCGTATTTGTCCCATTATAAGTGAGCAGGTTGAATATGCTAGTGTTACTCAACCACAGGTAGGTTTAGAAACAAAACACAACCCAATTGCCAAATTCAAGAGTTACATGATCTGAGTACTGACTCTATGTAAAAAGAGAGATATTAAAATACTTGACTAATCTAATCATTGATTTGAGTTGGAAAGGTAATCGAGTCTATAAGTTTTTATTTGACACAATGCCCCAACTCACCTTTGAGTTGCATGAACAACTTATCGAGGCAACCCCAAATTAGTAGTTGGTTTGAGATGCCCTTTTTCTTTTTATTTATTTATTTATTTATTTTTAAACTGAAGAGAAGGAGAGGGAACAGGCTCTCGCTGGGGCCCTAATGACCTGCTAAACTCAATCCGACCTGACATAAAACAAATTACTGGTTGAGTCGTGTTTTAACCCTCTTAAGGATTAAAAGAGTTATATATTATTGACCAGAAAGGTCAGGTCTAAAGTAAGGTTTAGAAATTAACCCAAACAATCCAACACTTGATGGGTGGATGGCCTTAGAAACTTGCAACAAACCTTGGAAGGGGAAGGGAAGCTTTTTATAGAGGGACAAAAGGGGGGATTTCCCCTGTTAAGTTTACTCCTATTGCTCCTGTGCCTCCCAACTACACATCACTCTTATTGGAGAATTTCTTCTTGACTGTGAAGAGATTCTTCCATATGGTTTGAAATTTTATACTTTTTTCTTGAGTTTAAAATTTTCATAAAGGGAAGAACTCCCCCTTTAAGTTTAGTCCAACATTGGTGGGATGTGGGATGGGGGAGAGGGGGCTTGCCCTCTATAAAACCACATGCCCTCCTCTCCCAACAAGAAACCACTCTCATTGGAGATTCTTCTACATGGGTTGGAATTCAAAGTTTTTTCTTCATTTTACTAATTGGGTTAATAGAAATGTTGAACCTGAACATATCCAAGTATCCAACCCGAAAATTGTAATAGACTAATAGACGTGTTTAAAGAGTTGCCAGTTTTAATTGGTTCAATTTAGGGTGATGATTTTCATCACCTGATGAGGTCGATTCACTTTGATTTTATGGTTCAAAACTGACCTGACTGAACTCGTGCACTATCTCACCTAACAAAAAGTTTAGGGTAGTGAAGAAAAAGAAGGGAGGGGAGAGACTTTATATAAAGAGGGGAGAAGGGATCTTTTCCCCCTTTTACTGACCGGGGAGGACTAAGGGAGTGAGGGCCCTCCCTCTCCCCTCCTTGTAGAGAACACTCAGAAGAAATTGCAACACACAAGCTTCAATGCAAAGTTCTTGTTTTATTGATAACAAGTTGCAGGCTTATATAACCTTTTACAAAGATAACAACCCGCGTTTGCAACACCTAAAACGTGGTAACAGACTAAGAGGAATTAGTCAAAAAACACAAACAACTGATCCCTAAAGAATAGGAATTATTAACAAATTGACTAACAAAAAACTCTATCAAACCCTCTCTTAAACTGTATGCAGAATGCATTCAGTTTACATTAGGAACTTCACACACGCCCATCAAGCTACGAAGCTTCACGAACACCTCCAACCTGAGCGGCTTTGTCATAATGTCAGCTACTTGGTCTTGAGTATGACAATGACTCAGATCAACCACACCATCTCTTACCAATTCACGAAGAAAATGAAACCTGATGTCAATGTGCTTGCTTCTGCCGTGAAGAATTGGATTCTTGGAGAGTTTTATAGTTGAACTGTTATCACACAGAATTGTAGTGCATTTCTCCTGCACATAACCAAGCCAAACACACTGACAAGCGCATGAGGCAGCAGCGATGTATTCAGCTTCAGTGGTGGATAAGCTAACCACAGGCTATTTTTTGGATGACCAAGACATCGCTCCAGAACCAAACATGAATATGTACCCCGAAGTACTCTTGCGATCATCTACATCTCCAGCAAAATCACTATCTGAATAGGCTATGAGTTACAGCCTCCTTTCTTGTAGAAAATCCTCAGATTAGTCGTTCCTTTCAAATATCTAAGTAATATTTTCGCTGCCAACCAGTGTTGCTCTGTAGGACACGACATGAACCTACTGATAAGACTCACACCATACATCAAGTCAAGTCTGGTTGCAGTTAAATACATAAGACTGCCAACCACCTGCTTAAACACACTCTCATCAACCTTAGCTCCCTTCTCGTCCTTTGACAATTTGCAACCTGGAACTATGGGGTTCTTCACCAAGTTGCTTCTGTCCATTCCAAATCTTTCTAAAACTTCATGAGCATACTTTCTTGACACACATAAATCCCATCAGAATTTTGTAGTACTTCAACCCCCAGAAAATATCTCATTTTTCCCAAGTCAGACATGTCAAATTCTAACATCATTGACTTCTTAAACTCTTCACACATGCTCTTGTCATTCCCAGTAAAAATTAAATCATCAACATAAAGACTGACAATTAAGAGATTACCTCCTTCCTTCCATTTTGTGAATAGGGTGTGTTCACAATGACACTTTTCGAAACCTTCTTTAGCAAAATAAGCATCAATTTTGCTGTACCAAGCTCGTGGAGCTTGTTTGGGGCCATACAGTGCCTTATTCTGCTTATAAACCTTATGTTCCTCACCCTTCTTCTCATATCTTTGAGGCTGGTGGACAAACAATTCCTCACTAAGCTCTCCATGCAGAAATGCGCTCTTTACATCAAGCTGAAAAAGACTCCAACTTTCTTGAGCTGCTAGGGCAATTACCAAACACATGGTATCTAGTCTGGCAACTGGAGCATAAACTTCTGTGTAATCAATCCCATATTGTTGTGCATATCCCTTTGCCACAAGTCTAGCCTTGTACTTGTCTATCTCACCACTTTCATTGAGTTTTGTTTTGAAAACCCACTTCACTCCAATGGTCTTCACTCCTTCAGGTAGGATAGTCAGATTCCATGTTTTATTACGTTCAATAGCCTCAATCTCTGCATTCATGGCATCTCTCCATTTCTTGCTCTTCACAGCTTCCTCGAAGGTAATGGGATCAGCTTCTGTGAGAAGCATCATGGCACTCAAGTCTTCTTCTTCTGACAAACCCTCGCCGGTTTCATAATCTTTCATCCAAAGTGGAACTCGTCTTACCCTCCCTTCAACTGGACCCGTGGAATTCTCATCATGTGACGTACTGGAAGGTGAGCTACTGCCACTTGAACCAACTCCAGTTGTGCCATTTGAGCCAGCTTCTTCATGCTCGTTACCTTCTGCTCCAAGTTCTCTTTCATTCTCAGCTTCATCATCTTCTTCTTCTTCACTATCACCCCACTCTAACACATCCGAAGTCATTTCTTCCCTGCTCATGTTCCAATTCCAGCCCTCATTCTCCTCAAAAACAACGTCCCTACTCACAATTATCTTCTTAGAGACCGGATCAAACAATCTATAAGCTTTCGACTTATCGCTCGCGCCCAATAAGACACACTGAATGCTTTTGTCATTCAACTTGATTCTTTTCTGGTCTGGTACGTGCACATGAGCCAAGCACCCAAAAATTCTGAAATATTCTACTGTAGGCTTCATACCACTCCATGCTTCCTCTGGAGTTTTATTTTGCACAGCTAAAGTAGGACACCTGTTGAGGACATGCACACACCATCTCACAACTTCTAGCCAGAAAGCCTTTAGAACCTGCTTCTCATTGAGCATACAACGCACCAAATTCATCACAGTCCTATTCTTCCTCTCAGCAACTCCGTTTTGCTGAGGAGTATAGGCTGTGGTTAATTGCCTGGTTATGCCATTTGCCTTACAAAATTCATCAAACTCATTTGAGGTGAACTCACCACCTCTGTCAGTCCTCAAACATTTAAGGGAGGCACCTGTTTCCTTTTCAACACAAGCCTCATAACTTCTAAACATGGTAAAAGCCTCTGATTTTTCATGCAATGAGTAAATCCAAGTCTTACGACTAAAGTCATCAATAAAACTCAAGAAGTACCTCTTGTTGCTGTTTGAAGCAGGCTTTATGGGGCCACATATATCGGCATGTACCAGCTCCAGCTTTTGTGACGCCCTCCATAGACTTCTTTTTGGAATGGATTCCCGGTGTTGCTTTCAAACCATACACGTTGTGCATAACTTTGCAGGAGTATGAAGAGAAGGCAAACCACTAACCATCTGTTTGGATTGAAGGGTTCTCAACCCTTTGAAGCTCAAATGTCCGAATTTGCAGTGCCATAAATAACTCTCATTTTCTGTCACAGCTTGAAAACAAGTAGTAGCTTGAGACATTATTGCTGCGAGCACAATAAACATCTTTTTCGCGCTCATTTTGGACTGAATAATTAGACCCTTACTAGGATGAAAAACTTTGCACTCCCCATGTTGAATCAGAATTGTCACACCTTTTTCTTGAAGCTGCCCCATACTTAACAGGTTATTTTTTAACTCAGGAATATAATAGACCTCAGAAATTACCTGAGTGAGTCCATTCACTTGCATACGAATGTTTCCTTTCCCCACAACTGTCATCCTTGCATTGTTGCCTAGTTTCACAGTGTGCCTGAATTGAACATCCAAATCTGAGAACCATTCTTTATTCCCACTCATATGATTACTACATCCTGAATCGAGGAACCAGACCTCTTCTCTCTTAGCATGGTTAAGCTCGACATAGGACATTAATAGCAGCTCTTCTCCTTCATCTAGCTCGGCGTAGTTGGCTCCCTTCTCCCAACTGGGACCTTCATACTGAAAGTGTCCTAATTTGTGACACTTAAAGCACTCGATAGTGGCCTTGTTGAGAGGTTGTCTGCCACGACCTCTTCCTCATCCTCTGAACACCCCTCGACCTCGGCCTCTGCCAGTGTTGTTTTCATGAGTGACCTTGAGAACATGCTCCTCTCCTCGATG
Source organism: Paratinospora sagittata (assembly GCA_035771175.1). Taxonomy (NCBI): domain Eukaryota; kingdom Viridiplantae; phylum Streptophyta; class Magnoliopsida; order Ranunculales; family Menispermaceae; genus Paratinospora; species Paratinospora sagittata. The sequence goes on along the minus strand of CM069603.1, from coordinate 57,522,931 downwards.
ACCGTTCATTCTTTGTTCATGGACCAGCAAACTACTTTGCAGCTCGTCAATGGCCAGTGTGTTCAAATCATTGGATTCTTCAATGGAGCAAACCACATAATCAAATTTTGAAGTCATGGACCTCAAAACTTTCTCATTGATGATGGTTTGGCTCATTGTCTCACCATGAGCCTTCATTTTGTTGGCTATAGTGAGAGTACGAGTAAAGAAATTATCAACCGTCTCGCCTTCCTTCATGTAAAGTGTCTCAAAGTCCCTCCGAAGTGCTTGCAACTGTGCCCTCTTCACCTTGGTGGAGCCTTGGTATTTCTGTTTCATGGAGTCCCAAATACTCTTTGATGTGTCTTTGTCAAGTATGGTCTCCATGATATTCTGATCTATAGCTTGAAAAAGGTAATTCTTTACCTTTAAGTCCTTCAGCTTCTGCCCCTTGATCAATTTGTGTTGTGCTTCTGCCTGGTCAAATCTTGGCTCCAGTCCCTTGTGTCACCACCACCGAAATCCCATTCTCTATGAGATCCCAATATTCCTTGGAACAGAGAAAGTTCCCCATCAAGATGGCCCAATGGTCGTAGTATCCGTCAAATCTGGGAATAGCCGACTGCACAAAACCGCTACTGTTGCTCTCCGCCATTCTGCGTCACTTCCTTACTCTGAAAGAAAACTGCAGTTTCTTTCCACACACTCGCAATTAGGCCCCTGTTATGAGGCTCTGATACCAATTGTAGAGAACACTCAGAAGAAATTGCAACACACAAGCTTCAATGCAAAGTTCTTGTTTTATTGATAACAAGCTGCAGGCTTATATAGCCTTTTACAAAGATAACAACCCACGTTTGCAACACCTAAAACGTGGTAACAGACTAAGAAGAATTAGTCAAAAAACACAAACAACTGATCCCTAAAGAATAGGAATTATTAATAAACTGATTAACAAAAAACTCTATCACTCCTTGCCTCAGTCAATTTGTGAGAGCCCTTGTTAAGGACCCCTTGACATGTTAATTTAATTTATTTTAATATATTGGTTAATAATTAACAAGTTATTGATATAAAGATAATAAGATTGGTTAGGTCAAGAAGTTGCTTATTTATTTATTTATCTTGTTATTCAAAGGTATTCGAGTAATTACACCAACCACAAGTTGGTTGTTAGGTCAAGTTGTTGTTGGGCCTTAGTTATTGGGCTTGCTACCTTGCTTGACTTTTTAGGTTTTAGAGTTTAATGGCCTGATGGTCGCCCATGTGGTTTCAAACTGTTTGATCAGGTTGACTGGGAAATTTTTTCAACCCTAGGAATATGCATAGTATGGAAGAACTATATCAGGTGTATTTTTGCCATTCCAAGGAAACAAATTGAATATGATAGGTTTTTTTTTTTACTACGAATATGATAGTATTGGTGACATATGTTAGATTAGAATTGTATGATTGTCGATTTATGAAAGAAATAGCGTCAATGATTTGGTAGGATGACATATCAGATTTCCAAAATTTATATTTTAGTTGTAAATATCAGAGGCTATCTTCAGTACTATTTGATGTTCTTTTTCAATAAACCAAATTCTGTGGGTCTGCAGTCTTTCTATGAGCCTGCTGGATGTGCATGCCCATCTCTTGTATAGCTTGCTGCATTGGACCTTGTTCCCAGGCTGCAAATTTATGCCCTATTCTTCTCTTCTATGAGATCAAGTCAGTATCAACATATATGTCTTGCCACAACTATTTTTTGGCAATTTCTCTTCTGTAGTTGGGAAGATGTTTAAAAAAAAAGTTCCTGTACCAATGAATGCGGCAGCAACCCATCGGTGTACTATGAAGTATGAATGCAAAACTATGATGTTTTGTTAAAATTATTAATATAAACTGCTTTGGTTCACTTTCATATGCTGCAGGATGCATGGCAGCGTTGGATGCTGAACATTATCTGCAAGAGATTGGATCACAGGAAGGCAAGAATGACTGACTATCTTCAGAATCCAATGAGGAGTCAAAAGCCTTGTTAAAGCCAATATCCAGTCTATAGTAGGCCCACCTAATCCTCATAGCTTCATTTTTATTGACATTTATTATGGCAAGTAAGAATAATTCCCATGAAAGTGTACTTTTGTCATAATTTCTCATTGCAATTACACTTAAAATTATTGTTGAAGCATCATTTGGTTGCTCCATGAGACAGACAATAGTGAGAAGCCATTTGTTGAAAGGAAGGATAGTCACTAGAGAAGAAATTATCAAACTTGGGAACTGCAAATCTCTTGTCTGTGTGTATCCTTGTTTGAGAAAGATTTAAATGGTTGCAACGGGCTCTCACCTGCGTTTTATTGTCATAATTTTGGTTAGAATTCCCAAACTTGTATTATATATGCCTTCATTTTGGTTATTGCGAGAATACTGGGGTTGCATTGTGATCTGAAACGTTCCTCTCTGCTTCTGAGAGGACACGCTCGTGCTTGGACCATATTATGTATGCTAGTGTTTTTTTCCCTTGAATGAATAGGTGAGTGTTGGCAAGTCTACGGCCAACGTGTAGGTGCATGGGGCTTATCTGATTAGTGTGTGTAACCCTTGCTACTTGCTGCTATACTGCTATTACTGCTATTTACTATTTATAGATCCCAATTAGAACTTTAAATTTATATCGGTGGCAAAGTCTGCTGTCGTGCCATTCAAAATGTGACAATCGAATGTGATACTGTATCCAAGTACACAATCTATTTAGTATTTTTTGTTTTTTTAGGTTATTTATTGATTTTTTTTTTTTTTGAAGTAAACGATATTTGTAAAAAATAGCAATAGAAAATGTCATAATTAGCGACATTAATTTGGAATTGCTTTGCTAACGCCTTCACGTGGTTGCAGCATCGATTTGGAATTGCTTTGCAAATGGTAAGGGTGTGTTTGCTGTGCAGTATAAGCTAGGATTAAGTTTATGAGATTGGATTGAATTAAAATTAGTGTACGATATAACACATGAAATTAAAATAAAAATTAATTAAATATTTTTTTTAACTTTTTTTTTAAATTACATTAAAAAAAGAAGATGATGAAAAAGAATGATAAAAAAGTAAACAAAAAAGTCAGTGCAGGGTAAAATAATTTTTACATTTTGGTTAAAATTATTTTATTTTTTTATTCCGTAGTAAAAGGATAAAATGATGTGAGATTATTTTTAATCTTATCTCACTTGCCTCTAAACATAAAAAGAAGATTAAAAATAATTTTATCAAAGGTACCCAAAATGATCAAATATTGATACTGCATCACCAGTAGGTATCTTTGACCATCATTTGTTTTTTATACTTCATTGTTTTTTTTTTAGATACAGACCACTAGAATACAAGCCAAACACTGTTAACAGTTCTGCGATTCCTCTGATAACACATTAGAAATTATTGGAGGAGAATCCTCCAGCCAAGTCAAGAAAGAATCAATGCCTAGTGCATATTGGCTCAGTCTGTGGGCCACTCTATTCCCCTCCCTGAAAGTAAAACTTATTTTAACCTCTGGTAAAGAATGAGGAAACCTGCAACAATCTTCAATGACCAGCCCAAACTCGTCAATAAAATCTCCCTTGAAATTGAAGGCATTCACTACAAAGGAAGAATCACCTACTATCTCCTTGATCTGTAGCCCCATCTCCCTTGCAAAGACAAGACCTTCTCGAAAAACAATTTACATAGAATTAAAACTTTGAAAATACTGAATTGACATTCATGGTTACTTTAACATTTTCATCAATTCAATCGCTCCTATCATGTACCAACCCATAATTTTAAGACAATCCAATAGTGTGTTTAAGGTTCGAATGATTCTATTTATGTTTAGTATTACTTATTATGAATGCAATGTAACACTACTCTTAAAATTTTAGAGCTAATACCATTACATACTTGGATCGATCCATACATAAGGCAGTATTATATATGTACTATTTGAGGGCTTTGTATTATACGCTTCATGGGCAATTCGATCCGGTAAACATGCATTCCAGAAATTAAAGTGGCAGCTGAAGCAAAGTAGCAATTGAAAGCATATGATTCGGATGCAGACTGAATCCTTTGATATCATGTGTCTTTGGAATTTGCATTCAGGTCTTCTTTACATATGCTTTTACATCATGTCTTCCACAGTTACAATAGTGACTTAAATAATCATGGGTTAATGAGAGAAATAATAAAGCATAAAGAAGTATGTATGGTGCAATAATAATATTGAATGTAAGATGCATTGAATCATTGTCATCAGTGTATTTCATTAATATAGAAAGCATGAACATATTTAGGTCTTATGAAAATCTGTAGATTGGCATAATTTCATGATCTGTAGAAAATCAATTAAATTATTTTTTTGTTTAAATATAACAAGATTTTGTTTTTATTTATTTCTCATGTAATTTTATATATAATAACAAATTCAGTTGCTCTAATGAACCAAGCTTTTAAGCAATTATAATCCAAGTATCTTAATTTTTAAATTTCATATATAAAACATTTTCAATGAGACACATATCAATGAGGTTATGTACCCTATATATACCAGCCAACTTGTACTTGTCAGTTAGTTGGTACCTCTCCTTCCGTCACAGTAGAAAGAGTTCAAGTCCCCCTATCTACCAACAACATGATGGGGTGACCATATTGTTAGTTATAGCCTTTAATGTCAAGGGCTCCGCGTGCCTTTAGTTATGAATGCTTAATTTGCCCTTTTGTCCTTATAAGGCATCTACCTACTTCCGTGTGGGTACTGGGTAGGCCTCCTATGGAGCTGCAAGATCTATGTGCCTGTACGTTCTCTAAAAATGATTTGACACTGTTAGCAAAAGATCGATTGCATTATTGTATATCTTGTAATAAAGAAAAAACCCTATAACATAGCAGCAGGTAATGGAGTTTATAAGATCACTAGCTAGTTTATATAACAATTAACAATGAAGTCTATAATTTTGTGGATGCATGCATGGTTGGTGCAAGCAAATCTAAGGAATTAGTTATTACTTATCTAAGATCAATATATTATACTTTTTTTTTAATGAAATTAATTTGTTAACTTGTTATTTAGTCAGATTTCATGTAAATGCATAGATAGGCATTTAATTTGATATCTTATGTAACATCATATGAAAGACTAAATTACAATTTTCCTCAACTAATAGCCGGATCTATGCTTACTCATAAATGCTACATATAAAACAATTTTGTTCACATCTAGATAATCACAGGATCGAGCTTCTGATAATTCTATATATTATATAGAGAAAACACAGACTCATTTCATATAAAGGCATTATGAATGTGTAAATGGATTTGATGCCCCAGCTACCTTGCTTTATTGATTTTTAATATAGCCTAGCAAGAAATTAAGGAGGCAACTAAATTATCCTTATTCCAGCCAATTTATGATTAAATATAGAAATGCACATGAATATCTCAAGACTGATGCCTAGAACTTACTAACTAGCTAGTTGAGAGATTAAAGTTAAAAGACTATTACTGTATGAGTGACATCAAAGTGTCAATTAACATTAATACATAAATCCTGCTTGAACTTATAGAGTACAAAAGAAGATGCATTACACAGCTTTTATATACTATTAATTACATATATATCATCAAAAGGAATATAGTTAACATCATGGAAGAATGCACAAGTTCAACCATCTAATTGTCTCCTGCACGTTCAATTGCTTTTGTAATTTCTTACTTCTTAATAAAAGTTTCACCACAAAATTAAAAATATATACAAGCTAGCTAGCTTCAATTTGGGAGATATACATATATATATATATATATATATATATATGGTCGAAATATATAGAGATATAATTGAACAGTTCTGATTTGTAGAGGAGCTTAGAGGATGGTTGGATATGCTTCTGGCTAAGACAAAAAAATAAGCAATAAGAAAAGGAAACAAAGAGCTCAACGTTCCAAAGAAGAAAACGTAACCCAATATATGCTTTTCAAGTTTCGAAGTTCCAAAGTTTCAACATTTCCTAATGTTCTTCAGTTTTGGGGAATTGGGTCTCATCACCCTTTTCCCTTTCTTTTCCTCTCCAAGGAGGAGGGAATTTCTTTGCTGGAAGCACAATGAAATTCTTCTTTTTCTAAAACAACAAGTGGAACTTAAATATTACTTCACAGGTGGTGCAATCTTTCAGGCTTACATATATATATATATATATATATATATATATATGTATGACAGTGATATCTCCCAGCCAGTTTTCTATCCTTTGTTTAGTAACTGAAACACAACTTTCTTTTTCTACTCTACTAGTACTGTAACGTCCGCTCAGCAAATTGGAATCAGAAGTAGCTAGTGCACTTTATTTCTCTCCTCTATATGGTCATCAGAACTAGGGTTTGTGCAGTGAAGAAGAAAGAAAAGTGCAGGCTTTTAAGTTTTTAATTGATCACTACAGACTTTTCTTCTATTGGGTACCATGAAATCAAGACTACAGACTTTGATATTCTAACATAAAACTCAATCAAAGGGTTTAGCAAGGTCTTTTCTTGTACATAACTGTACCAAATAAAATTGCTTTATAAACAAATAATTAAAAGATTATTAAATTAATTAAGAAACCCAAATAATAAAAATGATCATCATCCGAAACAGTGGTAATCAATTAATAAATTAAACACTTGATGATTTACTTAATTAATAAATTTCACTTTATTGGAGAACATGGTCATCTATTCAGTGATAATTAACCAATATTTAGGATGAAAAACTATATATATATATATCACCACTAACAACCAAAATAAACAAAACAAAAAAACAAAAAAACATAGATATATATATGTGCATCAACACATCACATGTTAACCACAATACATGATCGGGAAATGATGGGACTAAACAAGGTGAAAAAAAGAAAATCTCAAGAAATAAATCAAAATAATTTGTACATGAAATTTTCTGACCTTGTGAGAAGTATGCAAATCCTTGATGATCAACTTGAACTGGGTATCATCACCTTCTGTTTTGTGAAACCTACTAGTAGATCAGTACTACTCTTAATTTCTTCCTTATTTATTTCTTATTCTTCTTCTATTTCTATACTAATTTGAGACTCCCTACGGAGGTCTCCTCAATATTTTACTATCAGAAGGGAGGCCTTGCAGCATTGCCTCCACCAGCCCAACCAAATGCATCTCCGGCAAACGGATAATTAATCATGTTCATTCCTAAATTGTAAAACGAACCACCACCGCCACCCTCTCCGAGCTGCCCACCACCGCCACCGCCTGTAATACCTGAGGATTGTGAAGCTGTTGGCTGGACCTGCACCGGCGACTCCTCCTCCTCCAGCGGTAATCTTTCAAAAACAGCATTTGCAAATGAGGCAGCCATCAACACCACTGGGCTTGAAGCCACCAAAGGCCCCACAACACTGCCTCCCACAACCTGTCCCTGCCCGCCGGACAAATATATCGAAAGCCCACCGGCGCCTGGAGGCGCTGGAGGTGGGAGAACTGTGCCTGATAGCGATAGTATCTCGAAACGCCCGTGCAGGGTCACAACACTTCCGGTCGGGGATGATGGCTGGCGCAATGTGACATTGACGACGGTTCCTCCGCCGCTGATGATGCAGATTCCCCGGCCACGGCGTCTTGCGTAATTCAACACGGATTCAACGATGTCAGCACCAGCTGAGACTTCAAGAACATGAGATCGGAGAGCATTTGGGCTGTCCCGAGTGACAATTATTGGTGGTTTGGGCTTGTTCTTAGACCCGGCAGGTCGACCACGGGGCCTGCGATTGGAGGTGGTTGCCACTGCACCAGCGGAGCTTGTGGTGGCTGCGTCAGTGTCGGTTGCTGCCGTCTGCTGGTCATTTTCCGGGGAGTCACTGGAATCATCGGTTTGTTGGTGTGGTTGAGATGATTGCAAGTCCGGCTCCGGTCTGAGGAGGTGGTGCACATAGCGAGAACCTGAACCGGGTTCCAAGCCGGCCATAGCCACATCTATCCTCTCCCACCACTTGCTTGCCAGCTTTAATTTATGATTTGTTCTCCTCCTTTTTTCTTTTTCTCTTGCCTACTTGTATATCGAGCTTCTAAATTCCTTTGCAATATTAGCAAAAATTACAAATCAGTTTTTTTTTTTTTTTTTAGAGTTTTTCCTCGTCATGAGTTCAGTTCATCAAGGATCATCATGAACAAAAACTCTGGAATTCAATCTCCCTTTACAATCATCTCTATAAAACCTTTATAATCTTCACTCCCTACACGTATGTCAAGATCAGAAGACCAAGCCCAAAGCTGAAATTCAAGGAATCGCAGCTCTTCTGATAAAATCTGAAGTCCAAGTTACAAGTTCTAAGCAATTTCCTTTGCTGATTCTCCAATTTGTTACTCACAATAAAGGCAAACCTCCAAGACAAAAGCTACCAATCAAAGCCCTTATTCAGATCATGAGCTCCTATATATATCTCCACCGTACTCAGATTTTCTTCACTGCAGCAAGGAAGCAACGTAGAACGAACACAGAAATAAAAAGGACCCATTAAAAAAACAAATCAGTGGAGATTCATACATATGAACACCAATATCTTCCGATCTATTCTTGTATTTAATTCCAAATAAGAAAACAAAGTAAGTTGAGAGAAGAAGCAGAAGAACAAGATGAAGAAGATCTAAAAAAAGAAGAAGAAGAAGAAGAAGAAAAGAGAGAGAGAGAGTTGGAATAAAAGCAAGCAATGGAGAAGACAAGTCCTAGGCATATGTGAGAAAAAATATATATTAATTATAGACGTAATTTTAAAATGTTAAACAGGGTCTTTGTTTATTAATTTGTAACTCAAAATATAATATTTAAAGCTCTGAAAGATGCAATAGCAAGCTAGTCAGTAGAGGGAAGGTATATGCCAGTTTAACCACCCACCCTCCCCCAGTTAATTAACTTAACATTAGAGTTAAGCTCTCCAAATATACATTATTGATGTAATTTCCACCAAACGTACATGGGTACTTTCGTCATAAAATCATGACATACTAAATTTGATGAATTATCGATCCAGTGTCGAAGTGCACAGGAATTAATCTCATAATATTGCTACGTACTATGTAGAAGATCTCTTTGTCTTTGACCCGTGAAACAAAATTCAATTGGTCCCACCACTTAATGGGTTGGGGGGTATGGACATGCCTTGCATGCGTTCCATGTGTCTCATCAGTGCATAAATGTCCGGCCCACCACTTCAATTCTAGCGACGCCTCTTAATTATACGAAATGAGGTGTTGACGCGTGTTAGTGCGTAGAGATTCATTTTACGAATGGGAGTATGGGATCAAAGTTTAGGTGACGAGAGGAAAAGATGGCCGGCAGAAGAACTAGATGGTTCCTTCTGTCCTCAACATAACTGAAGCGAGGGTTAGGATCAGTTTGCACGTGCACACATCTCCATCAAAGTTCAAAGCGCAAAAACCATATTCGGCATCACGTGCGGTCAGCAGGTCAAAAAAAAACACACAGTGACGGAGGAAGGAGAAGTATCCAGCCTGTAAGACACGTGGATTGATGTCGGGACATTGGGACTTGGTCAACCTTATCTTAATTGAACGAAGAAAGCCCAAAAACTGGCCAGTTTCGCGGCTAAGGCAAAGTTAATTTCTTTTCCCGACAGAGCTCTCTTACACGTCAGAAAAATATGACAGCGTGTTTACTTGCCATGTGGCCACGTCAGAATGGTTTTGAGGTGCCAATTGTGTTGAAAATCTGAAACCCTAGCTAGCTAACTAGCTTGGTAACTATGGCTGGCTTTCAAAATATTGTGGTTCCCACGGCGGATCCACATATACAGCATTCATGCATGTATATAATGCCTAGTTATGGTTATGGAAGAATCTCGAGTAGAGCGAGGGCCGTAGAAGAGCTGTTGGGATGTGGGCAACTTGTATATATGTTGCGAGCTTTTACTTGTCATACTCATGATTTCAATTCTTGCACCCCTAACGTGGCATTTTAATATTTTAGGGGGTCCCATTCAATCCCTATCTACGTCACTGTGTTATATACATTTTAGATTTAAAACAAAAATTATAGATATAAGTTATATATTTTTAAATATTTTCTTAAAATACATAAATTCAACACCCATTTTTAGCAGCAAGGAATCACATGTTAATGGATGATTGAAGAGATCAACATTCAATATATTTAATGATGTAGATGTTGAAAATAAATAGATATTGAAATTTTTTAAAAAGAATTTTATTTTCATATCATACATAATGTATAAAGTGATTGAGGCAAAAACTGCATGCCAAATCAAATCACGTTAAGTACTCATCACTTTTGGTTGTACACGTGATTAAATATAATAAAAAAAAAGTGATGAGTGTTGCAATATTGTAGTGAAATATCACATTTTAAAAATTTTCCAAAAAAAAAAAGAAAAGACAAATTAATGTTTTGCAATTATCCAGTGGGCTTGTCTTGTTGTTTCCGCTGCCCATATTTGCTTACCAATTGGAAGTATTAATTAATTGTAGGATTTTAGCTCAATAAATTAATTAAACTGTTTAGCATGGGATCGCACATTTCCATACTAGATCGAGCTTGGACGTCGTTTCTTGCATATATGATCATTGGGTGTCGTGACTTCCTTAAAATACAAAAACAATTTCAATTTGGTCGTATGTATTGCAATTATATTATACATTTACGTTATAATAACTTTTATGCGCGTGCTTTAATTGTACTTGTTAATTATAAAGGTGTCCTATGCAGATATATTTTTTTAAAATGTTTAAATATTATTAATTGAAATAATTAAATAAGCCAACTAGGATAAATATTTTTATTGTAGCCATGATGAACGTAAAAATATTTCAAGAAGATGTATGAATTAATGTGTTGGAGACGTAAGACGCCGCGTTTATTTGAAAATAGGATGGAGAAACAGTGATGGTAATTTTTAAAAGGAAATAAAGATTTGTTAATCTCTCCCAATTGCATATATGTATAAAGCTAGCTTTGCATTTCACTTTATTCAATCTCCCAATTATCGAGGGTAAATAATGGTTGGATCAATGAGGTTTTAGTTGGAACACTTTTCACAAAAATGTATGCAAAGTGTAGAACATGATAGCATATACATAGATTCCTGATGCTAATACAAAATTTCAGTAATCTCATCATTAGTTCAATCCATTTTCAATGTTTTAAAAGTTACTTTATGATAAGCTTTATTGTAAAAGAGCTATTAAGTGAATATGCAAGGAATAAAAAAAATTACCTAATTTAAAAAATTAATTGATTTAATGAACATGTTAATTATTATTGACGTAAGATTTGACTAACAATACTTAGAATGAGTTAATTGAGACTAGTAATGAATTTATCACTGTGATGTCATCTACGACCATAGAACTTGTTTACAAAGAAAAAAAAAATAGCTAGACATGATAAGTGTGATATCATGCTAAAATCCTTTAATGCTTAAGTTAAAACTAAATTGAGCTATGTAAATAATGAAGACAATTGTGCAATAACTGTAACATTAACGAGAATTTATCATTTTTTAGAAAATCTTAGGGATATTTATACTAAATGGTCCATAGTCAACTGGAAAGACACATAGTATCTACATTATATGTTGGAAAGTGGAACTCCAAATAACATTTGATAGTTGTTGCTAGACTTTGACTATGAATCACGTTAGTATTACCGGCTTGACACTAGGGGCGTAGTTGTTAACGAGCTACCTGGGCTGTAGCCCAGATAAAGATTTTGCAAAATATCCTTAATTTAAAAAAAAAAATCCATAATACCCTAAATTCCCAATTTCACATTAAAATCGCCAAAATTGCACAATGCCCAAATCGCTCCACCCAAATCGCACCACCTGCAACTCCTCTTCTTCTTCTTCAAACCCCCTAAAATCCAATGGCTTCTTCCTTCGAGGCTTCGACGAAGAGTAAGTTTTTTTTTCTAATTTATTATTTTTAATTTGATTCTATTAATATCTTCTTAGTTCTAGTTTTTTAGTTTCGATGGAATTTATGTACATAAGTTATATTTTTTGGCGTATTGTGTGCTAGGCTTGTGGTATTGCACTTCTGGTGTAATTTTTTCAATGTTACTTGATGTATATTGCTGGTTCAGATTATTTATATGTAAAATATATATTACGTTTCTTTTCCAAAAAAAAAAAACTTCTTAGTTCTTGTAATTTTTTTTATTTTTTATTTTTAATCAATGAATTTTTTTTGTATTGTCAAATTTTTTTTTTAAATAATTTTTAACCCACCTAAAAAAAAATTCTGACTATACCCGCTTGACACCTTTTTTGCTTACTAGAAAATCGTGTTTCGTCATGCATTGTGAGCTCTGCTCCATGGTCCACGGGACTACAAGGGCCAAATTATTGTCCTCTTGAAATCCTTCTTTTAGTACAATTTGATCGTAGCCCAGTACTTACACTTTCTATTAAGCTGACGATAAATATGAATCTTGCGTTGTTGGAATGGCAAATGTGAGATTGGGAGTCGACATGATATCAAGTTGTCGGTCTTCCCGGGTTTAATGGGAGCTCTTGACAATGTTTCCTTCGATATCAAGCTTATGGTCCAACGCCAACTTAATCCATAATCAAAATTTTATAATAGAAACTAATTAATAAGTGTTATAGGATTCCATTCTTTTTCCCATTGATAACAGTTGAAGTTGAATATATTCACCGCTCTAGCAATGTTGTCTAGTTAGGACTTGAACTCATATGTCTAGATTAAACTAACCTTCGGGTATCATTTCACATGATTAAAAGAAAATGTTATTTCATTATATATAAAATTAGGTTAAAAGCACTATTAAAGATTTGCTTTTCTCAGTCCCACTTTGTTAATTTGCTTACATAGAGATCAATATCAAAACTACAATTTTAGGAAAGTATTTTTTATTAATTTGTACATTTTTTTTCTTTGGATCCGGAAGCATATATAAAATAAAGAATAAGTAAGTAATGATGGTCATAAGGTAAACCAATCAAACTAAGCTTAGATCCAAAAAATTAAGGTACACCAATCAAACTAAACTTGGATCAAAAAAATTGATTCAGATTAACCCTCCCGCAAGGAAAATATTATTTATTAATATTTTAATACTAATACAATATTAGACTGAACCGGGAGCCCTAATTGAGACAAACACTACTACCATGAAAATCACTTGAGACTCGGATAAAAAGTAGACACTTGCCCTCTACTTACAAAAGGAAATATTATTAATATCAAACTAACCATATATAAGTCAAATTACATATATACAAAATAATTGTGCGAATGCTATAATGTCATCAAATTAATTAGCAAATGGGATCCAAACCTAGAGGTTGTCATTTGATTTGATGTGAATTCCAATGACCCATTAGAAGTATGAATGTACAATGCAGAATAGAGACAGAGAGAGAGAGAGAGAGAGAGACATGTTAAAGCATAGTAAGCAGCAAGATCCCAAAACTTGTTTTAATAATTAAGGAGTAATTGAAGCATAAGCAAGTTGCAGATGACTTTATTAATATGATCAATAAATTAACTTAAAGAAGGGAATAAAACAGTGCGTCATCAGCTGGGTAAGAGCCACGTGGGATGTGGTCCCACACTTTGCACCTAACCCTAGCTAAACCCGGTCCAATTTTGTCGTTTTCTTTGTATTATTTCATCTCCCTTAATTTCCGTTGACTGCCGCCTAATTACATTACTTAATCGCTCTTTATCTTTTTCTTTTTAAAATGAATTTAAGCAAATATTAAGAAATAGAAAGTTTTAACTCTTTTTTTTTTAAATGAAAAAAAAAGAAAAGAAAAGAAATTTAAGTTGTGGATCGCAAAGCAAGTAAATGATTGCAAAGACAAAATAGAGTGCAACGTGTCTCTTGCTTTTATTGGTCGAAGTCAGCCTGATTTAGTCTTGATGTCTGACTTCAAATGTGGCAAATTCATTGAATCGATTAATGGGTCCGTAAAGTTATATAAATCAATACTCCCTACCTAGCTATGTCCCTTCTGCTTCTAAAAGAATTACATCAATTTAATATAATAAACTTGTTTGGTGACAATTCCCACTGTTCCCCCTTACGTTTACTAGATATGACTAACGTAAAATTTGTTCTTTGTTAGATTGAAAAATACTAATTTAATTACAAAAATTGTAATTGAATAATAACTACCTTGAATGTTTTTGAAGTTAAAATAAAATTCTCCTTTTTTAAAATATGTCTGTCACTGAAATAATTTCATTACGCAATTCATTTACCTTCAAATTAATAAAATTAACAGATTATCTTTATTCCTGAATTCATTTTAGTAGACATCAATATTGTCCCTTTCATTTTTCTCTGTTTTTGTAAAATAAATAAAAAATAAATACCATAAAGATTTTAAAATTGAGAAAAGAAAAAGCCTTTTATTTTTATTAAAAAGTCGTAATACGAATGAATTCGATTGGAGGGAACCGCTGAAAGTACGGGAGATAGGGCCCACAAACGCAATGGATGACGTGGTGTGGGGCAATTTGTCAGCGTGGCAAGAGGGGAGGATGCGTTCACGTGAAAGGTGACACGCTGGCAATTGGGTATTGAACAGTGGAAAAGGGCAGAATCCGAGAGGCGAATCCAATTAGATTTGAAGCTTGTGGAGCAGAGAAAAG
>CM069603.1:57430245-57508171 GCA_035771175.1 Paratinospora sagittata | reverse complement strand
GTTTCTGATTTGGTTTGATTTGTTAGTTTATTATTATTGTTTTCAGTTTCTGTTTGGTGCGGTTCTCCGTTTCTGATTAGTTTGATTTCGTTATTACGAGAGGGCGGAGCAGCTTGGAAACGATTGGATTCTTGGATTGGACGGCATTTCGTTGATCGATCTCTAACAATGGGTAAGATCCTCGGAGAGTTTAATCATTTGATTGATTGGGGAAATTTAGAAAGTTTTTGTTTGAATTTTTTTTGTTTTTTGGAAAGGATTTTCAGATCAATTTTGGATTCCAAAGCCGCCTCTTTATCAATTGGACGAACTCCTTGTTGGCGATTTTGTTTGATTTGTTAGTTTATTCGTATTGTTTTCAATTTCTGATTGTTCCAGTTCCTGGCTTATGATTTGGTTCGGTTATGTTAATTTGATTATTCTGATTTGAAGTTAGGTTTTATTCTTCCTGTGTTGAAAAGAATCAATGTTTTTTTATGTTTTGTGTTTTTTTTTAAATTCCACTATATCTACTCTCCTCTTTATTTAAGGATTCTTCATTTCTTTGTGCGTTGGTGGACAAGTGGCATGTAATGTTGTTTGTTCAATTTTATTATCAATTTGAACAAAATCCCAAAAAACATTTGGAAAAAAATTACAAAATCCCAAAAAACATAAGCTTTTTATTCAAATCGAATCGTAATAGGTGCGATTTGACTTGAATCATATGATTCAAGTTGAAAATTGCACCGATTTGATAAATATGATAGAGTCCTTGATGTTATGGTCCATATTTTAATGAAAACTCAGGTGAAGTCATTGTGTGTGAAGGTTGTTATTGGATATGGGTGAATGTGGAAGGTAGCCATTGTGCTCATTTTTCACGAGCATGTTTTGTTGTCCACTGCTCATCTCATACTTCTCAGTATACATTTAAGAGATTTATTTTTTGTTGATTTTATGAGTTTTAGGAGCTTTCATAGAGAGGAAAGTTTTGAGTGAACCCCAACAAGTTTTGAGGAAATATTTTATGAGTTTGAAAATGCCAAAATAATGCTGATTTTGATTTGGGTCTACAGTTTGCAAATGACAAACTAACAAGCCCATAAAACTTTTTGATATTATTTCTAGTCCTCCAATTTCTTAACCCGCACTATCAATAAAGATTAGAAAATTTGGAATGAGATTAACTGAAACTAAGGTGATTAAATAACGTATAAATGTACTAAACTTTTCGATATGTCAGATTTACAAATACTCCGAAGATGTTATTATCAATTTTATTCATGTAAATTTGATAAGAGCAAATGATCGGCCCATGAGATGGTATCATTGAAATATACCCAAAATAGCAAGGTGCTAACTATAGCTTATAAAGAAAAGAAGTGAAAGAAGTATGAGAGAAAATGTAAATGAAATGTGAGTGCATCAAGGTACATGCAGATCTTTGAGCTTGAATGCTACTACAAGTGCATTTAACTCACCTGCTAGTATAGGAAATGTGTTGGAAATACCAGTCTTCTAACAAACAACCATGCTTGTAATGCTCTAATGAGTATTCTATAGCAAGAAAGTAATATGGTATGGTAATTGATAATGCAAGCCACTTAGCTGCATCAAAGTAATATGGTTAAAAAGATAATAAAGTTTTATAACTTCATCTCTTCCACGTTTGTATGCATTAATAATATTTAATCATACACATTTAATGGTCATAACAACGTAGTTGTACTTCCCTTAGTTTAAAACTTTAAATAACATTTTCTAGTGGTGATCCATTTGCATTTTCTAGTAGTCTAGAAATCAGCATGTGTTTTTGTAATCCTCTTAACATAGCAACTATTGAGGTGAAACTACATGAAACACTTCACAACTTCACTAGAACTTTGGAGTGCTACGACCATTATTGACATATTAAATCAATGGATTCAAGAGAAAGATAAAAAAACAAAGAAGTAAGGAGCAGATTTTTGCTTTCAAGAGAATGACTATTAATACCTGAATTGATTGAATTCTAATTTTTGTAATTGGAGCTGTTTATATGAATAACAACTCCATTGAATTCTAATTTTCGTAATTGGAGCTCTTTATATAAATAACTCCATTGAAACCACTTAGAAACTTTCTAAAACAATTAAAATAGGTTTCCTAAGCTATCCATCACACTATAGCAACTTCCTAATGCTATTTAGTCTCTATTTCAACACTTCTAAACACTTTCTAATAATCCAATTTGGATTAATCATCATTCCTCAACAATCTCTCCTTTTTCCAAAAAAAAAAAAGAGACACCAAACTATTTCAATTCTCGAAAATACACCAAATCTTCCTTGATCTTGAAGATACTCCAAAAGTTTATTTCCAAAAATAAGGTAATTCATAAAATTTATTTCCAAATTGAAAACTTCAACATGTTATGATAAAAATTGAGATATCTTCGTTTACTCAATAGATCATAATTTAACAAAAAATAGTATATAACAAACAATTAAAATTAACTGAAATGGTGATTATAAATCTATGAAAAAAGTCCCAAATAACAAATGAGCAAAGGTTCTTTAATTACTTGATTGTTGGTAGGTCTCTTTGTATGCTTTGTCCGAAAAGAGGACTCAATGATTATTCGTTCACCCGAAAAGGATAAAAAAAAATTAAAAAAGTGAAAATTTTGGTGTTCTGCCATCTTCATGGTTGCACCATTAGAAGCTTTCTGAAACTTGCTATGAGGGCCTTTCTTTCCGACATTTCCTTCTCTCATTCACTGCCAATTTTTTTTTAATTTTTTTTGGGTGGTTTTGGGTCTTTTCTTTTAGACCTATGGAATTGATTTCTGAAGTTTTAACTTTTATGCTTGCCTAATGTATCCTTTTGTGACCTAATTGTTTGTATTTATGTACTTGCTTGTATTTGTAAGTCGAGGAAGCTTTTTCTCTAATTATTTATGATTGGGTCTTTAATTGTTTGTATTTGACCCATTTTCTGGAAGAAGCTCTTCTTTGCACTTGGAACAACATTTGTACATCCAAATCTATAGGAAAGCATCATCAACATCATCTTCTTCTTCTTCTTCTTCTTTTGATAATTTTGGTCCTTTTGTTTATTCATGCTATTCCATAACTATCAAAATTCCCTTTAATAACTTGATTTTTTTTTAACTTCATGTTCATTGAGTTCCACCTTTCCTTTATGCTTATGTATTATTTCGTGGTTCATGGAATTCACATTCCATGCCATCTATTGCAGAGTGTTGGGAGTCCTAGAGAAAACCCTCGAGAAGCAAATCATGGCCTTTTGAGGTGATTGGCCCTGTTGCATTAGACATTTCAGGAAAGACTATTGGCGAAATTGCCAAGTTCCCAATTTGTCTACATAACAAGGAAGACATTGATTTGTGCACCTAGCTAAACAATGGTTGCACAATATGGCATCACACTGGCTGTTAGTCTTATATCGGCTCACTTTGGGGAGCTTGTTGCTGTAATACATCTCATACATTTTTCATCTTTCTTTCTACGAAGGCACTAATATAGTATTTATGAATGTTGACCATATTTTCATCCAAATCTACTTCTATTTCTTTTTCTCTTGTGCATTTGCAGAAAGTATGTGATTGTCTTTTGCACAAAGGAACTCTAACCCTTTATGAAATAACTCGTTTCACTGAACTTCCTTCCCAACAAGTGAAAAATTGTCTCCTTGTTCTAATCCAACACAACTGTGTCCAAGCTTTTGCTATCGAGAAAGAAGGTATTCCACTCCCATCATCTCATAGCTGACTTAGTTCCATTTTCACGTGACCTTAAAATTCTTATAGATATTATTTGATTTAGGTTCTGGAGTGGGAGCTAGAGTTATTACTCAGTATACTGCTATCTTTGAAAACATCCTTCATCGTTTGAGGTTTTCCAAATTCTTAGCTATTGCATCTGAAGAGCTTGACAAAGAGGTTAGTTCTATTTACTCATCTATTTTTGATGGGCAGTTTTGCATTGAGATAATGATGAAATTTTACTTTTAGCAGTGTGAAGAGCTTCTAGAGGGCTTACTTCAACATGGCAGGCTGACTTTAGAACAAATCATATTACGAGCTATATCTAAACAGAAAGAAGGTATGAATATCTTCAAAATTTTCATATTTTACTTTGATGAAAATACTACATTTATTCTAACATTCTTGAATAAAGTGCTTTATTCATATTATTATCAATATCATTGTGATATGTGTATCTTCAGGGAATTCTACTAATCAAGATACTCTACGAGCTAGCTTTGTTAGACTTGTTAATTCACGGTATGTGGAACGTTGCCCAGCTTCTGAACCATTTCTTTCACTAGCAAATGAAGAGGAAGCTCCTCGTAAACGGGGCACCAAATCAGCTAAGGTAATGGTTGGTTCCGTATCTCCTTTCTTAAGTAGTTAGCATATTAGAATAGGACTTTGAGTTGTGTGACTTGTGTGTTGAAATTAACAAGCCCTCCCCTCCTCTACCCTTGTGACAAATTTCTCAAATTATGTGATAGATTGTCCACTTTAGGTCTTCCTAATTTTTTTGGTTCTAAGGACAAACCAGGCCACTAAGGCCTTACAAAAACAACCTCTGAAACATTAGCAGGCAAGAAGGAGTCAACCCAACTGGAGGAGATTGAAGAATAGCTAGAGACGAAGAAATCCGAACTCCCATTTGCCAAATAATGTCCACACTGATTTCCTTCCCTCAAGGTGTGTTGAATCTGACATACCCATGGTTTCACAATCAAATTCCGACAATCAGAAATTATTCCCTTTAAAGGGTGATGATCTGGAGGTTCTGATTATAGCAAAGAGAATACTGTCATAGGATCCAACTCAGCAATAATTCTAGGAAAACACCGACTCCATGCTAGTTCCAAACCTTCAGCTACACTTTTAAGTTTGGCCACTGTGTTCTTAGTATAGCCAAGAAAGCCTTTATAACCAACGATCCATTCTCCATCACAATTTTTTATCAATCCTCCAATACTAACTAAACTTGGATTTCCTTTAGAAGCTCCATTTCTGTTGAGTTTTACTCAATCATTGCCAAGCAATCCACCTTGTTATAAGATGATCAAAAATGTTGTAAACAGGGAGGAATGCTAATTTCAAGTCAGGCGCAAAATATCTGATTTTTCGAAGGATATCCGGGGCAGTATGAAACTCCCTCGAAGACAATTTTATTTCTACGAATCCAAAGATTCCATATTACCGCAAGGAGGAGAAAGCTCCACTCCTTAAGCTTAGAGAATTCTGTGAGTTATACAAATTACTCTTGATCTCATCAATGAGAGGTAGATTGAAGAAAGACTCCTCTGTTGTGAAGGAGTCACCATTAGCCAAAACTTTCAAGCTAGGGGGCAATCTTTCAAAATATGTAGAATTGTTTCAAAGTTTTCACCGCAAAGTACACAATTAGCATTATCTGACATTCTTCTTCTAAGTCGTAATTCATTTTTGAGAACCCTATTCTGAATAATTAGCCAAATGAAATTTTTTAACTTGCGCGGACAATTTTTATCTTGGTGATTTAAAAACTAGAATACAATTAAAAAACGTGAAAATTTAAGAAATGACTTTTTGTTGTTTTCTAAACTTTTGTAAAATCTCAAAAAACTGTTTTCTAATCTAGCCAACCAAACGAATTTCCCATGCTTTTCAATTTTGAAATATGGAAAACAGTTTTTAAGTCACAAACCAAACGGGGCCTGAATTTCCAAATTCAGTTCCAGTTTGCATTAGGAGAATTAGGAGATCCGGTAGCTAACATATTATAGGTAGTCTTGACAGTCGTTAGAACCTTCAGCTCAAATAAGACCATTCTAAATCTCCAAACTAGGAATTGGGATTCCTTTTATACGATTTATTATGTCCTAAAAGAGAGTATATATGCATATTGCTAAGTTGCCAATTTTTGGACTCATCTACAAGGTCTTCAACCTGTAAATTTAAGTCAATCAAATGCAATTTTTGGACAATCAAATGCTCATTTTAAAAAAAAAAAATTTGGAGAAATATTTTCATTGACCCTAATTGCTTAAATGTTTATATTATAAAATACTTGTACACATCTATGTTTTTTTTTAAGTGTTGATTCTACACATTTATGTTACAACAACAGCAACAACACTAAAAAAAAAAAAAAAAATCCAAAACTGATGCAGCCCTAGACCCTTTCTCGTCTTCTTCTTCTTCTTCTTCTTCTATGTCTGTTCTTCGTCTTCTTCGTCTGCATCTTCTTCGTCTTCTTCTGTGTCAGCTCTTCGTCTTCTTCTGTGTCAGCTCTTCGTCTTCTTTATCTGCATCTTCTTCGTCTTTTTCTTCTTCTTCTTCATGAAACAATCGAAGCAGGTCGCAAAGCGTTGAGTCGCACAACTCGATCCCCAATCGCACGACTCGAGTACGAATCGTGCAATTTTTTCCCATTTACGATTTTTTTAAAATCTGGAATCGTATTGGTTACAATTCAACTTAAATCGTACGATTTAAATCATAAATTGTACGATTTTAACATCACTGGTTGTAAGTCATTCAACTTATATAACCCATGAGCATTTGGATCAAAAGTTGAAGGAATTTGAAGATAGTTTGCTTATGAAGTTGCAAGAGATAGTGATCTCTAACAATGACAAGCACTATGGGAAGAAGAGGGAAGGAGAAGACTTAGTTGAACCATTTAAAGGCAATCAAGCACTAACGGGATATACTTCGCCAAGGTTTCTCCCTTACTTTCAATGTGAAAGGGAGTTTCTCTTTCTCAATTGATCGAGGATGGGTTCTTCTCAAGGAAGGGAGGGTGATGTAGGACATGTACTAGATTATGAATGCCTTAAAATCAGATTTTTTAGGATCTTCAAGGATTGTTTCTCCTGTTGTAGTAAGTTGTGGGATCAAGCCCTCTTTATGTTTGCATCTTGGATTAGCTCTAGTAAGCTATGTTTAGGCTATGGTTTTGGGGATTGGCTACTCAGATGGAACAACATACTTGAAGCTTTGTAATTCTCTATTGGGAGACCTCGTCCCATTGGCTTTCTATCTATCTATTAATATATTATGTTTCTTGTCAAAAAAAAAAAAAAAAAAAAATCAGATTTTTTAGGTTCTTTCTATTTTAAATTAAGTTGGTTTAGAAAAATTTCTCTGACTCAAAGTTGCCTTTTGAGATGGTATTTGGTAAGTTTCTCATCTTTATTATTCAAGTTATTTTAGGAAGTCTTTAGAAGTTTCCAAATAGAGTTTTAACATAGTTAGAAAGTTATTACTTATTATAGTGTTATAGATAACTTAAAAAAATTATTTTAAAAGTTTTAGCAGGTCTATAAGTTGTTTAAATGTAATGATCTATTTGAAAGTAAAATTTAGTTTCTTCGTTCATTTTTTATCTTTCTCTTGAATCCATTGTTTCATTGCTTATAGTTGAGACACAAATTGACTGTTAAATTGTTCTTTTTCATTGCTCATAGTTGACTGGAGAAATAGAAACTATAGAGCAACAAGCAAGGACAGCTGCTTCTCCTTTGGAAGCAGAGAGATTTTCAATTATTGCTGATACTGGGTCTGATGTCACCTCTGATGCTAAAACTGGAGTAAACCTACCCAATATAGTGCTTGGGGAAAAGGTTAGCATGATTAATTTCTTTTTGTTAAATTACTTTCTTCCAATGATACATTGGCTTCTATGAATTCTTTCTATTTATATTGTAGCGCAAGCACAAAGCATTAGAGATAGACAGCGCAACCATGGCTACTGTTTGTGAGAAAGAAGTTCTATGGCGTGCCAATTTTGAGGAGTTTGTTCATCGCCTTAGGCAAAAGGTCTGTTTTGTATCATAACTGTAAAGGAAAAGATTATGATGCTTAAGATTTATTAAGAAGTGGATGCTAAAAAAATTCAAGATGACACAACCTCAATCAAACAAGGATTGTAAAGTAATATTCTTAAGATCTCTTCTCTTCTTTGTCTTTGCCTAAGGAGGGACATCCTAATTACTTCTCATTAACTTGACGTAATCTCAACTCAACCATAAGCCTTTTTCCAACTACATGGCGTCGGGTATATGAATCTGCTTCCTCCACTTTGCTCTATCCAGGGTAAGTCAACATTTAACTTAACATAATCTCTTCAATCAAATAAAAAACTAGAATATTTGATGCAGTCTATTGCTTCTTTTGGAGGCTTCTCCATTTATGAGAACATATTTTCCTTCCTCTTCATGTAAAGTGATCAAATCACTTTCCTTGCCCAATGTTGAAGGTTTTAGCCTTCACTTATTCTACGCCATTTTCTTTAATTTGCTTGACAGAGATCCAACTTACAAGCTTATGCACCATCTGCAGCGGACCGTTAGGCAGAGGTCTGGAAACACAAATCAATGAATATGGGCATGGATTGTCTCCCTAAGATCAAACTATATGTTTCTCTCTTCTGTTTAAGGAGGCATTCAAAACTTCAAGAATAAATTCACTTAAACTAAAAATATCTGTAATTCCAACACTAAATTTTGATTAAAATGGCTTTCTATTTATGGAAGTTAAGATAAAGAATTCTCAGTCCCGTTAAGTAATAAGTAGTAGGTCTTGATCCTATAAATTTGTTAACATCCACATGAAACCAATTAATTCTTTTCTAGGTTACATAACAAAAAGAACACACATCTAGTGGTTACATGAAGTATCAAAGAGAAGGCCCCAAATATAATTGGATGGATGAGCGAGTATTAATTTAGCCAACCATGGACATCTAGTATAAGGTTTAACACCTGCATATATTAAGGTCGAGAAGAAGTTAATGCAGCTACTCAGTTTTCTTCCACTGCTTTTATTTATTTATATATATATATATATATATTTTTTTAACATCAATGATTCTCCCTTACCTCACACGAGCTTTGATCATCTTTTTTGTTTTATTTAGTTGTGTTCTTTCTTTTATTTATTTTTTCTTTTTTTTTCTTTTGCCAGAATAAGATTTTCTCTGTTAACTTTTAAGGATCCTATGCATGTACTGTTTATTTTACTTGTGTTCTTTCTTATCATTTTTTCCTCTTTCTTGTGTTATTTTTTGTCCTTTTTTATTCCTGTTTCTCTCTCTTGCTTTGGCCTGAATATAATTTTCTATGATAGCTTAAAATGATCCAACACACACAACTTTCACTTTGCTCTCTAGGCTTGTGTTTTAAATGTGAGATCACGGCTAGATGATGGAGCTTCAATTGTCTTAAATGCAATGCTGGAGGCAACCAGAAGGACGGAGAAAAAAATTAGAACAGAAAATTCAGGTGACACCTGCCATTTCTTTTAAAGAATTGTTAACTGTTTCTTTGGAATTTTGTTTCACATATTTCAATTTTTTAATCCTTCAGTTTAATTAAAATGACATTGGTTGGTCTTAGAGCTGCTTCTAATCAAATGGAAAAGAATTTATAGTGTTTAGAAACCAAGATTGGTATTAGGATCAAGGTTGAGGTCTATGGAGCATAGTTTTAAAAATTCATTGAGGCCCACCTTGCCCCGAGATTGAAAAAAAATCTTCTTAAGGGCTAGGCCTCAATGGTATGCTCTTAAGGTTTACGCCTCACGTACATGAGGCTTACACCTCAAGAGCTACGCCTTAAGGCTATATGAGCCATAACCGGTTATGCCTTAATATACATGACCATAAGGCTTAAACTAACCACTTTTTACTATTTACCTTTTCCTATCTTTTCCCAAAAAACTTCATCTGATACTATAATGAACACACTTTTTCTTTTTCTTTTGTAAACTGCTAACATATTTATTAAGGAGAAATCCAAGTTCTGAAATTCTAAGCCTCAACCCTAAGCCATTTTTTCTATCTGCTTTTTTCGATTTTTTCCAAAACACTTTAATTGATATTAGTATAATAAGCTAGTTCCTTTTCTTTCTTAAAGTTCTAATGTCAATTATTAGGAGAAATCCAAGTTTTGAAACTCAAAGCCTAACTCCTCGTGGACTATATACATATTACTAAGTTTACTTCTAATACCTTTTGTTTCTGCAAGTTTATTGCATGGAGCGTAATCGAATATAATTAACTAATGTTAGAAGCTGAAAAGTTACTAGAGAACTTGAAAACTAAGAACAGGTAGTATTGTTGCATTTCGTTTGTTAAGTTTCTAATTAGGACAAAGGGATTGCATTGAAAGAAGGGTGTAGGGTCGGTAGTCTTTGAATGGTTATTGGCACACAGGAGGATCAACACTATAGATGTGATTCAAAAGAAAAATGGACATTGGTACCTCTCTCCCCATTGTTGTATTCTTTGTATACAGGATGTGAAAAATGCAGAACGCCTGGCCTTCCATTGGCCGTTTGTTATACCAATTTGGGACAAATGTGAGCAGTTCACTAGAGGGTTGATAAAGAGGTGTACTGACATGGAAAATATGTTTAGCCAATAGCAATCCAATAGTTAATCGGTCCAAATAGGATACGGACATAACAAGGTTAGGCATCTTTGTTTTTGTGTGGTGTGCTTGGATGGAACTCAATCATAGAATTTTTGACAAAGTAAGGATTGACACACAGTCTGGGAATGTTATATGTTTAAAGCTTCTTTTTGGGTTGTCTCCTTAAATTTACATAAAGGTTTAAGCTTGTCAAATTCGTTAAGGTGTTGGGCAAACATTATGCAATCTTTATTTCTCTTTGGAGGACCCGTACTTCTCCTCTTCAACATGTTTATTCTTTGTAACTATTCTTCATCATACGATTTTGTTTCTTAAAAAAGAAAGTTATACTACTTATTAACAATTGGGCCCATGCATTGCTAGTATTTTGCGTCCACTCCCTCTTCTTATTATTACTTAGCCTCATAATTTACTATAAACTTGGCCCACTTCTTATTAGTGGCTTAGCCTAGCAACTATTGAGGTGTTATGTCTTTGGTTCACATTCTTTATTGAGTGAGGCCTATTAATCCCTATAATTTATAAAAGAATTTCATAAATTCAACTAGTCTATCCCTCTAAGTGAATAAACCCTAAATATTTCCTTCCCATAGTTTCTTTTTTTTGACAAGAAACTATATATGTTGTATTAATATATAGATATGTACAAGAGTCCAAATTCAGTCTACGGGGACAAGATGTAATACCCTGTATTTCACCAAAAAAAAAAAAAATTTACTATTTGGGCAACGCCCGAACGTTTAGGCGCATGCCAGAACGTTCAGGCGCATGACAGAACGTACATAATGCAGTGTAAATGAATAGTAGACATAATAACAATTGAATGTAAACTTTAATAAAAGTTATGAAACACGCAAACCTATGTTTCGTTCCCCACCTTCAGATAAAACTTCTTCTTTCAGATCTGGCGCTTTCCTCCGGACAGAACTTCGTTGCACCGCTTTTAGATCTGGCGCTTTCCTCCGGACAGAACTTTGTTGCACCGTACCGAGAGTCTCGGACAGAGAGTCTCAAAAACTTAGAATGCGTGGAAAGGAGAAGAAATTCACAAGAGAAGGTGATTTGGTGTGAGGAATGAGAAATGAGGAGGTTTCTTATATAGAGATTTTTGCGCCTGAACGTTCTGTCATGCGCCTGAACGTTCTGGCATGCGCCTGAACGTTCTGTCATGCATTGCGCCTGAACGTTTGGGCATGCATTGCGCCTGAACGTTCTGGCATGCGCCTGAACGTTCTGTCATGCGCCTGAACATTCTGGCATGCGCCTGAACGTTCGGGCGTTGCCCAAATAGTAATTTTTTTTCTTTTTTTTTTGTGAAATACAGGGTATTACACTCTACCCCCCTTAAAGGGATTTCGCCCTCGAAATCAAGTCAAGTAGTGATGAGGGTTATTGGCTTGAGAAGTAGCCACAAGTGGATAAGGAGGCCACTGCCTATGTGCATCACTATATCCATTGATATTATTTTCAGACATCCGCGTAGTTATTGAAGTGAAACAATGGATCAAGATAGGTGTAAACAATGTTTCATCTTGTGATTGATAAGTGAAAATAATACAATGTATCACATCATCAGTTGGTACTAGAAAACAATTCAGGGTATTTCTGTTTAATTGTTGCTTCTAGTTCCCATGTTGCTTCCTCTACGCCGTGGTGATCCCAGAGCACTTTCACAAGTGGTATGCTACGTCGCCGTAGTTCTTGAGTTTTTCGATCTAAAATCCGGATTGCTTGCTCCTGATGCGTATTTCCTTCCTCAACCCGAACCTCGACTAAAGAGATGATATGCGAAGGATCAGGACGATACTTGCGAAGCATAGATACGTGAAAAACGTCATGAACCTTAGGCATAGACGATGGAAGGGACAGACGATAAGCAAGTTTGCCAATACGTTCAATGATCTGAAATGGACCGATATATTGCGGGGAGAGCTTGCCTTTGATGCCAAAGCGTTTGACACCTCTTGTGGGCTGGACTTTCAAAAAAACAAAGTCCCCCTTATCAAATTCTAGAGGTTGTCTCCGCTTGTCAGCATAGCTCTTCTGTCGACTTTGTGCAACGCGAAGTCGTTCCTTTACTAGTGTGATCTTCTCGGAAGTCTCTTGAACTAGTTCAGGGCCTAACTGCGGTCGATCTGCCATATCTAACCAGCATACCGGAGATCTGCAAGGCCGACCATAGAGAGCCTCGTATGGTGCCATGCCGATACTAGTTTGGTAGCTGTTGTTGTATGCAAACTCAGCGAGATGCAAATACTTTGCCCATCCGTCATTAAAGTCCAAAATGCAGCAGCGTAACATGTCTTCTAAGATTTGGATAAGCCGCTCTGACTGACCATCAGTCTGAGGGTGGAAGGTTGTGCTCATAGTGATCTTAGAACTCATTCTATTCTGGAAGCTTTTCCAAAAGTTAGATGTGAATCGAGGGTCTCGATCAGAGACGATCGTGAGTGGTATGCCATGAAGGCGTACGATCTCTCGTTCGTAGAGTTCTGCAAGTTTGGCGGGATTATCCGAGAACTTTATTGGCAAGAAGTGTGCAGACTTTGTAAGTCTGTCAATGATTACCCAGATAGCATCTTGCCCTTTATTGTTTCGAGGTAAGGCTATGACAAAATCCATTGCGATGTTCTCCCATTTCCATTCTCCAATAGGTAGCGGCTGGAGAAGTCCAGAGGGAAGTCTTCGTTCTGCCTTGACTTGCTGGCAAACGAGACATCGAGCAACGAAGTCTGCAATGTCCTTCTTCATTCCAGAAAACCAGAATTGTCGCTTGACATCCTTGTACATCTTGTCACCCCCAGGATGCATAGCGTACCTCGAACAGTGCATCTCAGTAAGCACTTCTTTACGAACCTCAGGATCGTTCGGTAGGCAGAGACGTTTTTTATAGCAAACGGTGTCGTCTCCAGAGACCGACCAATGAGGAAGGTCCTGGCCGCTGAGTAGAAGGTCTCGTTTCTCCATTAACATAGGGTCATTGGCTTGAGCGGCTGAAATATTTCGAACGAGCTCAGAGTTGACTGATAATTGAGAGAGTCGTGGTCTTGGTCCTTCGACGTTCAGCTGTAGGTTAAAGTTCTCCAACTCTGTAGCCAACTTCCCCATTTCGTAGTTAAGAGTGCAAGCAACATAAGATTTTCTACTCAGGGCATCGGCCACAACATTAGCCTTTCCGATATGGTACTGGAGTTGAAAGTCATAATCTTTCAAGAATTCCAACCATCGTCTTTGGCGGAGGTTAAGGTCTCTCTGAGTGTATATGTACTTAAGACTCTTGTGATCCGAGAAGACCTCAAACGTTCGCTGTATAGGTAATGACGCCATAACTTCAGTGCAAATACGACAGCTGCAAGTTCCAAGTCATGCGTTGGGTAATTACCCTCATGAATCTTCAGTTGTCTGGATGCATATGCAACCACTTGGCCTTCTTGCATTAGCACGGCACCTAAGCCTTGGAGAGAGGCGTTGGTGTATAATGAAAATCCAATTGCATTTCTTGGAGTGATAAGTACAGGTGCTGTCGTGAGGCGTTTCTTCAATTCCTGAAATGATGCTTCACAGGCGAAATTCCAGATAAATCGCACGTCTTTTCGAGTGAGCTTGGTCATAGGTTCAGCAATCTTTGAGAAGTCCTTGATGAAGCGTCTGTAATAGCCAGCCAAACCAAGAAAACTCCTAATCTGAGTAACAGTGGTAGGCTGCTTCCAGTTTAAAACTGCTTCAACCTTAGAAGGATCTACCTCATACAGTTGGTGGCTTCTCAAGGTCTGGAGGACTATCTTCAAATGTATTTTATGGTCTTCCTCGGTTGAGGAATATATCAAGATGTCGTCCACAAAAACCACCACAAATCGGTCTAAGTATAACCTGAATATGCGATTCATCAAATCCATGAATGATGCAGGTGCATTTGTTAGACCGAATGGCATAACTAAGAACTCGTAATGACCGTACCGAGTTCTGAACGCCGTCTTGGTGATGTCCGACTCTCGGATCCGGAGTTGGTGATAACCGGAACTTAAATCAATCTTAGAGAAAAATTTGGCATCTCTAAGTTGGTCGAACAAGTCATCGATCCTGGGTAATGGATATCTGTTCTTGATGGTGACGTTATTCAACTTGCGATAATCGATGCAAAGTCGTAACGAACCATCCTTTTTGCGAACAAACAGAACTGGAGCGCCCCAGGGTGATGAACTCTTTCGGATGAAGCCATTACTCTCTAATTCCTTAAGTTGTTTGTCTAATTCGACCAGTTCGACATTTGACATTCTGCATGGTGGAATGGAGATAGGCCCTGTCCCTGGTATGAGGTTGATCTCAAAATCGAATTCCCTAACTGGAGGTAGACCAGGAAGGTCATTAAGAAAAACCGTTGGGAATTCAGATATGACTGGAACATCATGTACTTCGAGAGGGTATAGTGCTGATGAGTTGGTTTCATTGCCAAGGGATAGAGCTCGGAGTTGTGCTTTGAGAAGAGCAACTGTTGATTTGTGTATCCATTGCCTCGTTCCCTGAAGCTTGACCAACTCTCCTGTAGGCAAGGTTAACTGAACTTGCTTCTTCATACATTCGATCTTTGCATTCAGTGGTGTTAACCAGTCCATGCCAAGGATGATGTCGAAGTCTTCAAAATCCATCACAAACAGATCGGCATATATTATATGTTCTGACATTCGAAGCTCACATCGAGAACACTGCAAGTTGACGTCAGCACCAGATCCGAACGGTGATGTGACATGGAGTGTGATGTTTGTGGGTTCAGGATGCAGGCCTAAATGTCTTACCAATGCTGATGATATAAAAGAATGCGTAGCACCTGAATCAAACAAAACATGCACCATTGTATTGAACAAAGGAAAGGTACCTTCGACGACATTGTTGTCGGGTAGGGGATGTTGAGCGATGGCGAATGCTCGGCCCTGGTTCCGTTGACCCTGGTTCTGCTGGTTCTGTCTGGGTTGAGCATTAGCAGCAGGTGGTGCTTGTTGGACTGGAATAGCCGAAATAGGTTGCTGAAGGCGCGGACAAAGATGTTTTTCATGGCCTTTCTGGCCGCAGTTGAAACATGTCGGATGATACTGCGGATGGTTCTGTTGGCGATGCTGATTGTTCTGCTGGCCATGCTGAATGTGGTGCCGACCACCACCTCTGCCATTGCCGTTTCGACGGCCACCTCTTCCATAATGACCTCCGCGGCCATGATTTCGGAAACCCTGATGGTTAGGGTTAGAAGGTTCAGCCGCAGGTGTTGTGGCCTCATTCTTCGAAACAGGGCTGGGAGGGCTGGGTTTTGATTGTAGTAGGGCTTTTTTTTGTTGCCCTGTTACATGCCTTGTTGGGAAAACGTTGCAGGTCGTTTGCCCTTATTCATTCGTTGTTCCTGTAAGAGCTTCTCTTGTTCAAAGCTCATGGCTTTGTCAACAACCTCTTTGTAAATCTTGAGATCCAAGATTGATAAGGCTTGCCGAATGTCATGGCGAAGACCATTATAAAATTTCTCAGTCTTATCTCACTCCGTTGAGATGGTGGAGAGAGAGTAGACGGATAATTCTTTGAATTTCCCAGCATGTTCTCTGACGGTCATGGTGCCTTGGTATAACTTAGCGAAGTCCTGTCGCTTCTGCTTCGTCACCGCACTGGGAAAATACTCATCAACAAACATTGACTCGAACTGTTGCCAAGTCATATCGGCTATGTTGACCCGTGGGTCTTCTTTCACTGTGATCCACCATTTGTTTGCTCCACCAACAAGTTGGTAGGTCGCTAGTGGAATTTTGCGAGTCTCATCGACTCCCATGGCATCAAGAGCCTTCTTTGACTCATCCAGTCACTTTTGCACCTCATCAGGATCAATGGTGCCATCGAAAGTAAGAGGTTGTTGCCGCTTGTATTTAGTAATCTGATCGGTTTGAGCTTCCTACGCAAATTTTACAGGTGCTTGAACCGTGGCAACCTGACTGGCTGCAGTCTCACGAACGGCAGTTTGAACAGTGGCCTTCATCGCCTCAATAAATCCAGCGAAGAAGGTTTCAATGCTTGAAGGCATGGCAAAGGGTGCGGGTGGGGGTGGTATTGCCTGCCCAGATGGAGTGGCAGTGTCGGGTGTGGCCTGTGCTGTTGTCGGAGGCGGCGGTTCCTGAATCTCAGGAGGTGCCTCAACTGCGGGACGAA
Source organism: Paratinospora sagittata (assembly GCA_035771175.1). Lineage (NCBI taxonomy): Eukaryota > Viridiplantae > Streptophyta > Magnoliopsida > Ranunculales > Menispermaceae > Paratinospora > Paratinospora sagittata. The sequence continues at coordinate 57,491,569 of CM069603.1, read as the reverse complement.
CAGTACGTGGCCTTCCTCTCTTTCTTGTTTGCATTTTCTCACTGGCAAGGAGAAAATAAAACTAAGATTAAGAAACTGTAGGCAAGTATAATGTTATAGTATGCTCAGCAACAATTTCGAGAGTACTGTAATATTAAAATCACCTATTTTTCTAAGTAGAGTGTAAAGTTGTTGTTGAGGAATCAAAGAATCTTATATATCTCGTATGTGTGGCCATGGTGTAAAAACAAACAAGGTTAGAATGTTCATATAATAAGTACAAAATTGTGCAAGTATTTCAAAAGATTTGGTTTTGGTCTTTGTGAACATACATATATTTTATTGAAAATCCATACGAGTCATAAGAATTCTAAGATTTGCCTCGGTAAATAGCCTGAGCTAACGTTCTATCGTAATCTTATGCATTCAGACGCTTACTCTTAGTCTTTTCGATTATTATCTAAGTTCATGTGTCTCATACCACATGAATTTAGTAATAAGGGTGTCAACCAAGTTAAGTTGTATGAACACGGTCTCTAAAAACATTGGCTGAATAGAAGTTCACTAATAGTATCGTCCAAAGTTACTCGTCCCATACCGTGTAAACTTAGTGATAATATTAGTAATACAATTTTCTCCAAATGTTTCTTTTCACACAAGGTCATGGGTTTTCTTACTTCCACATTTTATTTAGTATCCTCCAATTTTGTTGTGTCCCATACCACTCCAAAGTTAGTGATACAAAAGAAAAAATGGTTGTAAGTCGGCCCACCAAAGATAGTCTTTAAACAAAACAATTTCATTCATATATATCAAAGGAAAGTTTACAATGCCAGTAATTAATTGTGACTGTCTTGTCTACTACCGCTCCTTCGAGATCTACTGCTACGTACAAAACGACTACTAACAGAAGGTTGAGAGTGTGCACGCTCTGCGTCGGAGTTTTGCAATCGGGTTAATATATTATTGTGGCTCTCTCTCAGTGTAGCAATATTGGATGTCATTTCATCTAACCGTTCAAGTAGGTTAGTCGGTTGTCCCATTGGTGGCTGATGGGTCGTTTGTCTCGTAGGAGAAGGGTAGGCCATAGACATTGGGGGAAAGTATTGGTTCATAGGTGGAAGGTAGTTGTTTTGATTGTGCGGGGATCCCCTAACTGGAACCCCATGGATATTTGGATTTGTTTGTGGTGAAAAAGTTTGAAACAATGGGCTTATCGGGATGTTTGGTCCTCCAAGATTTGGTGACGCCCAATATTGTTGTTGGTTCACAGCAACTTGTGGAACTGGCGGATACTGTACCGTAGGAGTTGGAAATCTTTGGTACGAAGTGGTGCCTGGAATGGGCACGTTCCACGTTGGTGGATTTGCTTGCGTACCTTGTCTATCATGACTTTGTGTAGGTTGATTTAGTGTGACATATAACTCTTCGTCAGTGAATGGTTGATCGGTTGGATCACTATTCGGGGCTGGGTCTGATGTAGGATTTGGATGTGAATCATTATTTGGCCCTTCTTGGACGGGCATCTTGCGTCGACTTTTGCGAAGGCAACGCCCATGCTTATCTCTCATTCTTTCGACATTTCTTATTGTCGTGCCGACTACCTCTTCGTCAGTTACCCCTCCACTTGTGCCATATGTCTTGAAGATAGAGGATGTTGTAACTGGTTCAGTGATGAGCTTTGACGTTCCATCGAAAGTGGCGACGTTTGCCTCGTATAGTATCCTCATAATCAAGACTCCATAGCCGAGGAATTCTTTTCTTAAAGGGTTTTGTATCACCCGCAACATTTGTTGGATAATAATGTGAGGTAGGGAGACCGTAATTTTCTTCTCTATGCAGTATAACATAAGAAGTTGAGCCCTTGACATAGTGTCTCTAGTCCCCCTTTCTGACAAGATGTTGCCATATACAATCTTTCCGAGGCCGGCAAGAGATGGCTTAAGATGATTGTTTGGGAGGTTGGTGTATGTTGATGGAGTGTATGGCTCTTTGGCGAGGGAATTGAACAATTGGTCATTAGATTCTGCGATCTCTGCAACTGTCTGGGGTTCATGTGGATCAATAATCCTCGCCTCAATCGGAATCTCCAAAAGTCGAGCAATAAGTTCGACGTTGATAGAAATTTTTATCCCCATAACTGTTGTCTCCAATACAGGGTTGTTTCTCTCTTCTGGAAGTCCTACGTAATTTATGGCTTCGTAGAAGGATCTGACCAAGTTGTAAGAGACTTGTCCCTCGACGTTGGTTATATTTAACCAATCCAATGTTGCGAGTTTGTCGTGAAGGATTGGGCGGAGGCGGAGATCGCTATTATCGATGCTTCTCATAGTCATAACCTCTCTTTTGGACAATTCCTTAAGTCTAGTGGGAATTGGTTCCCTGCTAGTGGAAGTTGGTCCTTCCCTTGAGGCCATTCTTTTGCTGAAAGGAAAATAAATTTGTGTGAAAGACACAAAATATATTCCTAACATTTTTAAGTTTTATGCCTTGTTTGCTAGACATTATTTTCGAGTGTTCTTTTGATGGTTATGCCATCATGAAATTTTCTTCATTAGTGATTTGATGTATATATGTCGTATTCACATATGAATGTATAGACATATTTAATGATAACTATAGTTCCCATAAATAAACTATATATATATATATATATATTTGAAATTAAACTATATAAAAATCATATATAGTTGTTTTTAATCCAAATCTTAACTATATATATAATTCATATATATATAGTTTTAGATATATCAAATAAAATCTTTTTTCAAATTTTTTTTTTTTTTTTTTTTGTTTTTTTTTTTGAATAAATTGTTTTCGAAAAATAAAAAAAAAATTCGAATTTTTTTTTTTTCGAAAAATAAAATTTTTTCGAATTTTTTTTTTTTTTTTTTTTATTTTTATTTTTATTTTTTTATATACCTCATATACACTAAGGTATATAGATATATATATTCAATCATAACTACACATATAGTTTCTAATAAATCATGACTATATGTATATTAAAATCAAACTATATAAAAATCATATAGTTTTCTAGATATATATTTAATACAAATCTCAACTATATATAATTGACATATGTATATATAGTTCTAGAGATATATATATCTAATAAAATTTTTTCTTTCCCTAATTTGGTGGACTTGGGCGGGCCGTGGACCGTACGCTCTGATACCATTAAATGTGACACCCCGCCGGGACGCGCCTAAACCGGCGGTACACTCACGGACGGGGCGCGCATTTGGAACAATTATAATGGTAACAACAGAGTGCGCAGCGGAAATACGGTACACACCGTACAAATCTGATTTCATTTAATTCAGAATGCTTTTGTACATGAAACGGTCAAGGGAACATACTCTCAAAATCCCCAATGAATCATACAAAGGGTACAAAATGTGGGCCTCATAACCTACACCCAGTCCACCCTAATTTCCTGTGAAAGATTGGATAATAATGGAGTGAGCTTAACGCGCTCAGTGGGTAAATAGTGCATGAGTATAACAATTAATAAAGCATACTTCAATATCAAATATCTTAAATACACATGTGAGCATCATAATCAATCAATATGAATGTATGCATGACACCGTCTCGTAATGGTTTGATGAACGTACATCGCCTGAATTCACGTACAGGAACGATGCTCTGGATTCACGTACTGATGTCCCTTCTCGGGTGCAGCCGAGTTCTCATGTACGTCCCTCTCCAGAGAAATGTAATAAATAGTGAGCAATGCTCCTAACTATTCTATGAGTCATAAACCATATACGTCCCTAGGTGGTGATATGTATGATGCCAATGCATGAACTGGTCTAGTCTACTGGTCTAGTCTTTCTTGACATTTAGACTGACTTTGGCAACGTCTGGTGATCCTTATTAGGGTCGGTATCACGACGTGCAAGATTTGGACATTCAGTATTACTGTATAAGCTGAGAGCTTTCAATAAGACCAACTAGATCAGTCCCCAGTTGAGAGGTGAGACACAAGGTCTACTTAAATACCAATCGCCTAGAGCAGCCCGCTGCCTCCCGTTCACTATTTAAAGTTACTGAGGACAAGACCGAGTCTAGTTGAGTCAGATTGACCACAAATCCGGCATTATAACAGTGCAATACATGAATTCCAAATATACAGGCATAAGTGCGGCAGTATAAACAGTATATGACATAATGCAGTGTAAACGAATAGTAGACATAATAACAATTGAATGTAAACTATCCAAAATTGCCCCTCAATCACAAGTCCACCCACCAAATTGATACCCCTTTGACAATTTATTCACACTAACCTATAGTGAGGCTATATAATGTGAGGGCTCCTAAACCCCTATTACATCTGTGTTGGTCCCTTTCAAATATACTTGCACTGTTTTCTTTCTAGGATGACCACACTATCGCAAAAACCACCACTCCTTTATCTTTGTTGGACATATATTTACCTGCAGGAACAAAAAACATAACTACTCCATGTTTGGTAAGGCTGAACACCCTAAGTACCTTTTCTATATTTCTCAAACCCTTGATGAGGATGCCCAATCAATGAATAAATGTTAATTTGATTTGCTTTCTTGCCTGCAAAAATAGCACTAGTAAGGAGATAAAGTCAAATTTTGGAAATATGTTCATTTCTAATTTTATCTTTTTGAATTTTTCCTACTTATCTCTCTTAAAATTCATGCTTTTCTTTACTTAATTTATTAATGTGTTGTTTCCTTAGCCCAATCATTGTATTCAATAAAACATGCATCCCTAACAATGGTCTGATAAAAGTTTCATTTCATCTTTATTGAACTCTTGTACTATATCTTTTTACGAAATCAGTTCCAAGCTCGGACGAAGGAGGAGGGTTGTGCTGGGTTAGCTAACAACCATTATGAAAATTTAGTAGATCTTCTATGTTCATAAATTCTTTAATCAAGCTCTCTAGCTAAAAACTACGAAACCAAATGAATTGCAACATGAAGATAGAACTTGGAAATATTTGTTTAATGATGTAATGGGAAATACTATAGTTCCACAGTGTGAAAAGATTCATTTAACAACGACCAATACTAAGTAGCAAGGTTTGTTGTTGTTGTTGTTGTTGTGTTATTGTGTTTCAAGCGGTTTAGTTTTTTTTTGGGCCATATGCAAACTATATCGATTTACTTTATTTTATTTTTCTTTTCTTGCTCTGATTAAAGTTTTTCTTATCAAGGGCACTAAAAAGGTAAAGAAGCCAAAATGGATGTGGAATCAATCATTGCTATTGTGATGGGTGCCTAAACAATATTGGCTTTGTTTGGCCTATCTCTAGTGTTGGTTTACAGATTATGAAGAATATTATGAAAAAGGTATCCATTTATAACCTATTAAAACTCATTAACAGTATTGTTGGTAGAATATACACAAATATAGAATTAAGATGTCAATTTTATCCGTTTTGAAATTATTCGATGGATCAAGTTGGCTCATTTGATAGAAGGCAAAGTCGCAAACTAGGGTTGCTTGTAGCCATTATTTGACCAGGAACCATCCAATCTAAGCCAATGTTGGTGGTAGGCGACCTAACAACAACCAATGATTAGCTAGTAGAGACTCAATGATGGCAAATAATGTTGATACCAAAATAATATAATCTAGCGATCCTTGAGAAGTGGGAATCTTTAGTTGAACCTTATTCCATGGAGGCCACTCCATACTAATGGGTGTGTGAGGATAGGTTTGTTTGCACACATCTCAAAGGACTAGTTGGGTGCTTTAAGAGGCTCGAATACTCTCGAATAAAAATAAAAATAAAAAAGCAAAAAGAAAAAAAAATCATATGTTTGCCATTACTTGAAAAAATATTTAGGTTCATAAGTTATTTTATTTGCGAAGCATAAATAAAAAAATAAAAGAAGAACTAATCCTTTATCTTCTCAAATATGCTAAAAATATAATTTTTCTATAAAAGATGATGTTGGCATGTACGATTGTTACCGGATCTTGTTTGAAATAAGTTATAATTTTCTACAAGCATAAAGAAATAGGATCATTTCTTTAGATGGAACTTTGTTTGCATGCACAAAGAAGACTTCTGCCATTGGATTCATAAACTAAGATGAATAGTGTTGATGCAAAATTTGACCAACATAAAAAAGTAATGAAAATGGAAAAAGTAGAGACAGAGATGCGGAGATTTTACATGGTAAAACCCTCAATGTGAGGGAAACATCCACAGGGGAACTGTAAAAAAATCCACTATAAACCGTAGATTACATATCTTACACTTATGATCACTCAGATCTGAATGAAATGAAATGAAATTTGATCCCCTATTTATAGGAAAAGATTATGAATAAAATAATGTCGAAAGGTCATTTGTCTTTTGCCCTTCCGAAGGGTCATTTGTTTTATATGAAACATGTGGGACCCGATATTTTGTCTTCTTTTGTTTTGTCTTTTCTTTCCTATGCAATCACAGGTCCAACTGTTACCCCCCAGGCTCTGACCAATGAATTGCTGGTCGGAGCCTCTTGTTTATATATTTTCTTCTTGATAGCCAGATACGAAGGAGGTGAAGAAGCGATCTACCAGGAGAGTTCATCTTGCAAAGAAATTTTTGCCGAGAGATGTCACGACTCAACATGGGCTTTCCCGATTCTGAGAAGCAGTTTGTTGAAGCCACGTTGAGGGCTCATCAGGGGAATGTGGCAGGTTCTTCTTTTTTTGTTGATCTTTCCAATATATCGGCTTTGCCCAGAGGTGTTTTGTCAGAATTTCAGGGCGCCTCTGCTGAGTTTTCTGAGGGGTATCCATCTCGGCTCCCTTCTTTTGAGGACTTTAGCACAGCAGCGAGGTCAAAACGGGCTAAACTAGGTGGCGGCCTTGAGTTTTCTCTTGCTGGCTGTCGAGTTGAGTGTCCACAGGATGCGCTGAGAAGACGAATAAGGAAACATATGTTGTCAACCTTAAACTGTGCGCCACCAATGCTGTAGGGGTATGTTTTTTTTTTTTTTGCATTGTATCTCACTCGCTCACTTCTTCTGCCTCGGTGCATTGCTGCACAGATTGTCGTGAACGCCATGGTCGCCCTGAAGCAGGTTGAGCGAGCGGTAACTTGCAATAAGGCAGACTATTCTCAAAAGGATGTTGAGATTGCCAGGCTGAGGAACAAGTTGGCGGGTTACGAGAGAGAGTTGACCGTCAAGGAGGCGGAGTGGCATGTTCTTTTGGACCAGCAAAAGAAAACGATTGAGTTTCTTGAAGCTCATTTGACTGTGAAGAGTGTTGAGCTTGAGACAGCGCGCGATGAGGCAAGTAGGGTAGAGTGCGAGACTCTATTCGAATATAAATTTTTTTTGGAGTTTGCCTCACTGCTACAAGAGAGGTATAAGCAAGGTACCTACGATGCTATGTATGATGTAGGCGAGTTCTTCAAGGATCGTATTGATATGAAGGTATGCCTTGCGGCTAAGAAGTTGGTTGAGGCTGCACGAAAGGCTAGGGAAGAAGAGGAGTCGAGAGCCAGACAACAAGCTGAGATGGACAAGCTCATGGTGCTGGCGTCGAGGAAAAGCAAGACTCTAGTTGTGGAGAAGGCTGCAGGTTCAGTTGTTGAGAGGACTCGGTCTCAGGCTGGAGATAGGGCCAACACCACGACTAGTGAGAAAGCCAAGCCAAGACAAAACAAAAAGAAGACAAAACAATAGAAGATGAAACATGTGGGGGTTTTACCACGTAAAATCTTTGTGTCTCTGTCTCTACTTTTTCATTTTCATTACTTTTTGGCGTTGGTCAAATTTTGAATCAACATTTAGCATATATGGAAACTCAAGTTACTCAATCAACTCAACTAAGCCTTTTCCCCACTACACGGGGTCAGGTTAGCTACATAAATCTGCTTCCTCCACTCCACTTTATCAAGGGTTAAATCGGCATCTAAATTACTAGTGGTTATAATTATTTTTAATTATTTTTGTCCATATTATTTGAGGTCTTAATCTACCTCTATCATTACCATGGATTGTTAATAGTTATATTTCTCTATGGTTACTTTTTAAACCAATTGGGCATTTTTTTCAAAGTTTTCTTGGGATTATTTTGATTGCCTTTCATTTTCTTTTTTTGGTCTTCCACGTAACACATCCAAGGTTGATTGTTAAACTGTGTATGTAGTTATATGTTTGTACTTCCATAACTTCCTTTTAAATTTGTTGCATATTTTTATTCTTTGGTGTTTTCAGTTCCATTGACAGTCGATGCCATTTTTGAAGAGGTCATGAAAAGTAAAGAGGGTCGTTCTATGACATTGGACCATGTTAGAGCTGCTCTTAGCCAATTGGGTTGTAATCCCAACATAAGAGAGGGAGAAGAGACCTTTAGTGTTGGTACTCTATTTCTTATTCCTTATACATTTTCCTTTTTGTTTTCCAATGATGAGTTGACTTGGCTTAGGCAATATATTTCTTCTCTTGAATCTTTATAATTGATTTGGGCATTCATTTTCCTATATCTTATAAGATTGAAATGACTGCATGTTGCTCTTTATTTTTTTCCACGAGTAAGCTTCTCATTTACAAGGTATAAAAAATAAACAAAATTCACCGAATTTTTTTTATTTCAAACCTGTCAAAATAGAGAGTAACAAATAAATTCGAAGATGCAAAAACTCAACAAAAATCGATAAATTTCAATAAAAGTTTAATTTTTCAATTAGCAAATGCAAAAATTTAACGAAATTTGATAAAATTATCGTAAAAAAACAACAATTTAATAATAAGCTGACAAGTTGTGCAATTTTATGGGATATGCTCTATGGAAAAATGAAGGAAGAAAGCAAGAAAAAAGAAACAAAGAAAGAAAGTTAAAATAAGAAATAAACTTAAGAAGACAATGAAAGAGTCCCCAAAGCTATCTTTTTATTTATTTTGAATTCCATATAACAAGATGAAAAAACAATACATTTTAACAATAAATGGAACTTTGTTCGTGCTTAAGTCTTCTTTGTTGGGGTGAATAACTTGTTCTCCCATTTGTCTTGTTTGTGTGATGGTATTATGTTGTACTTTTTTATTTATATCTAATACTACCTCTTAATTTCGTTCAAAAAACTATCATAATAAACAAATAAATTAAGCAAGGTAGTTTTTCAGCATATATTACAGTAAATCTAGATATTTTAACATCTATGCTAAAATTCTCTAAACTACTTTAATTCTGCGAATTTTTGCAAAAACTCTTAATGTCGAATTAAACTTCTCCGAATTTATTCCGATTTTCAAGTAATAGAAGTCTAGGGAAAAGTTGAATTTTGTTTGATCCTTGCTCATTTACTACCTATATTGCTTATTTATATTACCATTTTGATTGACATGGTGCGCACAATTTTGATGTAGATATAAAGAACATCATCGAAATAGCCCAAAATGATGAGGTATATGATTTGGGTGACTTATTTTGATCTTTATGCTCCAAATGGAAATAATTTCTTTCAGTCAACAAAGGTTAACCATTGACCATATAAGTTGCAGGTTGAATCAATAGTGTGGAAAAGATATGGAAGGGACGCTTATAGGGTGTTCAGGTTATTGTCAAAAACTAGTCACTTTGTTGAGACAGATAAGGTAAGGATGCTTTTATATGTTATTTTTCTATTGTATGGTGTGTTTGCAAGTGAGAATATGTACAAGCTTTACCTTTTCTAAATATTTGCACTAGTTGTTGCAATAAGGGAACTCTTGTTTTGAAAAATCATCATGTGTTTGGATATCATTTGTTTCAGTGCATAATGGCAATCTTTCTCACTTTCAGCTAATATATGTACGTCAAGTGGGTTCTATCTATCACCTTAAGAGTTTGCAGACCTTGACCCCCAATTAAGCAAGTTCATAGGGGGTGATAAAACATGAACTGTGTAAATTCGTTTGTGGAGTCAAAGAAACAAAAATAATCAAACAAGTGAAGGATTATCTTTCTTCAAGAAGCAATTCTCTAAACATACACAAGATGTTCCATTGTGACTTTTAGACACTTTCTAATTACATAAAATAATAAAAATGAATTTAGAAACTATCTAAACTACCGCTAAAATACAATTCTACCAAAATAAATATTTCTCTAAACTAAAAACAAAAACTAAACTAAAGATTAAATTTTCTAAATTTTCTAAATATTATTTTATGTCCGACATCAGTTACAAACAGTGGTGTTTTTAATTTCTGAAAGATTGGAGTTCCAAGACACTAACAGTCTCAGGATGAAGTTTGTATGGTTTGGTCTTTTGAAAAAATTGGGTTTGTTGCTTTTAATGATCAATTTGCAGTTCAGTTCCATGTAGGTACAGAAATTAAGTGCTAGGGCTTTGTTCTAGTGTTCTACTATTGTTCTTTTTTAACAAAAATCTATAAAGCCCTACCAAAAACCTGGAAATGCATATCCATCCTACTTACATGCTATTTCAGGTTCATCATTCCTTTAGAGATTTTGTTCCACAAAAAGCCTCAGGCATGCCTTCCTCATGCAACATGGGATTTCCTCTATCCTCATGCTTTATACAACAGCGAAAAAAAGTGAACCAGTACAACTCCTAGGGAATCTGTTGTGCTCAAAAGCAGTAAAATAGTTGCTAGATGGGATAAATTGAAAGAAAATATTAGTTTCATCCTAAAAGTGGGGATGAGGATGTGTGAAAGAGAAGGTTGGGTAATAGAATTACTCAACCAAACAACAGTGGCAAACACTTTTCGAAACGGCTTAAACTCTTTTTAGAACTATTTATGTAATGCTATGACCTTCCTATGATGGAGAGCTTCAGGAAATTCTTGTTTTTTGTTGTAATTCTGTTAAATGAAATTATGCTTTTTCAACAGATTTAGAAATAAAGACTTGGGTTAAGCGCATTCACTTAAGTGTTGCTTTGGTAGGTTTGTGATATGGCGTTTGTTGAAAGGAAGGTAGCCCTCAAAATTCTTTACAATCTTTGGAAAGATGACTATCTACATATGGAGGTAAAGTCTCCAATTTACTTTTCTGTTTTCCCTTTTTTATGGTAAAGCTGCTTTGGTAAGTAACTTTATGTTAATAATTATTATATTAATTTCTTTTTATTTGATGAATAATTGCTATTTACAAAAATTCTGTAAATATCAAAATACTTAAAAAATTCTTGTATGCATCACATGACTTGCGAACTAGAATAGTGCTATTAAAAGATTGTTGTAAATGTTTATCTTGTCCTGATTTTCTTATTTTGTTTATATAAATATGTGTGCATTCCATGGGGTTAACTAGTTATCAAATATGTGCTTATGCAATTAGAGACATAATTATCTATGAAGCTTCAATTTTTCCTTATTACTATTTTAACCCCTCGTCATGTCTTCAATTGTTTATGTGGAGCTTTTTGTTGTCATTATCCATATGCAGAAAATAAGTACACATGGATCTACACAACCCCATTTTTTGTTGTGGAAAGTGAATAAACATTTTGTCAAGGAACGTGTTCTGGCTGAAATGTATCATGCTGCCCTCAATTTAACAAAGCGGATGGCTTATGAGCTTGGGAAAGAGCATGAGGTATCTTATTTCATTTTGAAGTGATCCAAGCAGGATCTTTTACCATTCCATTTCTTTTTATTCCATGGCCTTTTCCTTGCTGAATGTGAATTTGCTAACACCGCCAAATATCTGTAAGTATCAGCTCCAGTAATTACCAACCATAGATCTATCTCGTACACATAAAAATTGTCATTAATCTCAGAATTCCAAATTTTATTTCTAAATGCTATGTTGATAACTGTTGGGAAACCTCTAATATTGTTTTAATCACTTGCCAGTGCTTTCAATAAGCAAGGATTGAAAATTCGAATTTGTCCCAAACTTCAGTCTTTTAAAATTTGGTATTAATTTAAGAGGTCCAATTTGGCATGAAGATTTTTTTGTAAAAAATTGATATTGGAAATATAAAGAATTCTATTTGAAAATTGTAAAAATCAATATTTCGTTAAATATGTTCAAGGTTTGAAATAAACATAATTATATACTTTAAACTTATTAAATCATGGAATATAATGTTTTAGAGTAAGACTATAATGTCTGTATTGCTTGGTGCATATTTTGTAGGAGTCTATTTTATGAATTCTATGCTTAACTCCTTTAGAAGATATATGGATTAAATACACAATTTATAAATTGCGTGTTAATTTTATTTTAAATTAAAAAGTTTTATTAATCTTATTTATGTTTTCCTTCAATGATTCTTTAGTTTCTAACCATTAGATATGAAATTGTGCTTCAATCACATATACTTTTACTCTTTATGAATATTTTCTAATAAAATTTGAAGTTTGATAGCGTATCTTTGTTTACTTCATGTTTGAAAAGTTAAAAAAAAAAGGGATTTTTTTTGTTCTTTACAAATTATTTTGATATTTTACCTAACTTCGATGAAATTTTGTAATAATTTGATTACATTTAATTCTTAATTCAATGATTGAAGACCATCAATAGAATTTTGTCTAATTTTAATTGCTTGTCAATAAGATTTTGTTGAACCCCGATGTTTTGAAATGGATTAATGTGGTTATTCTTTCAATTCATGAATGTATAGCAAGATTGCACGAGTATTGTATGCTTAGAGGTGCAGTTTCTTTAGGGTTTAGGGTTTGAAATAAGGTCTTATACTCGTGAGGGTATGATACTTATGCTTACCCATATGCTCATAAGCTGAAAAAACAATCAAATGAATCCATTTGAAAAAAAAATGATATTTAGCAAAATTTTATTAGATCATAAAACTCTTTCGGACTTGTACGCTAAGCAATAAGTTTTGGTCTATGCCTACAATGTTAGACTTGATGGAATATTCCTTGGGAACCAAAGGGATCGGATTAAAAAGTGAGCCTCCGTTCTTTAAGTGTTGTTTTATATATGCTTCGATAAAGGTTCATCTTTTTCTTTGTTTCTTCAATCCTAGGCTTTGGATGTTGTTGCTCGTAAATCTAGATTAAGGTTTAGGTTTCTTCAATCCTAGCCCTTGGATGAGATCCTTTTGAAGTAGTACTACGATGTGGAACAAGGTGTTTAACATTAAACACACCAGGGGTGTGAATATGACCCGAAAATTATAGTCGACATGCATTCACGGTTGATCTTTTCAAGTATATCTAGAGGACCAATCTTCTGAGCAACAAGCTTATTTCTCTCATGGGGGAGAACACGATCTTTGGTTAAGATGGTCCAAACACGGTTGCCTACATCAAACTCTACATGTCAACACTTTTGATGCGCTTTCATTTTTAGTTGCATCCTTATGCTTTTGAGTAGCCCTCTCTAAAAGATCCTTTTTTCTTTAGCAGAAACAAGAACTGAATTCTATTACCTGGGAAGTAAGTACAAAAATTTGGGGGCACCAGGAGTGCTCCCTCAAAAGACCGACCAAACAAACAAAGAGAACCAATGCCATTACAAGATGTATTATGACTAAGCCAACCCTTAAACCTGATACAAACACCTAGCCCAATCTAAAACCCAATCTGAAAGAGAAAGGCCTTGCACCAATGCTACCGCATGCACCCATGAGCTAGCCACGAACTTGATATCTTCCCATACTTTATCCCTCTCCTTAAATTTATCACTGAAAACTCCATTATTTCTTTCCAGCCAAAGATACCATAATGTGGCAAAGGACGCAATAAGAGTTACCTCCTTGCTAACGCTGGAAATGATGGAATTATGAGAGATAGACATGCTCTCCTCTAAACTACTGGGAATAGAAACTGAAAAGGTAACCCCTATGTTGCCCAGACCTTTTACTTGAGCCCGACGTACCTGTGTCCGACACTTAATGGTACGACATGGGTGTGAGAGATGTGTCTGACACTTTAGATTTTAGAATATTACTATATAGATTCTCCAATGAAAAAAAGAGAAAGCACGAGAGAAGACAATGACTAATAGGTGTGATTCACTCTCAAGTGAGAGAACAAAAAAGACAATAAATGTGTAAAAAAAAAAAAAAAGGAAAAAAATTACATATAATATAGCCGAGTCTCCGTATCCCAAAATTTGAAAATGAACGAGTCGAACCTCTAGATATGTACTCGCATCCCAACATAGGTTAACCCATCTTTCCCAAATCCACCTCGCATAAGTGCAATGCAAAAAGATATGATCCTGATACTCTCCATCCTGGCAACAAAATAAGCAACACTGAGGGGACAAGCACATGTTAGGTAGTCTTCTCTGTAGCAAATCCAATGCGTTTAGTCTCCTAAGAGCCAGCAACCAACCAAATACTTTAACTTTAGATGGGATTCGTGTTTTCCATATAAATGCCGATAGTGGAAAGGGGGAATGGGTAGTTTGGATATTTATGGATTCCAAGAGTGACTTACATGAAAAGGAGCTGAATAGCCATTCAGCTCAAGGGCCCATAGGAATTGGTCCGTGTTAGTTGACAACCTTACTTGATTTAGTCTACTTATGAGGTTAATAATTTCTTCTTGTTCCCTAGGTGTTTAAGGCTTTAGGAAGATGGAGATCCCAAGATAGGTTCGAACTAAACAAGGATTGATCTAGTGATAGGAAAGAAGAAATGGGTTGGTTATGTTGGGAGGATAATTTATATAGGCTTGGGAATGATTCTGCCAATGAACTATCTTCAAACCAATTGTCCTAAGTACCGTGTCTGTCATCTCCTATTTAAACTTAACCTCTATGTGATCCTCCTCTTTTGTATTTGACCACCATCATACTCAACTTCTCCATCAATTTTTGCTACAACATCATCCTCTTCTTTAACCTCCTTAATAACACATTCCACCACTAGATTGTGTTTGTTGCATCAGTACAAGTTTTTTTTTTTTCTGTGGTGGATGGTGAAGGATGTTGTTTGGCTGACATTTGTGGTTGGGGATGCATTTCCTCTTTAGCCTGTTACTTGTTTTCCGTACTGCTTTGCCAGTTGGCGCTCTTCAAATACTGTGACTGTATCAATCATATTCAAAACATCTTGCAATGTCAGTTGCAGTCCTCTTTGTACTAAGACACTATTTGAATTTTCGTCTCCTTATTATCGTTAATGGCTAACAACTTATAAAACTCCATGTACTCATCAACAATCTCGTTCCTTGGCATAGTTGTTGTCTCATCCCCTTAGACAAAAACTTTAGGAAATCATATTTCATAATAAAATGGATTGTCCCAACGAGGTAAAAGGATAAAGGTTGAAAAGAAAGTTGTGGAAAGTTGATCGACACATTGTGAATATCAAAGCTGATTTGTTGGTGTTTCTTTTCGGCTGCTTTGACATTCATGCTACTATTGAATGTTCTTGTAGAATTGGAGAAAGCTTTGATTTGATTTCTGCAATATGGTGATTTGTAGAAAACTGGAAATTCCACAAAAACTATATGGTTCTTTTTCTTTTCTTTTCCATTAACCCTGCAGTTTCATTTTCTCTCTCCTTTGAGGAAACAATGACTTAAGCTCTTGCTTCTTTTGGATATTGGCAGTATGGTGTTTTCTTGTTACCTCTAGCAGTAACCTAAGCAGTGACTAAGCTCTAGCTACTTGATTGTGGATATCACTTTCACGTGTGATTTTTTTACCACTGTAACTCAACTTGCACAGTGTTTCTGCAACCTTGCAGATAATTTTTCTAGTGATGCTAATCAGTTGCAACCTTGCAGATTCTACAGCTACCAAAAGAAAAAAGAATTGGAGGTCAAGGGAAAAGATTTGATCGCATAAGAAAGGTTAAGATACTTCTAGATTCGTCTCTGATGAAGCTTGATGATGCTCTGATGCTCTTCTGTTACTTTTGAATAAAGATTTAAATTGATTTGTTGCATTGGTTGTTATGCCTATTAATTTGAACCAGCAGTGTCTAGGTTTTCCTTCACTGGTGTGAACCAATTCGATAATCTAATCTAGAATAAGGAGTAAATAAACTTATTTATAAAACTATTAAGAGAAAAGGAGGGTTGGTTCATTTGGGCTTCTGTGAAACGTGAGTTGTTAGTTCGAATATATTCTCTCTTTTTTATCAGAATAATGTGGAGGGAAAAATGATATTTGTCCATTTATATTGCTTTTCATTTATACTTGTTTGATGCTTGATTACGAAGGATTGATGAAAATATTTTTATAATGTCAACTAAGGATGCCCTTTTAGTATGTACCTTAATGGGAGACCTGAATGCGTGTGAAGCACGTGAAGGCATTGTGTTTGGTTCACGGAAAATGAGTTGGCCCCTCTCAAGAAAAAAAAAAAAAAAAAAAATGAGCTGGCACGATTACGAGTGCATGTGAAGCATCCACTTGTACGCTAAATCACGCGAGATTTTTATCATTAAAAACGACCATATTGCTTGTATCCCATTGCACGCGTTACAGTACTTAACACGTGAATTTGCTAGCATTTGCTAGCTCCACATAAATTGAGAGGAAATTTGTTGAATTAGCCCTATTTACTTTTCAAGTTTAAATTCTAGCCCTTATTTAAAAATACTAAAATGTAACCCTCTTATCCATCTTTTACAATGGCCTCTCATAGCCACGTGCTCTAATCCTCTGAGTTACAGGCCCCACCTCGTTTCCACTAGATCTGTTCCTGGGAGTACTGAACCTTTTCTCTCCTAAGCCATTTCGGGTTAAGAAGATGTGAAATCGTGTTTCTCTCTATAAGAACAGTGCTTTCCGAGGTGTGAAGTCGGAGAGAAGGAATGTCATAATTAGGGTTTTGAATAAGACGATCTTTTCATTTTTTTTTTTCTTTTTCATATTGAATAAGTAAGTAATAAGAATGAGAGGTGTTAAGCTTTTTATCATCCTGGCGTCGAGCTATAAGACTAATACAAAGGCGTTGGAAAGAAAAATATTGGATTGAATAAAAAATACCAAATTGGAGAAAAAACATTGAGTTACAATAATTTTGTACATTTATTTTTTACTTTTAGTTTTTTTACACTTATTTTTGGTTTTGGTTTTTCTTTAAACTAAAAAATAATATTTTGAATGGAACAAACTAAACTAAATAACTTTTTTACACTTAATTAATTTTAATTATTTAAAAATAAAAAATATTTTTTTAAAATAAAATAAATATAATCCACTTTAAGTTTTTTAAAAACAAAAAAAAATATTTTGAATGAAAAAATAAAACTCACTAAATTGAATGATTTTTTACACTTGTTTAATTTTAATACTTCTTAAAATAAAAATAAATATTTTTAATAAAATGAATAAAACCCACTCAATTGCATAAGTTTTGTTTACTTATTTTTAGTTTTGATTTTTCTTAAAATAAAAATAAATATTTTAAGTAAAATGAATAAAACTTACACTGAATAATTTCTTTTTATACTTAGTTAATTTTACTATTTCGTATAACTTAAAAATAAATATTTTATAGAAATGAATAAAATCTACTGAGCTGCATAATATTTGCACATTTAACTCTCATTTTAATATTATTTAAACATTAAATATTTTTTTACTCAATTGATATTATCATTTGCTTCTAATGCCATAGGTCGCTTTTCATATGTTGTCATTTCCCCTTTGTTCTCGAATACTTAAGTGGTGTTGAAATATTAAAGAAAAGTTTAATGGATGTCAATGAAGTGGTAATTGGAAGGGGTTTGTTTTTCGATCCTTAGACCCATTTGGCAAATTAGCTTTATTTACTTTTCAAGTTTGAAAGCTACCCTTCATATTAAGAGTTGAGTACGACGAGGTTTCTAAAGTTATTATAAATCTGGAAAAGAAAAGATATTTTGGATATTTTACATAGGTAGGAGGGCTACATTTTAATATGTTTAATATGAAGGCTAGATTTCAAACTTAATAAAGCTAATTTGTCAATTTTTCCTAAATTAAACATCAAGCAAATAACTTAGAGAGTAGCTAAATGAATCTCACTTATAGACTATCTACACCTCAGTCACTAACATAACCCCACCCTAAAACATATATACTCTACATACCCCAGTCAAAAATATAAAAAATCTTAAACTACCCTTCACCCTAACGTACCCCATCCCTCTCTCGATTTCTTCTCTTCTCCACTAATTCTTCTCTTTCAAAACTCTTCCAAAATCCTAGCTCTTAACTTCAAAGCTCAATATTTTTATTTTTTTATCTTAGTTTGAAGAATATTAGTTGTAGGGGAACATCATTTTGACCCCATTTGGAGCAAATCACCATTCTCCGTTTCCGTGCATTTTTCGACGATTGATCTTTTGAATCGGTAAGAAATGCATGATTTAATGATTATTTTTGTTTATAGTCACTTTTATTCATGAAATGCAATATGTATGAGTATTTCTCGATGTATTTTGTGCAAAAAATAGGCAAGAAATAAGGTCGTCACCATGGACGACCTTCATTCTAGGGACGACCCTACTTTGTACAAGCGGCCTTGATAGGCTGACCCTGCCTGCAATTTTTTAAAAAAAATAAATAGTAATTAACCATTTTATTATGTACAGATATGCCGATGACACGCAACACTACTTCTAGTGAGCAAAATGGTCCCGCACTCGACCTATAACATCAGAGAGAAGACGTAGGCACACTAAAACTAATTTACTGGCCATTACAGATGTTGCACAACAACAAGAAGAGCAAATGGACGAGACAAGCACGCAACACACTGTGTAACACCCCGTAGTTTTACTTACATACATACGTTGAAGTATGCGTATATCAAAATGTATAATACACGTATAAGGACCTTTAAAGTCATGTGTACATGTGACAAATGAACTTGAAAATGTCAAAAGTGAGTTGGAACGTGATTTAAATAGAAATCGATTGATAACACGTGTATTCCTCAGGTAGATTGAGTGTATGAAGAAGAAGAACGAATAAAAAGATATAAAATAAAATAAAATAATGAACAGTACTCGAATAAAAGACAAATTAAGTTTACTATTCGTAAGTGGGTATTGTTCACGGAACAATAAATAAATAAATTAAACGAAGTTGCAGAATGAAAGACGAAAGAGGAACGTCCAGAAGAACGAAAGAAAGAGAAGAAAGAAAAAGGAAACGGCGGATTTGTGGCCAAATTCGACGTGCCGGTAAGCTAGATGTAACATTTCTAGCAGAGTAATTTTTGTTGTGAGAGCCTTTTTACGGCGTTTTCAACAATTGGGGTTTTGACCCAACGTGAATGAAAATCCGCTAAGAAGGTTGGAAAACACTCCCTGGACTGTCAGGACCCCGAATATGTGGTTAGATTGAATTTATGTGTTCATTTGGAACTTTTATGGCTGTTGAAAGTTAGACTGTAGATTGGAGACCATTCCCAATGAAACTCCAATTTAAGGCTATAGAATGGTAGAATGGACTGTTGCGAGTCCATCGATGCTAAGTTCATGATTTTTGGAGACTGTTTGACAATTTTAGTAACAATTTACATCTTTCGAATGAATAGTGATGACGTGAACAGTGACATGAATAGTATTATGATGTGAACAGTAAGGTGAAATGGTGATTCTCATAATAATCTATGATTCATTTCAGTGTTTAAATTGAGAGCTCAAGTGCATGGATAAATACTCTTGAGGAAGCAATTATGATTGACGTTTATTGTTGCTCGATTTGACTTAGAAACCCCGTGTAACCACTATGAGTATAGTTTTCTTGATTTGGTTCTTGTATGGCATTGTACACATATAAACTGTTTAATTGTATGCATGTTTATGTAATGCATTGAGTTTTAGTGATCATGCAAACTGATTTTAGAAATTGGAGCTTATAATAATGTCATTTCGTTAGGAATTAGACCCGGATGAGGTTTTGCGAGTCCTCATTGTCAGTAGGTCTGTCCTAACAAGGGTTGCGATCCTTGAAATGACTGTGAATTGGGTAATGAGAGGGAGATGGTAAAATATTTATGAATGAGCATCAACTATATATTGTGTGCACGTCTATTATTTTGATGAATGGTGCATATGTGCTTTTGAAATGTTTTAAATCGATTTGATATGCTATGTTTCCTAAAATGCATGCGATTGTCATGTCAAGAACTATATTCACTGAGCTGTTGTTTGCTCACCCCATTTCCTCCAATATTTCAGGTATTGAGTCGAAAGGAAAAGAAAAAAACTCGTGAGTGATAATCACGTGAGCCTTCGTCTGGTATGTGTATGTATGCTTGGAGGAAATAGATTATATTTTTGTTATTTTGATATGTATACTTATCACACATTATATATATATATATATATTATCATCTAGATGGGATGTGTGGACATATATATAGCTTAATATATTGGATGATGAAATGCAAATTTGATGTGTGAATGAATGGAATGATATAGATATCTATATTGGATTTGATTTGTGATATCTTAGGAAAAACAAAAGTGAAACGTCCATTTGATGGGGAGGTGTAGTCAAAAATTTGGAACTTGTGGGAATTATTGTGAATGTTCGTTGAGGCTGACAGTGTATTGTATACTGTATATGGGTATGTACAGTGTACAATACATTGTGCTGGTCATGACATCAGTCTACGTCAGGGGCGTCGTGACCCACTGGCCAAGAGAGCCAGTACACTGAAGAAGATGATAGTGTCCCTGTCTCATTTCCAGGAGGCCCTACCGATATCTCTGTCCTTACTAGTTTCAAGAATCATATTGCTGCAGCTATATGGGTTGGTGAAGTAAGTCTTCATCCCTAGTGTATAGTAAATCTATTGTTGACGGTGATATCTTGTTAATATTGACCATTCATATTTGTTTTGGTTGGTTTTCTTTTTTGTTTACAGCATCGACCCCTACTTAGGTGCATAAATCATGGAGCACAAGTGGCTGAGTGGGATTTAGAATGCCACCCCAAGCAAGAAAGACTTAAACAAATCATAGATGGATCTGGGTTGAGTCTCCTGATCGGTTGCTCGTACACGCATGCCAACAAGAACCGATTGGTGCGTTTGTGGATAGATGGCAACCAGAAACGAATACATTTCACCTTTCTTTTGGTAAAATGACAATAACCCTCGATGATGTTGCGATACTTCTTAACATTCCTGTCACGGGCAGATTCGTCTCAGCCATACTAATGGACAACAACGATGCAGCCAAATTATTGGTGCAAGGGCTGGAAGTTTCATTCGATGATGCGAAGAGAAGATGTCACACCCTGGGTTGCACAGCGTATGGCTCAGTGGCTACTAGGAATGCGAAATTAGACTCTTTAAGGGAGGTCTCGAGTTCGATTCCTAGGGAGGCCCTGCACTATTCATAAATAGTGGCAGACAAATAATCGTTTCGATGTAGACCAGCTGCGGTTGGATGACTACATGGCGATAGGACAATATTATGGATCCATAATGGCTAGGCGTTCGCCCCGAGGGGGTGCGCCCATACCTGGGTAGGGACACGCTGTGCAACCCAGGGTGTGACAAAAAGGCCTTATGTGTCAATAAGGGGAAAGAACAATTTGTGGCTAAGAACTAGTTGAAAGCTCGATTTGATACCCCCAAGCAAGCAGGCATCTCTACCCTCCAGTGGAGTGCACGGCGAGGGCATTTCTATTATTCCTGCTAGGGTGCACATTATAGTGTGACAAGACATCAACACGGGTCCCCTTCGCTTATCTTCAATTGCTTATGCACGTGCACATGATTCATACATACTCATGGGGTGCCCCATGTCTTGCATACCTGTATCGTCAGCTTGGATGTGCAATGAGGGCCTCAGTTTGTCAGATTGCAGGGTATCTCACCTTACTTGAGGTATATATGCATCATTTCACACTTAATGTCTGTTCTATATCAAAGATATTTCAATAATGATTTTAATACAAAATGTGTATGATAAGGTTGGTTGTATGACCATTTTCCTTTAACTTGTCCTCGTGTCAACCCTTCATATTAATATAATCTGCCACGAACACAACTATGGGCCCCCCAAAAGAGATGGGATTAGATGGGATTAGATGAGGATCATGTGGTCATACTGCGTAAAACACTCGATATGTTACGCCCTCACGAGGTCAGTGACAAAGTTTAGGAATTCAATACAGTTTTATTTATAACTATGACTTTTAGTAACATTGTGTTGTTGGTTTAATTATTTATATTGAATTTGTTCAGGTTTATTAGGACCCATACTTTGATTTGATAGAGACTTGGCCAATCTCCGAGTTTGCTTTTTTTTATGGTTGTATAAAGTGCTTGGACGTTGTGGAACCCTATCATCTTGATAGGGTTCTTCGCCAATAAGGCCATCTACAGAAATTCCTCCATGGCCTCTTTGTCCAATAAAAACAAGTCGGGGTTCCTCAACGGGTCAATACCAAGTGAAGTATTACTATGATCAGATATGGGAGATATGGGATAGTGGTGTACTTTCTGCTCGAGCATGGGGTGAGGGTCTACGCAGTACATGGGATGCGACTCTGGATGACCTCGAGTGGTTTACATCTATATCTCACCCGATCATTGACAACCCAACATGTCAGCATCCTGCCAACCCTCAACAAAGATATATGTTTGATGATGATACCACCCTGGTAATAAAGTTTTCATTCCTTTATTTGTTCTTTATATCATATTGGATTTATCTGTTATTCACATGTAATTGTTGATTTGCATTGGGATATGTACAACAACGAAACAAACAAGCCCTGAACATTGCATTACAATGAATGTCCATGCCTGAACCAGAAGTAACAGTTCGTAGTGAGAGAATCGCCATCGAGTCAATTGTTGGTGTTCTGTCTGGGCTAAACATTCATGATGAAGCTAGGCCTTCCTCTACGATAGAAAAAGAACAAGGGCAGGGGCAGGGGCAGGAGCAGGGGCCATCAATTCCAAGGCACGATGAAGCAAGTCCGTCAAGGGTTAGAGCATATTTACGCAAGCGGAGAGGACAATAGCTTCATTAATGTATGTTTATTATTTTCTTTTTTTTAGGGTGCGAGTACATTTAATGAATTTGTTTGTTGTCTATCAAGTATCTTGATACAATTTACAAAATTTGGTGAATGAAATTCCATTTATGTTGATACTATTGTGTATGTATTAGCTGTTATTTTCATCTTGGGGCGTTGTCTTTATGTCTATGAACATGTCAACATTCGAACCTCGTTTGGGCGGTGGGGTGTCGTACCCCACATTATAGTTACGAGTGGGGAGCGATACCCCTCCGTCCAAACTAACTCGGAATTATTGCAAACATATCAAAAACTTGATGGAATGCATCTCAATGCATGATGGAAGGAAGAAATGTGAAAAAATTCAGGAAATATGAGGGTTGGCCATCAAGGACCGACCCTTGTGAAGGATGGTCGGTCTTCGAAGTTCGACCAGAACCTCTTTGTTCAGTTGAACAGGACCGACCCTCATTTAAATAGGTCGGTCCTTGATGGCCGACCCTCATATTTCCCAGGTTTTTTCACATTTCTTTCTTCCATCATGCATTGAGATGCATTCCATCAAGTTTTTGACATGTTTGCAATAATTCTGAGTTAGTTTGGGCTGCGGGGTATCGTTCCCCACTCGTAACTGCAATGTGGGGTACGACACCCAACCGCCCAAACGAGGTTCGAATGTTGACATGTTCATAGACATAAAGACAACGTCCCAAGTGTTGGTCGAGAAAAAAACCAGATGGATTGGCCGCGGTTGCACTAAAACTTGCAAAATTGCAAAGTTTTCAAAATCACTTCGATTTAGTATTTGATTTTAACAAAATGCTTTCCGAACGGTTTTAATCATAATTTCAATGAGTTTTGAATGATTTAAAAGTGCTTATTTTTATATTAAAGTGTTTTGATTCAATGGAATGGTTATTGAATGTCAAAAGATTGATTTTTCCAAAATCAAGAACCTATAGCATGTTATCATTGATGATAGCCCGCTATCCAGCCAATTGCCAAAATTTTTAGAAGGCAATAGCGCGCTATCATCAATGATAACACGCTATCAGTACAAAAGAAGATTTTTGTCTCCGGTTATGATAACACGCTATCGGCATGTTCATTATGCACAATATTGGCTTATAGCGGGCTATTGAAGCTCGATATACTAAAAATCAATAGTTCCTGATTTTCTGAACTCATTGATAGTGCTATCATTGATGATAGCGCGCTACTGCACGTATTCTAGAAAGTTAGAATTTTTGCAATCGACTTGATAGTGCGCTATTGCCCATATTCCAGAAAGTTAGAATTTTGGCAATTGACTTAATAGCGCCCTATCATCAATGGTAATGCGCTATAGGTTTCTTGATTTTTTAAAAATCAGTTTTTTGACATTCAAAAACCATTCCATTGAATCAAAACATTTTGATATAAGATTAAACACTTTTAAATCATTCAAAACTCACTAAAATTATGATTAAAACATTTTGGAAAGCATTTTGTTAAAATCAAATACTAAATTGAAGTGATTTTGAAAATATTGCAATTTTGAGAGTTTTAGTGTAACCGCGGTCAATCCATTGGGTTTTTTTTTCGACCAACACTTGGGACGTTGCCTTTATGTCTATGAACATGTCAACATTCGGACATCGTTGGGCGGTTAGGTGTCGTACCCCACATTACAGTTATGAGTGGGGACGGTACCCCCGCCGCCCAAACTAACTCAAAGTTATTGCAAACATGTCAAAAACTTGATGAAATGCATCCTAATGCATGATGGAAGGAAGAAATGCGAAAAAACCCCAGAAAATATGAGGGTAGGTCTTATTCAACCGAACAGAAAGGTTCTGGTCGAACTTCGAAAATCAACCATCCTTCACAAGGGTTGGCCATCAATGACTGACCCTCACTTTTTTCGGGTTTTTTCACATTTCTTTTGTCACGACGCCCCTTACGTAGGCTAACGTCATGACCGGCACAATGTATTATACACTGTACAAACTCATTTACAGTATACAATACACTGTCAGCCTCAACGGACATTCACAATCATTCCCAAAATTTACAGAAATTTTGACAGCATGTCCCCATAAAATGACATTCACAAAACCTGATATATCACAAATCAAATCATCTTCATATATATATATATATATACTCATTCCATCCATGTATACCATAATCCAAAATACCATCATTGTCATTCGTTAATCAAACATTTCATTGTCCAAGTATATATATATATATATATATTATTGTCAAATATATTAACAATCCAAAATAACTATTGATATCTTATTCTCCCAAAATAACCCCTCTAGATGGTAATACATATATAAGATGTGTGATAATTATATATATATCAAAATATATACACATGTAACCACTTATTCTAAAACATACGTACATCAGCAATGCTACGTCCTAGTCACGTGCTGATTACGCTCAAAGTTTTCCTTTTCCTTTTGCTTCTGGACCTGAAATGGTGAGGAAAATGGGGTGAGCAAACAACAGCTCAGTGACTATAGTTCTTGACATGACAATCGCATGCATTTTAGGAAACATGGCATATCAAATCGTTTAAATTAAAACACTTCAAAAGCACATATGCACCATTCATCAAAATAATATACGTGCACACAATATATAGTTTATGTTCATTCATAAAAAATTTACCATATTCCTCCTTCAAGGCAAGATAGCGGGTCTAACCCTTGTATGGTCGTACAAGGTAGCCACAACCTCTCATTACCCAATTCACAGTCATTTCAAAGATCACAACCCTTGTTAGGACAGGCCTACTGACAATGAGGTTTCGCAGAACCTCATCCGGGTCTAATTCCTAACGAAATGACATTATTATAAGCTCCAATTTCTAAAATCAGTTTGCATGATCACTAAAACTCAATGCATTACATAAACATGCACACAATCAAACAGTTTATATGTGTACAATGCCATACAAGAACCAAATCGAGCAACAATAAACGTCCATCAAAATGCGTCCGCAAGAGCATTTATCCATGCACTTAAGCTCTCAATGTAAACACTGAAATGAACCATAGATTATTATGAGAATCACCATTTCAACTCACCAAAATACTATTACTAACACTCAAAGTTTCTAGCTGGTTCAGCAGCTAAGATGGGATTATTTCACCATGAAAATGCATATGAAAACATATGTCATATCCACAAATCATGTTCTTAACATCAAAATGTCCGGAATTCAGTTCTCTACGATTCTATGATCTCAAACCGGAGTTTCATTAGATTCTAATTCCATTTTATTCACTGGATATGATCATAGTACTATTTACATCACTGTTCACGTTGTCACTATTCATTAGAGAGATGTAACTTTTACTAAAATTATCAAACGATCTCCAAAAATCATGAAATTAGCATCGATGGACTCACAACAGTGCATTCTACCATTCTATAGCCTTCAACTGGAGTTTCATTGGGTTTCAAATGATTCAAAAGGTTTTCAATCGAAACTCTAACTTCCAACGGCTATAAAAATTACAAATGAACACATACATTCAATCTAACCATATATTTAAGGTTCCTACAGCCTAGGAAGTGTCTTCCAACCTTCCTAACGGATTTTCATTCACGTTGGGTCAAAACCCCAATTTTTGAAAACGTCGTAAAACGGCTCCTACAGCAAAAATTACTCCGCTAGAGTTGTTACATCTAGCTTAGATATTAATTTCACGAAGAAATAGAGTGAAAATCATTTACCACGAGTCCCGATTCGCTCGAATCGCGCGTTCTCCCTTCGTTTCCTCTTCTTTTCTTCTCGGTTCTTTCGTCTTCTCTTTCTCTCTACTTCTTTCTTTCCTTTTCGTTCCAGCAACATCATTTAACATTTTTTAATTTACTGTTCACGGTTCTGTTTAGTGAACAGGACCCGCAAATGAACATTAATATATTTTTATTTTATTTTTTTCTTACTTCATTCCTCTTCTTCTTCTTCTATACACTCAATCCACATGAGACATACACGTGTTGTAAATCGATTTCTATTTAAAATCACATTCCAAACTCACTTTTGACATGTTCAAGTTTATTTGACACATGTACACATGGATTTAAAGGTACTTATATGTGTATTATACTCTTCAGTGTACGTATAAATAAACCAAATATATTGCTTAAAAGCACGGGGTGTTACATCTTTCTTCCATCATGTATTGGGATGCATTCCATTAAGGTTTTGATATGCTTGCAATAATTCCGAGTTAGTTTGGACGGCGGGATATCGTTCCCCACTCGTAAGGTGGGGTACACGTACCCCACATTAGAGTTACAAGTAGGGAACGGTACGCCGCCGTCCAAACTAACTCGAAATTATTGCAAACATATCAAAACCTTAATGGAATGCATCCCAATACGTGATGGAAGGAAGATATGCAAAAAAACCCAGAAAATATGAGGGTCAGCCGTTAAGGATTGCCCTGGTGAAGGAGGTTCTATCTTCGAAGTTCGACCAGATCCTCTCTGTTCGATTAAACAGGACCGACCCCCGTTTTCATAGGTCGGTCTATGACGGTCGACCCTCACTTTTCTCGGGATTTTTCACATTTCCCCCTTCCATCATGCATTGGGATGCATTCCATTAAGTTTTTGACATGTTTGCAATAATTTCGAGTTAGTTTGGGCGGTGGAGTACCGTTTCCCACTCGTAAGGTGAACTTTGACGTAACACACATATATACAGAAAGAAAATAATAATTCAAACATCCAAAACAACATAGTACCATTCGAAGACAACAAATTTGTTTATATCATCAATATCGAAGTCAATTACATCTTTTGTATCTACATTTCAGAAAAAGAAAGTTTATACATATCTACATCTCCCTATTTGTCAACATTTCCAAAAAGAAAAAACATGACTAAATATGTCAACATTTCCAAAAAAAACATGCTAACATCCCCTTACATATCAACATATCCACAGCCCTCTGCATATCAACATTTTCAAAAATAAAATAAATCTAAACATGTCAACATTTTCAAAAAAATATGTTGACATCCCCCTACATATCAACATTTCCAAAATAACTACTCATCGTTTAAGTCAACTACAATATCTTGTCTATCACCCGCATTGCTTGTCACTTTGCTACCATCAACATTGAAAACAAAATAAGGAGTTTCCTATCTGTGTGCCTGTCGTAGTCAGAATCTATGTCAATTTGGCGATATAAGAGGTATCGATGATGCAGGGGCAAACGTAACTTTTAGAAAGTACAACATTACAATCATTATTTCCATTATTCTATAATTTACATTGAAACAAAATACAAAAAGAAAACAATTTTTACCTGCACAAAGTGGTTATCATTCACGTAACCAATGCCAATCACTTGCCTCAATGAAATTGGTGGAGGTTTGGTTCTGAGGGGCAAAAATGTAAGACATTGCTTCATAGATAAAAATACCAACACGACATTGTATGCTGATGCTATCAACAACCGCATATCTGGGAAAGTCACTTGCTTATCTTGGGGTGCCACAGAGTCACTATACTGTAGAGAACTCATAATCTCTTGAACCCTTTCAACACTATCGAAAAGCGTTGTGTAGTGTGCCTCAAACCTTTGTACATCTCTCAGTAAGTTACCTCTGACTTCGCTCCAACCGTTTGTTCCCATACCCATGGACTCAGCGATGACTCGGTACCCACAATGTCCATCGCCCATAACATCTCTGACATGGGCTATGTATTGATGCTAGCCATGAGGGAGTTGTTCTAGATATCCATGAGATCCATCAAACATTTGCAAGCGTGTCTTGTGGACCTTCTTTGGTTCATCATTCTTCGGTCTAGTCTTTTGCAATGATGAGATTGATGAACAAGTTGAGTACGCAGACACATGCTCAAAAAACTAGGGATCTCGTTTTGTAGACCGATCACTCTTTCTAGTCGGTCGCTCTTTTGTTTTCTTCTTGTGTACCGGCACACTGAAAGAAAAGGTTGATGAAGCAGCCATCTCTCTGATTTTCTGTACAATTCTAGCTCTTCCAGAGGCATCAAAACTATTAAATTTATCCTCAAGTAGACCCAACTCAGCCCTAAAATTAAAATCCACCTTGTCCTCTAATTTCACAATAGTAAGATCTAGCTTTTTCCAATGGGCATCCACATCATCTAGAGGTATGGGCATGCTAGATTGCTTACACAAAGCAAGTTCGTGTGCGCATGATAATCCATGCATTCTGCGTACCACACATCCACATAAATTTTGGTCAAACCCAACACTCTCAACACGAGCTAACTTCTCTCATATCTTGTATAGTGCAACTCTAGATATGAACCCACGCAAATGCATGAATGTAGAATCTTGGAAGTGATACTGAGCAATATTCAAACTT
This sequence comes from Paratinospora sagittata, assembly GCA_035771175.1. Classification (NCBI taxonomy): domain Eukaryota; kingdom Viridiplantae; phylum Streptophyta; class Magnoliopsida; order Ranunculales; family Menispermaceae; genus Paratinospora; species Paratinospora sagittata. The sequence continues at coordinate 57,462,352 of CM069603.1, read as the reverse complement.
TTTTCAAGTGATGACTTGATCTCTGTGTGTTGCAAAGCCAACATTGTATTGATTGTAGTCCATGATGTCTCGAAGTTGCCTTGAGAAGACCCTAAAGTTCTCTTCAGCTTGGAATGCGCACTCTCCACCCTATTGGTTGTAGTATTGCCAAGGTACATAAATTGATCCGTTCACGCCTTCACAAATCTTTCCCTGTGGGGTACCAACCACGTCGTATCGATGTACGTAATAACCTCAGGATACTCAGCATACTCTTCAAACAATACATTTTTCTAAGATTGTATTCCTCCACTGTATCAGAAAAAACCAATTCATTCCACTTCCTCATATAAGCTTCAAAGTCATCATTTTTTGCAAACTTGCTCTTTGAGTTAGCTAGCACGTTCTTGTTTATGTGCCATGTACATAACAACTTCATTGTATCAGGGAACACACATGAAGCAACATTCATCAAGGCCAAGTCTCTGTCTGTCACAATTATCTTGGGAAGAGAACACCTATCCAACAACTACCTCAATTTTTGTAGTGCCCACATGTAATTTTTTTTATTTTCAGATGCCATATACACAAATGCCACTGAAAATGTCATATCCGTCGATGTTACACCAACAATCTCCAGTAATGAAAATATGTACTTGTCTGTCTTGTATGTACAGTCCATCAAAAGCACATATGGGAAACACCTCAAAAGATCCACTGAAACAATATGAACCCAAAATATATCTTCAACAACATCAGTCCCTTTTTCGCACCTATGCCACTCGACGTAGTTTTCTTCCTCTAACTTGTGCAACAGTTGTTGCATCTGAGATCTGCCTCCATATTCGAACAACCTATGCTTCTGTCTGACATTGTATATTGTCTTCAGTGTCGATGCATTGCTGACACTTCTTTCCTTTAAAGTCATCAATATGTCTTTTGGTCGAGCATTACTCTTTGACATTTGTACCATGACTTCTACTTCATTATTATTCAACCTTCCGGTGTATGAGTGTCCTTCAAAGTACTTCGTAGAGGGGTGGTTATGGGTGCCACATGCAACTTTTAACGTTCACTCACCGTCCCGAGGATTCTTGCCATTTAACAAGAAAGGGCATCCACACTTTTTCGTGCCAGTTTGACTTCTGTTTGCCTTTTTACCAACAGAAGATTGTTGAGCAGTGGATTTATGACGACCATATCTCTCACAAGCAAAATTGATCCGGGTTCACCTACCATTACCCTCAACATCTGAGTTTCAGATTATGATCATTAAATCATTCCTTCTGCCAATCTCTTGGACCCAAGAAACAAGTTCCTCCCGTGTACTAAACTTTCTGTCGGGGGTGCACTGTTCAGTGTAATCAATGACCATTGTAAGTTCTTCACCCTAAAATTATGTAGAATTTTATAATTAGACAATAAATAAATAAAAATTGTCATTGACGACATCAAATATACCCAAATGCATAAAATAACAATTGCATGCACAAAAATTTGGATAAGTGTAATAAACAGGAAAGTCGGCCAATTAGGACCGACCGTTGTACGGTAAGGTCGACTTATTATGATCGACCCTCATAAAGAAAGGTCGGCCACAAATGGCCGACTCTACTGTACAACGGTCGGCCTCGCAGGGCCGACCTTCAACCCGATAATTTTGTAAAAAAAATTATTATTTTCATTCACACACAACTAAAACTTACCTCTCCTTGATGTACGTCGTTATGGGAACAATCTCCTCTGACCATATTGATTGAAATGTGTGTTGATGGTATTGTTTTTTGAATGATTTAACCTAGAAAATCAAATAATTATCCATTCAACAAAACATCCCAAAAAACTATTGAACATTGGCGAAAAAAACCTTGCAATAGTCTACTTATCACGATTACGACGTGTAGAGAAATGCAATGGCGTTGGCGTTGGAGAGAAGAAGAAGAACGGGTGGTGTCACCGTTGGAGAGAAGAAGAAGACGGTGGGTGAGAATAGGAGAGATATTTTTTTTTTATTTTTTTTTAAAATTAATTTAGTAAATTTTATTGAGGGTATTTTAAGGATAAGTAAAAAAATATAGACTGAGGTCTTTGGTAGGGCTTTTGACTTGATTGCCCTCAAAAAATAAAAAAATTTACAAATGCCATCAAAATTTAAATAATGACCGATTTGCCATAGTTTGACAATTCAAAGCTTAATCAGCTGATACACTGGCGCCACGTGGACTGGGAAGGTGGAGGTGCAACAGTTAAGAAGACGTCTTTTCAAAAGACGCCTTCCATACAATTTTTTTTTTTGTAGAGAATGCGTCTTTTAGAAAGACTCATTCACTAAATATATGTATTTATATTAAAGAAGGCCAGATTTCTAAAGAAAATTAAAAATGAATAAATAAATTTATCCTTATTGCAAATGCTTCCTGAGAGTCTGATGAGTTTAAACCAAACATCATTTTGTTGCTAACATCTCTGGCTCTTTTAAGGCCAGTGATATTATCAAGTGTAGAATCATCCCAGGAACCAACTGGGAAGCTATGTAAATATCGATTGACAACATTACCATTACCCAAGCTTCCGCCATCACTGTTACTTGCGCCCCCAATGCTTTCACTACCAATTTCAGATATCTGAGACATCAGCCCAGAAGAAGAAGAAGGTGGCCCAGATGAGAAATTCATCTGACCCTTCAACCTGCTACTTGATCTAGCTGTTGCTTCTCCATTAGAACCATTCCCACCTCTGAAATCCCCCATCCCCCTCATTACTCCATACCCTGATAATTTCCAACATTACAAAATTCAGTAATTCCTTAATTCCTTCCCTTGTTAATTCTCTTTCAGTTTTAAATGTTTAACAAGATATTGAACAGCACGAGTACAAAAAAAAAAACTTTATGGAAGGCGTTATTAAATAAATTTTTTTTAATAAAAAGTGTCTTTTAGAAAGACGCATTTTTTAATAATTTTTTTTTATATAAAAGACGAAAGACGCCTTCTATTAAAAAAATTGTATAAAAAAAGACGCATTCTTAACTATTGTACCTCTACCTCCTTAGTTTACGTGGAGCCAGTGTGTCGACTGACTAAGCTTTAAATTGTCAAATTATGATAAACTAATTATTATTTAAATTTTGATAATATTTGTAATTTTTATTTTTATTTTTATTTTTTAAGGATAATTAAGTAAAAAGCCCATCTTATGTGACCGATCATTGATCATGTGCCAAACCTCGTCACCGAATATATCGGCGGAGATCGTCAGCCACTAGAAAAAATCGTTAATTTACAACTCTCCTGATCAACGTCATTTTGCTTGCAGACCCAAGGGAGGTCTGGTCAACGAATAGGTCTGTTTTCGGCCTTTCTTATGTTATTCATTTTCCCAGCTCTTCGTTGGATCAGATATTAACGAGTTTGAGAAATACATGGAGGGTTCTGGATTATTCCTATTTGTCGTCAATTATTATTTTTCTTTGAAATTGAAACTTAACTACGAAATTCAAGCGAATTTTATTTCTGATTTTGATTCGGGTAGATGTAACTGAGGCTCTCTACTCATAATTTGAGGGGACTATGTGAAAGTGTTGAAGGTCGCCCAGAACAGATCAGGAAGCAGAAATCTCTCGAGTATCACTATAAGAATTTTGATATTCTTGAAACGGATTCGTAAGCACGATCGTTTTTTTCATTGAACAAGTTTTTGGTTGATGCGTACAGGCCCCTTCCTCTTCTTGAAAATCAGGGATTTAATAAAAATATGGAAAGGTTTCTGTCGGAGATGCTAGCCTCAACTTCGGCTGGAGGGCAATCTTTGCTGTCGACCACGAAGTTCGCAGTTCTGCCAATTGCAAAAGTGTTCACCGTTTGCTTTATGGGATTTCTGATGGCTTCCAAGTATGTCAACATTCTGCCAGCAAGTGGACGAAAGCTTCTTAATGGTGTAAGCAAATTGAATTCCTAGTCTCTGGCCTTTTAACTTTCCTCTTTAGTCGTGTCAAACCACTGTTTATTGTGGATGGTGAAGTTCCGTTGAACTTGAATCCTAGGTGATGGAATAGATTATAAATTCTTGACCATCTTTATCATTGAACATACGACATAGTTGCAACTCAAGTGGTGAAGGTTTCTAGTAAAAGCTTTATCACAAACTTCAGACATAGTCGGTTAAAACCCTCCTTGAGATTCTTGAATTTTTTTAATTCTTTTTTTTTTTAGAGGGAGAGAATTAAGAAGTTAATTTCTAGCAGAAGAAACGTCTTTTCCAATTATATCAGCCTTTTCCCCTTCTTCCATTTGAAATTGACGTTTATGTTCCAAGCAACCATTGTAATTAATTGTCATGTTCATTACTTCATTGCAATTTATTTTTAGGTTTCAAGAGTTTGGAAAAAGTTGCTAATGAATGATTTTGTGGTTGCCACGTCTCATGGATGGTTTCAAGTGTCCTTCCAGTTGGTTTTAAGTATTCAGATATTTTCTTCCTTGTTGTTTAATATTAATTTCATGGTACAATCTGCTTTTATTAAATGATGCAGTTGGTATTTTCTCTTCTGCTACCATGTCTGATATTCTCCCAACTTGGAAGAGCTGTTACTGTACAGAAAATTCTTGAGTGGTAAGAGTTGCTCCTTTGTTCTTTTGACAATATTTAGGTATGGTGATTCAACTGCTTGATGAATTTGATCTTTCCAGAAAGTATGCTTTTGTTTTTGTTGTAAAATAAACAAAACAAAAATACCAAAATATAATGTGGCTCGGCTCTATGGCCTACGTTCACGGGAGAAGAGAGGAGAGTATTTCTTATTCATCTTGTCTCAATGTGAGAGCATGTATAAATAGATATACAGGACTGTATACTTTACAAACTTAGTAGATGATATAAATGGCAACTTCTAAAACACTCTTTCTTGTACATGATAACACAATCCCATAGATTGCTCTCTTCTCCGCAACACTCCCCCTCAAGCTGGTGAGTAAAGGTTTACCATTCCCAATTTGGACACATTTGTTTGAAATACAGAATGGCTTAACCCTTTAGCGAGCATATCGACAAGCTGATTATTGGTAGACACATATGGAGTATAGATCAATCCACTATCAAGCTTCTCTTTAATGAAGTGTCTATCAATCTTTATATGCTTGGTTCGATCATGTTGAACTGGGTTGTGGACAATGCTAATGACAGACTTATTATCACAATAGAGCCGCATAGGGCCGTCCGAACGTATCTTTAAGTCTCCCAAAATTATCTGTAATCATAATAGCTCGCACACCCCTTGTGCCATTGCTCAAAATTTTGCTTCCGCACTAAATCTTGCCACTACATTCTATTTTTTACTTCGCCACGTCACCAAGTTTTCACCAAGAAATGTACAATATCCTGTAGTTGATTTTTTGTCAACTACTGAATCAACATAATCTGCATCTATATATGCTTCAAGAACCACTCCTGTGTGTCGTTTAAATAAGATGCCCTGTCCTGGGGTCCCCTTAAGATACTGTAAGACACGGTTAGCTGCTTGTAAATGAATATCTCCAGGGTTATGCATAAATTGACTAATTACACTTACTGCATATGCAATATCCGGTCTCGTGTGAGAAAGTAGATGAGTCTTCCTACTAGTCTTTGATGCATCTCCTTATTAACAGTAGGTGCTTCTTCAGCTTCTCCAAGTTTGTGATTTGGATCAATAGGTGTGGTTGCTGGTTTGCATGCTAACTTCCCTGTCTCTTTAAGAAGATCTATAATGTACTTCTGTTGAGAAAAAAAGATCCCCTGTTTGGAGTGTGCCACTTCAATTCCAAGAAAGTACTTTCATCTTCCTAAATCTTTAATCTCGAATTCTTTGGCCAAACATTGTTTCAGGCTCTGTTTCTCATGTTCATCGTTTTCTGTCATAATAATGTCATCTACATATACCAAAAGCGCAGTGACTCCCCCTGAAGCTGAGTGTTTAATGAATAAGGTATGATCCCCTTGACTCTACTTGCCCCATTTCTTTCATTACTTTGGCGAAGCGGCCAAACCATGCTCTTGGAGACTGTTTAAGTCCATACAGGGCCCTTTTCAGTTTGCATACTTTACCAGTGGTTAGCTTGTTTTCAAATCTAGGAGGGACTTCCATATAGATTTCTTCTTCTAGATTTTCGTGAAGAAATGCATTTTTCACGTCAAATTGTTGCAAGTCCCAGTTGTAGTTGGTTGCCAAAAAGAGTAGTAATCGGACAATATTCATTTTGGCAACTGGTGCAAATGTCTTCAAATAGTCCACACCGTATGTCTGAGTGTACCCTTTCGCTACCAATCTTGCCTTGTATCTCTCCAGTGACCCATCTGCTTTGTATTTAATTGTATAAACCCATTTGCATCCCGCAGGTTTCTTCCTGACAGGTAGATCAACCAACTCCCATGTTGTATTTTTCTCCAGGGCTTCCATTTCCACATTTATAGCTTGTTTCCAATTTGTATTAGATAAAGCCTTGGATAATGATGTAGAAGTTTGGATATTGTTCAGGTTGGTAAGGAAACTCTTATGGATTGGTGAAAACTTCTCAAAGGATACAACATGAGATAGTGGATACAAAGGATGTTTAGTGCATTCCCTTGTTCCCTTTCTAATGGCAATGAGAAGATCACTGTCAGGTTCAGAGGCTAAAAGATCATTGTTAGTTTCAGGAACTAATGAAATTTGTAAGGAGGGTTCAGGATTTGTTACCTCATTTTCAATGATTGGTTCAGATTCTTGAACTTGTATCGGTTCAGGAGCTGCAACTTTCTTCCTTGAGTACATTTGTCCAGTCATCCGATCCTTAGGTTCATCATTGGGTACAAAGATTCAAGTTTGGTTTGTTGGAGGTTAAAAGGGTCAAAGAGATCAAAAGAGTTATCAAGGGAGTTCCGATCCTTGTCTTCCATGATGACACTCTCTCCCTGAAGAGGAGGAGCGGAAAAATAGGGCTTAGGTTCACAGAAAGTGACATCGGCAGAGACAAAAAATTTCTTTGATGGCGGATGATAGCATTTATATCCCTTTTCAGTGGAAGAATATCCTACAAAGACACACTTGAGAGCTCTGGGGTCCAACTTCCCCCTGTTGGGTTGGTGAACATGGACAAATGATACACACCCAAATATCTTAGGTATAAGATTATTGGAGATTTTGAGCTTAGGGTAAAATTGACAGAGCTTTTCCATAGGACTTTTGAAACCAAGGGTCCGGGATGGTATGCGGTTAATAAAGTGTGTCGCAGTAATGACAACTTCCCCCCAATAGGACTTAGGCATATTATTCTGAAATAAAAAGGCTCGGGTTGTATCAAGTAGGTGGCCGTTTTTTCTTTCAACAGCTCCATTTATTTGTGGGGTGTGAACAGAGGAGGATTCATGAAGGATCCCCTTGTTTTGGAAGTAATTGGTCAAGGTTTGATTAAAATAGTTTCTTGCATTGTCAGATCGAAATCTCTTGATTTTTGCACCAAACTGGGTGTGTATCATGTTATGGAAGGTAGGAAGAACAAAGCTCACATCGGATTTTTGTTTCAGTAAGAATATTCATGGGACTCTAGTACAGTCATCAATGAAAGACACAAACCATCACACTCCAGAAACATTAGGTATTGGAGAAGGACCCCAAATATCACTATGAATGAGATCAAAAGGATCTGAACTTCCTTCATTACTAAGTGGAAAAGATATACGCTTGTGTTTTGCTAGTCCACATACTTCACAATGAAAATCTTGAACGTTTGGTGACTTAAACAAAAAAGGAAACATGATTTTAAGGGTTCGAAAAGAAGGATGACCAAGGCGGCGATGATGAAGCCATAACTTTTCTTTATTGGAAAACTTGTGCTCGGAGAGAAATGAAGTGTTACTCTTGATAGGATGTACTGGTGTCTTAAGGTAATATAGCCCGTCCTGTTCCTTAGCACGTCCAATCATCGTCCCCAAGTCCTGGTCTTGAAATGCACAGTAAGTAGGGAAGAATGTTACATTACAACTCAGATCATGGGTCAGTTTTTGAATAGAGATAAGATTAGTAGATAGTTTAGGAATATGAAGAACATTTTTAAGTGTAAGGGTGGAGCTGATGTGAACATCACCTATACCAGCAATTGTGGTTAAGGATCCATCAGCTGTGGCTATTTTTTCGACTACTAGGACAGGGGTTGTAGGTATGAAATATATTGGGGGAATTGGTCATGTGATCAGTAGCACCAGAATCTATGACCCAAGAATTAGCAAAAGACTTATCCGAGACTTTAAATCCAATGGAAATAGGAAAGTTACCTGAATGTGCCAATGAACAGGTACCTGAAGGTTTGTCCAGTGTGCCAAGCAAAGATTTCAACTTTTCAATGTCGTCTTGGCTGAATCCTCTTGGCACTGGGGAGTCTGTAACTGTTTGTTCAGTAGACAGATGTGCTTGTCCACTGGTCTTCTGTTGTCCTCCTTTGTAGCCCCATTCTTTACTGGAAGTTGAAGGCTTGCCATGAAGTTTTCAACACCTCTCCCTGGTATGTCTAGCCTTCTGACAATAAGTACACCATAAATTGTCTCTATTGTCTCGATTTGGGACCTTTGATGATTCAGCTCGTGGAGTGTTTGTCTTCTGATCATTTCCCCTATTGGCAACCATAGCTGAGCCTTCCATCTTCTGAGGTGTGAGCATAATACTTCTTCTGCTTTCTTCAGTCCGGATAACAGAGATAGTCTCATTCAAAGTTGGCAACTCTCTGCTGAGAGTCTGAACTCTCACTTGATCAAACTCTGCATTGAGTCTAGCCAAGAAGTCATTGACCCGATCCTTCTCAATGTAGTTTTTTAAAACTACAGCATCTGCAGGGCATTTAGTCTCAATACACCTATAATGGTCAAGTTCCTGTCAGAGATTCTGCAATACATTGGCATATTCTGTGACCGTCATGTTGCCTTGTTTTGTTATTCCAACCTTCCCTTTGATCTCATACACTTGAGCTGCATCATGGGCCTTAGAGTATGTCTGATGAACGACATCCCAAATGTCTTTGGCGGTAGTCAGAAACATGCATGTATCACTAATATTTGGTGTCATTGAATTCCATAGCCACGCCATTATAGAAGCATCTTTGTTATCCCACGCTATAAACTTAGGATCTCCAGGTGTAGGTCCAGTGCCTAAAAGATGACTCAATTTCCCTTTGCCCTTTAAAAAAGTACGCACCAATTGAGACTACTTCAAATAATTCTTTCCATCAAGTCTGTATGCTACCTGAATGTTTGGTAGTTCCCCTTTCTCTGTTTTGTCAACTACTTCTTCAGTTTGCACCGTTTCGAAAGTAACTGACATTTTTTTTTTAGGTTACAAATTCAAAAAATAAAAGGAAGAATGGCGTTACAGATAAAGGCTGAAGATGAGATGAAGACGAAGATGAGATGTTGCAGGAAGAAGAAGACGAAGATGGCGACACAGATGAAAATGCAGATCGACACAGCGAAAATGCAGCAGCAGACCAACGACGATGACGATAAGGGTTTCTTTGAGCAGCACGAACGACAAGGATGATGCAACGATGATGATGAACAGTTGCACAAACCAGAGTGACGATGGTGAGATGCAAACCATTCGCACGAACCAGAGCGACGAACCAGAGAGATGGGTAGCACGAACCAGTCGCACGAATCAGTTGCACGAACCAGAGCGACGATGGTGAGATGGTGGGCAACAACGTCAATGAAAATAGAGGGTTCCGACAAAGATGGCAACGACGTCGACGAACCAGAGAGATGGGTAGCACGAACCAGAGCGACGATGGTGAGATGGTGTGCAACAACGTCGACGAAAACAGAGGGTTCCAACAAGATGATGCAATTCGGACACAGCGACGGCGATGAAGGCCGACCACAAAGATTCGGCGATTTAGGCCGACACAGAAGATTTCGGCGATGAAGGCCAAAAAATGTATTCCTAGTTGTACGAGCCCAAAACTCTGATACCATGTTGTAAAATAAACAAAACAAAAACTCCAAAATATAACGTGGTTCGGCTTTATGGCCTACGTCCACGGGAGAAGAGAGGAGAGTATTTCTTATTCATCTTGTCTCAATGTGAGAGCATGTATAAATAGATATACAGGGCTGTATACTTTACAAACTTAGTAAATGGTATAAATGACAACTTCTAAACCACTCTTTCTTGTACATGGTAACACAATCCCATAGATTGCTCTCTTCTCCGCAACAATTTTCATTTACAAAGTTAGTTGCTTATTTATTTTAATATAACTTCCCATCATTCTTGGATATTATTGTCTTGTTGCTTAATTTTGTAGCTTATTTGTTTTAATTTGCCAAAGAAATGACATTATTCGTCTATAGTGTTTCAGTGAACGCTATGTCCATTGGCATTGATTATAAGCTAATAATATGATATCAAACAAATACTGGTATGCCAATACTAAAGGTTGCGAACAGATAGAGAGTATGAGCGATTTAGCATTTCTAATTGACTAATTTTAGTGTTTGCCTGTCCAACTAATAATTGCATTGCAATGCTGAAGGTTACAGAGTCATTAACCTGGATACTATTAATTTCGTTTAATAGCTTAATTTAACTTTTAGAAATAAATTTTCATTCTTGATATGCCTCATGTGCCAGCTAAGCTTTGGTGTCTATGGTAAAGGCTAGATTAACTGTAACACTTCGTCACAGTTTCTTCCTGATATTCATGTATTAACAGATCAATGTCATGAATAAGGCTGATAATATCTTATTTGCAGGTGGTTTATACCATTTAATGTGGTTCTCACTACCATATCAGGCTCAATAATAGGCTTAGTTGTTACATCCATTGTTCGGCCCGCCATATCCATTCTTCAAGTTCACTATAATACAGATTGGAATTGGTAAGCTTTGTTGTTATGATTTATTTATATCTGATGCTGTTGCAAATTTATCTGATTCTCATAAATGTTCTTTTCAATAATATCTTTTAGCTTCTCTCTCAAAAGATAAACCATAAAGGCTGAATTAAGAAGAGCAATAGTTATTGTTATTTTGTTCTCCTCCTCCTGGGTAAGATCAGTATTATTCCAGCTGATGCTAGGCTTCCCTTTTTCCCCTATTCTATTTCTCTCTGTTAACAAGTAGCAGTCTGCTATGTGTTTCTCCTCTCCGGAGAGACTCTCAAAAGAAAAACCATAAAGGCTGAATTAAGAAGAGCAAAAAAGTTTTTTTTATTATGTTCTCCTCCTCCTGGGTAAGATGTGCTTTTTTCCAGCTGATGCTAGGCTTCCCTATTTCCCCTATTCTATTTCTCTCTGTTCACAAGTAGCAGTTTGTTATATGTTTCTCCTCTCCGCAGCTTTTCTCTCCTTTTTTTTTCATATACTATACCCCCCCCTGCTATGTTCACATCTTCTTGTAATTTGAATGACTGTTCATTATTTTATAGACTATAGATTGATGAGAAAAGATGCTTTTAATTTTTTTTTTTGAGCAGAAACAATATACTACTTTATTGATTGTAAAACCGATATGAAAAGTTAATTAAGCATAAGCTATGCTAAGACCAGCCTAGAACAACAAAAATAAGCAAAAATAAGCACATTAAAACGAAAATAAACCCGCTGAACTACTTATAAGCAGAACAAACATCTACCCCAATCGCCCACCCAATCTGCTAAGGAAAACCCGTTATCCAAATTAACCGAAAATGCCCAAGAGCTGGCCGTGAGCTTAATTGACTCCCACAGTAATGCAGGATCCTTAAGAGCGGCTTTGGAATACCCTCTCATTCCTTTCTAACCACACCAACCATAATGTAGCGAATGAGGCAAACAAAGCGGCCTCCTTTCCAACAGAAGAAGCAAAGCATGTTTGTGGTAGACAAAAACAATCCTCCAATGACTGAGGGGGAAGAAATCTATTTCCGGATAAAGGCCCCCAACGAGCCCACAAAATATGTGATCCATCGACTCTCCATCCTGGAAACAAAACAAACAACAATGTGGAAAAATACAATAAGATGTTAGCTTCCTTTGCAAAACGTCTATAGTGTTTAGACGTCTGTGGGACAAAATCCAGCAAATACTTTAACCTTAAAGGGTAGCAACGAGTGCCAAATGACGGGAAGAAGTGGGGATCGAGTGGAATGGGGATTGGACGAAAGTGTAGCACGAAGGGATTTGCAAGAAAATAAGCCATTCGGTTCTAGGTTCCATATATATCTATCTGGGTTATGGGACAGGGTAATACTCTCTAGAGAGGATAGTAAGGTGACTACCTCCTCTATTTCCCTAATGGTCAAGGCTCGGGACAGATGAAAGTTCCATGAAGATTGTAAGGACGACGCGTGGTGAGACCGAAAGGCGCTAACAGGCTGATTATGCATGGTGGAAATTCTGTACAGGTTCGGGAATGATTCCGCTAATGAAACATGACCAAGCCAACGATCTTCCCAGAATCGAGAAAACTCCCCATTACCCACCGACATACCAAAATGAGGCGCAACCACCGACTGCAAAGATGCAATGAACTTCCTTGGGCCTCTGTAGGTACCCCTCCTTAGTAGTTTGGTGTTGAACCCCCCCCCCCCCCCCCCCCCCCCCCCCCCCCCGCCCCGCCAAACATTCATCAAGCCATACTTGCTAATGATAACTCTAGCCCACATCAATGTTTGCTCTCTCAGAAACCTCCACAACCACTTACCACATAGGGCTATATTCCTCCCAAAAATATTGCCTATGTCAAGGCCCCCCTCCTCCACTGATTGTTGCACAATCTCCCATTTCACTAAATTCCTCAAACCATTATCCCCACTACCACCCCAGCAAAAGTGCTTGATTCTCCTCTCAATAGTATTGGCAACTCCAATTGGGATCTTAAAGAGAGACATATGCTAAGTTGGAATAGCCAGAAGAACGGATTTGATCAGAGCAAGCCTTCCCCCCCTTCTTGAAAGAATAGCATGTTTCCACCCATCAAGACTTCTACATATTGTTTCTACAACCGGACCCCAAAAGGTGCGAGATTTGGGATCACCGCCCAAAGGAAGTCCAAGATATTGCATTGGCCAAGACCCACCGAACACCCAACATCATTGGCAAGGGATTCTAATAAACCAGGATCCATATTAATGCCCGCCATCTGACATTTGCCCACATTCACCTTAAGACCAGAAAACTCGCAAAAGCAGTGAAGAAGTTTTAAAGCATTAGAGACATTGGACACCTCCCCCTTAAGAAGAAATAGCGTATCATCCGCAAATTGTAAATGGGACACCTCAACTTTGTCATTCCCAATCCTTAGACCTTCCACTACTTCAAAAGCCCTTACCCTGGACATCATTCTCCCCAATACGTCAGCCACTAGTGTAAACAAGAATGGTGATAAGGGATCACCTTGCAGGAGACCCCGCCCGGCCCCAAACTTGCCCCTCAGCCGTCCATTCACCATAACAGAATAAGAAACTGACAGAATACACCCCATTATCCATGAAATCCACCTACTCCCAAAGCCCTTTTTTTCCATCACATATTCCAAAAAACCCCACTCAACCGAGTCATAGGCTTTTCCAAAGTCAACCTTGAATAGGACTCCAAATCCCCCCCGTATTCTGTAGTCTTCAACTGCCTCATTTGCAATAAGCACCGCATCTAGAATCTGCCGACCTTCGATAAATGCAAATTGAGATTCTTCCACCGTCTTGTTGAGAATACATCTTAGTCTCAAGGATAATGCCTTAGCAATGATCTTATAGAGGCTAGTAACAAGGCTAACAGGACGATAATCCTTAAGACACCGGGCATCCGATCGTTTTGGAATTAAGCAAATGTTCGTCTCGTTCACCGAAGCATTGATGATACCATTCTGATGGAACTCCTGAATGACTGACAATAGGTCAAACTTTACCACCTCCCACGCCTTCTGAAAGAAGCATAAAGAATACTCGTCTGGGCCCGGTGCTTTTGACCCATCGCAACTAAAGACAACAACCTTAATCTCCTCCTCCCCAAATGGTCGTTCAAGCCAATCCCTATCCTCTGAAGGAATAGGACACCACTCAATGCCCTCGATCTCCCAACTGAATCTGCGATCTGAGGAATACACCTAAGAGAAATATCTCACTACCTCACCCACAACCCCAATCTCCCCTTCGATACTGGCCCCCTCATCGGTCACAATGGAAGTAATCGTGTTCCTGCAACGATGATTGCTAAGAATGCTGTGGAAGAATCTGGAGTTTGCATCACCCTCACTAAGCCATCTGATCTTTGCCTTTTGAATTGCGATGATGTCCTCTCTGATGCAAAGTTCCTCTTGCTCCGCTCTGTAAAGGTTGCGGAAAGCTAACAACTCCGAACTCCAATCACCCGACTTCTCCATGGCATCCATCGAGCTAATAATATCTTCTACCTCCTTCAACTTGAAACTTGTGAAACCAAATATCTCCCTATCCCATTGACGAATGGATTCCTTCACTTGCTTCATCTTAGACATGATACGGTGGCCTATTATGTCAACATCCACTGCATGCCTCCACCACTGGTCAATCATATGCAAAAATTCTCTGTGAGAAAATCATATATTCTCAAAGCGGATAGGCGGGGGACCCCACCGAATATTAACAATATCCAACCTGACAAGCTTATGATCAGACGTGATCCTCCTAAGCCCTTCTTGGTGATTTGACGGGAACATCTGACACCACTGATATGATAGGAGAAACCTATCGAGCCGGCCACAGATTGGAGTCGATCTCAAGTTAGACCAAGTAAACTGAGCCCCAAGCATTGGGATATCCCGAAGTTCCAGCTCACAAATAAGTTGATCAAACTCCTGCATACTCCTAGTAAGCCGTGTACTATTCAACTTTTCTCCCACAAATCTAGTAGTGTTGAAATCACCTGCAACACACCACCCTCCTTTGCAATCACCGCCAAACCGGCCAACTCATCCCAAAAAGACTGTCGCTCCTGATGGTTCGATGGCCCATAAACCCTTGTTAGCCACCAGGAATTGTGAGCCGCATCCTTGACCTTAACTGATACCGAAAAATTACCAAGCAAACATTCGCTAACATCACAAACTCGAGAATCCCAGGCAATAAGAATTCCTCCAGAAACACCAACTGAGGGAAGATATGACCAACCCTTGAATCGAGCACCCCAAACTTGACTGATGAATCGCCTACCAATCCGCATCCTCTTAGTTTCCTGCAAAATGATGACGTCAGGATTGGCTCTTCTTAACACTCTTCTAATGAGACATTTCTTCGAACTAGATCTGCTCCCGCGAATATTCCAAGTCAGAATCTTCATTTGGAAACCATAAAATCCTGCCTACTACTACCCGCATTATTGTGGAAATCATGAATCGTCGAGCCCTTAAAATTTTTGATCCCATCCAAAATAAGCTTCCGTTGCACCTTGTTTGCCCTAATATGCACCCTGTCCATGTAATCGCCAATAGCCTCTTGAGACATTAATTCACATCTGTAAGTTTTCTGACCCTCGCTTCCCAGTTCTCTTCAATCCACACTAGCCTTCATTCTGCCAGCAATTTTTGGAGGCACAGACTTTCCTCGGCCAGGTTTCAGCATAATCTTGACTTGGTCCGAAACATTGGCGTTCAAAAGAGAGGAAGATTTTTGGGGATGTAAAGGGCTTGAAGTAGGGGGTTTGTCTGCATCGTTAGTGGGAGACGAAATAGAACAAGGAACGGAGGAATCAACAGAGGAAGATAATGCAACATTGTGACCTTCTAAATTTAAAGCATTGCGTACCTGACTGTCAATTGAAGCAAAGAAAGTATCCACCAAATTGCATTTCCCATCACTGTTGATGTCGTTCTGATCATTGACGCTCTCCCCGCAGTTGGTGTCGCTGTCCCCAACTTCTCCGTCATCGGAAGCACCCCTTCAGCCAACGT
This sequence comes from Paratinospora sagittata, assembly GCA_035771175.1. Lineage (NCBI taxonomy): Eukaryota > Viridiplantae > Streptophyta > Magnoliopsida > Ranunculales > Menispermaceae > Paratinospora > Paratinospora sagittata. The sequence goes on along the minus strand of CM069603.1, from coordinate 57,446,466 downwards.
CATTCATATTGTAATCCCTATCTGGGTCAGCTGAACGCACAAACTGACTCTCAAGCTCAATGCCCGCGACTCTTCTGTTCCTTGTCATCTCCCTCCGTGACCTGGCAACCTTCACAGGGATCAACTACGCCGTGGAAGAAGTTAATACGCCTTTTCTGCATCTCCTATGATTCTCCTCCTGGAGATTGTCTTCTTGTGAGAGTTGAACAGTCCCGCGTTTGAAATACGCCGTTGGAGAGACCAAGGAACCACACCTTGTCTCGTTGTTTGCTAAAACCTGATGCATATCATCAGTACCTTCTTCCAGCAACGACACACAGTTATGACCCTCCTCGACTTTAGCCTTTTGGGATTGCACCTCATCAGATTTGTTTTTATGAGCAGTCACACGATCCCCCTCTGCGCTTAACGAAATCGCAATTGAAGAGATAATTTCTTTAGAACCATTACTATCTGGATTATTTTGCAAATCAGATCTAGGCCAACCAGATTGAGCCGTTCCTTCGTCAACATCTGTCGCGCTTGCGTAACGGGGCATGCAAGATCTCGGGTTAGGCCCTGATGCAGATCCACATACAACCCTTCCCTTTGCAATGGTCATTGATCCAATAGGTCCATAGCCCTCTATCATGGGCCCACCATAATCCCCTAATCTGATATCCGGTCCATCATCCAACAAAGACCCCCTTTTTTGTCGTTTTCCTACCTCAATCAACACAGAATCTGCCACCTGGCCACTAGCAGTCAATCCCTCGTTCCTCCCTCTGTGACGGTTAGACGCTCCCCACAAGCCGTGTGGCATGTGGCCACGCTTAGCCTGATTTGACTGCGCGGCTGAATCACCATCAGTCTGCCACACCACCTTGTGAACAAATCTGTCGGTCGTAATTCCACCTGGACCAACCGCACCCTTTCCAACTCCGGTCATCTTCACCGGCGAACTAACTGAGCAAGAATTGCATGGGATTACAGTTTTGATCCTGAGACCCTTGGCTATGCCTTTGTCGGTAGTTCTAAATAACTGGAGACCGTAATTGACACCTTCGTAAGAGATAAGCGGCCCAGCATGGACGTACCCATCTCGCCAACCTCGAACCCTTAACTTAGCTTAATGCAGAAAAACGAAGTTCCTGGTATCATCGTGCACCTCCATAAGACTCCCGCATGTGTCTTCGATAACCTGAAAGAGGCCTGAGTTCCATAGTTTCAGTGGGATCTCGTCGACCCCAATCCACTCCTCGCAGCACCTGAAACAAGGGTCGTTCCACTGAATCTCCTTGTTCCACTTAGCGGCTTTCAATCTCATTGAATCTAATTCGTTCAGCAGCTTGTCCCTCTCATCAAGGCTGTCACACCACATAAGGGCCTTATCATCCGCCATAACAGACAAGAAAGTTTCCTTTTGCAAACAATTTGAAACAGTTTTCCGTAACCCGCCCCACCAATCCATCAGATCCTTCTTGAAAATGACAACTGCATGCTCCCAGTTCTTGGGATTAATCATGCAAAAACTTGTCGGTCTCGTTGGCGTCGGTGAACCACGAACACGAGTAGAGTTAGCAGACTTGTGGTGCACACACAGATCATTGTGCTTGCCCTTACACACCATCTCCAGATTCTCATCTGCCTTACCTTTAAGCTTCTCAGATTTTAAGTTGGCTTTGGTCGTCTCATGCATCCCCTTGACCGTCGTCGTTATCCGCGAAGCAGTGGATGCCTCCCCCTTCGATTGTTCCTTGCCCAGTGTGACCATCGCCCCCCTATCCAAAGTATTACTCGTACCAGACAAAATATGGGATTCACTAAAGGAATGCCAACCCCCGTCGAATCCATTGTCTGGAAGGATAATTGCCCTGGACGCATCATTATCAAAGCTAATGATTCGAAAGAAGCTCCCTCTCATGTTCTTCGATTTCTCTAGAATCACCGCACCGTTGCCATCCCTACATGTCCATCTGCCCATGTTGCACGATTGAATTTGAGAGTTACCAACATTCACTATGAGAAGCCATACCCCCGAATCCACTCCAACCTCAAGTTGGAAGGAGCATTCCTTAGTTTTCTCAACAATTCTCACCTTTCTACCCTTCTCCGTAAGACGAATAGAGAACTCTTTGAACCTAACGTGAAAGACGTGAGAGCCATCCATCATCTAGTAAGCATTGATTCTTACTTTGTACTCTTCGTAATCTCTTTGAACTTCATCTAGGTTGACTCCATTTTCACTAATTTTTCAACACCATTTTGTTTTTCTACACTAGGCCTGTCATGATATTTCTACATGGAATGTTGAACTGCTGAATTTCTTGCATTTGAGAATTTCCTGTAGATGTCCAGCTTCACATAACTCCTTTTCAAATGTAGCGAAAACTTAGGATACCTGGAATTGTAGATTTTGGAAGGTAAAGTTGAAGCTTGTTGTGCCTCTTCCGCGCTGTCTTCTGTTTCGTCTCTCATCTCAATGTCTAATATTGCACCACCAGCATATTCAATGTCAATTTCCACGGCCCAAACTTCATTCATGTCTGCCACAGTTGAATCATTGACTTCTAGCACTACTTCTGAAGAACTTGATGCGAAAAACTCGTGAGTTCTTGACGAATCAATTGCAAGCTTATTGGTGAAATTGCAAGTAATAATTTAGTCATTATTAAAATATATTATTTTTTCAATGTATTTTTGAGTTTTTCTCTCCATTTTAACTTTGTTTCTTTCTTTAATGTTGTTTTCTTGCTTCCTTTTTCTTTTTCCACGAGGCACATGCCATAAAATTGTATGTTCAATTGATATTATAGTTTTTTTATTGCTATGTTGGCTGATGAAATAACATGGTGCATAGCTTTTGGTAACTCTTTTGTTTTTTTAGCTGACGAAATAGAACATATTGATCTCTTTGTTGAATTTTCCAAGATTTTATGTCAAATACTTGTATTTTCTAATTGGAAAAGCAAACTTTAATCTAAGTTTATCGAATTTTGTCAAATTTTTGCATTTTCAAAATTAATTGCACTTTTTTAATTTGGCAAATTTACATAAAAAAATTGCCAAAAATTCATTGAATTTTATTGTTTTTTCATATGTTGAACCCTTAGTTGATCTTTTTCTTGCTTGAGATGATCAAACAAATTTTATCCTTCATTACTAGATTGATCTAATTGACCCAAAATATATGGGGTCAGTTGGATTTGGCCTTTTCTTTTGGTGAAATCAGGTGTACACAAGTGGCGTGGTTTTTAATTTATTTATTTTTGCTAAGAAACATAACTTCATAAATACTAAAAGGAACAAAAGGGACAAAAAGAGGGGAGGACATGAAGTTCTTCCTTCACCGAGATCTGATAACAAGATATTTCCCAACCCCTAAGCCAATCTAAAAGATTGCATCCTAGAGATAATTCTCAGATACTGCTCCTTTCTAATTCTACATTGGCAAGTGAGCATGAAAACTGTAATGTATTCAGCAATGGTGCTCATGCAAGTGCATGTGCTTTGTCTATTTTCTTGTAAAGGTTCTCAATTTTTTTGTTATTTCCTTTGACAACAAAGAGATTTTGCATCATTTTATCATGACTAGTTTATCATGTTCTTAGCTTGTATTCACTAACTCATCTTTGGAAGTAGGATGTGCTATCTATGTGACATTTCCTGTTGTGCTCCACAGTGGTTTTTTTTCCTAATTAAATTTGTTCTGTAATGTATAATAATATGCCATTTATCATTTTGTGTCCAATATTTGGATTTATTACTTGTCTATATTTGGATATAGGGAATATTGGAAATGTGCCACTTGTCTTGATTGCGGCTTTGTGTCGAGACAAATCCAACCCTTTTGGTGATTCAGAAAAATGCAGTGAAGATGGAAATGCCTACATCTCATTTGGTCAATGGGTTAGTCCCATTTCATTTTCTTGCTGTCCCTAAAATTTATGCTTTCTCATTCAGTTACAACTTTTCAAGTGCTTCAATTGCTACTTTATAGTGTCACTCGTTTGCGGCTAGGCTTTATTGTGTGTTTATTCTTCTCTTGGTGTTTGATAGACCCCTAATCATTCACTCATTCTCTTGCATTTAGAGAAGTACATGCCTTTTCATCTATAATATTATAATGCAAATGCTTGGAAAACTCATACTGCAGTTATTTTTGTCAATATCCCAATAATGCCTCTTTAAACAATGTTTTTTTTTAAGCTTTAAAATGATTAATGGTTGGTTTGGATAGTTACATGTAAAGTTACAAATGGTAACCTGTTATTTAGGAAGATGAGATATATTTTTACTTTCTTTTTTTTGATAAGAAATAGGCTAGCTTATATTAATTAATAAAAAAAGAGGAAGCTACAACAGCACAAGAAATTCTCTTGGGCTAACTACAAACCCGACACAATGTTAGACAGCTCCTAAACCACTCACTAAAGCGATAACCTTTGGAACATTGAAAGAAGACCAACATTATGATGAGGAAGATAGAGATTGCTGCAACTCATCACGCTGAGGCAAACAAACAAATAATTCTCCCATCTCCTCAAAATTTGGCGAGAAAACGAGCAATTGATGAACAAGTGGTGACTGTCTTCCCATCTTGTTTGCATGAACACCACCTGTTGAGATTTGTTTCCTATTGTTGATAGATTTGTTTTCTGTACAAAATTATTTCCTTAAGGATTTATTTCCTTTAAGGAATATAGCAGTTACTAAAATTGTAAATGTAGTCATAAGTACATAGCCCTGTATGTCTATATATATGGAGTCCCTCCATTAAGACATTACACAAGAATAAAGATCCTTTCTCTTCTCCCGTGGATGTAGGCCATAAAGCCGAACCACGTTATATCTTTGTGTCTTTTATTATTTTAACATGGTATCAGAGACCTAGTTTTTATTACTGGGAAATCTGTTTCGGCCTTCATCGTCGGAATCATCATTGTCGGCCTTCATCGCCGTAGCTGCCGGAATCCTCCATCTTCATCACTGTTGCTGCTGCTCGTTGCATCTCCGCTGCCGCCTCTGTGTATTCGAGACACTGTTTATCGTCTTCCTTTTCGTCGATCTGCAACGCAAATCGCGCCTGCACTGTTCATCGTCACTGTTCATCGCCTTTTTTTTCGATCTGCAACTGTTTTCGTCTGCAACTGTTGCTGTTCATCGTTTCACTGTTCATCGTCTTCTTCGTCTGGTTCGTGCGATTCATCATCTTCCATTTCCATCGCCATCGTTTCATTCACATCGCCTGCAACTGGTTCGTGCGATTCATCATCTTCCATCTGCAACTGGTTCGTCGTCTCTGCAACTGTTCACTCGCAACTCAAATCAACCTTCACCTTCGTCATCTCTTCTTCTTTCTTCTTCATCGCACATCGCGAACTGGTTCGCCTGCAACTGCAAACGCATCGCGATCACTGTTCACTGCACCTTCTTCTTCCATCCGCGATCACTGTTCACTCGCGATCACTGTTCATCCGCGATCACTGTTCATCCGCGATCACTGTTCATTCGCGATCACTGTTCATTCGCGATCACTGTTCATCCGCGATAACTGTTCACTGTTCAATCGCGATTACTGTTCACTGTTCCTTCTTTTTTCAATCGTGATTACTGATTACTGTTCACTGTTCGATCTATCTTCGTCTTCAACTGTCTGTTTCTTCTTCTTCTTCACATCTCTGAAGAACGACAAAAAAAAAAAAAAAAAAAAAATGTCGGTTACTTCCGAAACAGTGCAGATAGAAGAAACAGTTGATAAAATAGAGAAAGGAGAACTACCGAACATTCAAGCCGCCTACAGACTTGATGGAAAAAATTATTTGAAGTGGTCTCAGCTGGTACGTACTTTTCTGAAGGGCAGAGGAAAACTAAGTCATCTTCTGGGCACTGGACCTACACCCGGAGACCCTAAGTTTAGGGCGTGGGATAACGAAGATGCTTCTATAATGGCTTGGCTATGGAATTCAATGGCGCCAAATATTAGCGATACATGCATGTTTCTAACTACTGCCAAAGACATTTGGGATGCCGTTCATCAGACATACTCTAAGGCCCATGATGCAGCCCAAGTGTATGAAATCAAAGTGAAAGTTGGAACAACAAAACAAGGCAACATGACAGTCACTGAATATGCCAATGTCTTGAAAAATCTCTGGCAAGAACTTGACCATTATAGGTGTATTGAGACTAAATGCCCTGCAGATGCTGTAATTTTAAAAAACTATATTGAGAAGGATCGAGTCTATGACTTCTTGGCTGGACTCAATGCAGAGTTTGATCAAGTAGGAGTTCAAACTCTCAGCAAAGAGTTACTAACTCTGAATGAGACTATCTCTGCTATTCGGACTGAAGAAAGCAGAAGAAATGTTATGCTCACACCTCAGAAGTTGGAAGGCTCAGCTATGATCGCCAATCGGGGAAATGATCAGAGGACACACACTCCGCGCGCTGAATCATCAAAGGTCCCAAATCGAGACAATAGGGACAATCTAAGGTGTACTTATTGTCAGAAGACTAGACATACAAGGGAGAAGTGTTGGAAACTTCATGGCAAGCCTTCAACTTCCAGTAAAGACTGGGGTTACAACGGAGGACAGCAGAAAACCAGTGGTCATGCACATCTGTCTACTGAACCAACAATTGCAGCCTCCCCGGTGACAGACGGATTCAGCCAAGACGATATTGAAAGATTAAAATCTTTGCTTGGCACTCTTGACAAACCCTCAGGTACCTGTTCATTGGCCCATTCAGGTAATTTTCCTATTTCTATTGGATTTAACGTCTCGGATAAATCTTTTGCTAACTCTTGGGTTATAGATTCTGGTGCTACTGATCACATGACCAATTCTCCCAATATATTTCATACCTACAACCCATGTCCTAGTAGTCGGAAAATAGCCACAGCTGATGGATCATTAACCACAATTGCTGGTATAGGTGATGTTCACATCAGCCCCACCCTTACACTCAGAAATGTTCTTCATGTTCCTAAACTATCTACCAATCTTATCTCTATTAAAAAATTGACCCATGATCTGAGTTGTAATGTGACCTTCTTTCCTACTTACTGTGCATTTCAGGACCAGGACTTGGGGACGATGATTGGACATGCTAAGGAACAGGACGGGTTGTATTACCTTGAGACACCAGTACATCCTATCAGGAGTACCACTTCATTTCTCTCGGAGCACAAACTTTCCAATAAAGAAAAGCTATGGCTCCATCATCGCCGCCTTGGCCATCCTTCTTTTCAATCTCTTAAAATCATGTTTCCTTTTTTGTTTAAATCTCTGAATGTTGAAGATTTTCATTGTGAAGTGTGTGAACTTGCGAAACACAAACGTATATCTTTTCCACTTAGCAATGACAAAAGTTCAGATCCTTTTGATCTCATTCATAGTGATATTTGGGGTCCTTCTCCAATCCCTAATGTTTCTGGAGCGCGATGGTTTGTGTCATTCATTGATGATTGTACTAGAGTCTCGTGGATATTCTTATTAAAACAAAAATCCGATGTGAGCTTTATTCTCCCTACCTTCCATAACATGATACACACCCAGTTTGGTGCTAAAATCAAGAGATTTCGATCTGACAATGCTCGAGACTATTTTAATCAAACATTGACCAATTACTTCCAAACTGAGGGGATCATTCATGAATCATCCTGTGTTCACACTCCACAACAAAATGGAGTTGCTGAAAGAAAAAACGGTCACCTACTTGATACAACCCGAGCCTTTTTATTTCAGCATAATATGCCTAAGTCCTATTGGGGGGAAGCTGTCCTTACTGCAACACATCTTATTAACCGTCTACCATCCCGGACCCTTGATTTCAAAAGTCCTATGGAAAAGCTACGTCAATTTTATCCTAAGCTTAAAATCTCCAATAATCTTATACCTAAAATATTCGGGTGTGTTTCATTTGTCCATGTTCACCAACCCAACAGGGGAAAGTTGGACCCTAGAGCTCTTAAGTGTGTTTTTGTCGGATACTCTTCCACTCAAAAGGGATATAAATGCTCTCATCCGCCATCAAAGAAATTCTTTGTCTCAGCCGATGTCACTTTCTATGAACCTGAGTCCTATTTTACCGCTCCTTCTCTTCCGGGGGAGAATGTCATCATGGAAGATAAGGATCGGAACTCCCTTGATAACCCTTTTGACCTTTTTGACCCCTTTACTCTCCAACAAACCAAACCTGAATCTCCCACAACCCCTGTACCCAATGACGAACCTAAGGATCGGATGACTGGACAAGTATACTCAAGGAATAAAGCCGCAGCTCCTGAACCAATGCAAACTCAAGAATCTGAACCAATCCCTGAGAATGAGGTAACAAACCCTGAACCCTCCTTACAAATTTCATTAGTTCCTGAAACTAACAATGATCTTTTAGCCTCTGACAATGACCTTCCCATTGCCATTAGAAAGGGAACAAGGGAATGCACTAAACATCCCTTGTATCCATTATCTCATGTTGTATCCTTTGAGAAGTTCTCACAAACCCATAAGAGTTTCCTTACCAGCCTAAATAATATCCAGACTCCTACGTCATTATCCGAGGCTTTATCTAATACAAATTGGAAACAAGTTATGAATGTGGAAATGGAAGCCCTGGAGAAAAATACAACATGGGAGTTGGTAGACTTGCCTCCAGGAAAGAAACCTGTTGGATGCAAATGGGTTTATACAGTAAAATACAAAGCAGATGGGTCACTAGAGCGCTACAAGGCAAGATTGGTAGCCAAAGGATATACTCAGACATATGGTGTGGACTATCAAGAGACATTTGCTCCAGTTGCAAAAATGAATACTGTGAGACTTCTTTTGTCATTGGCAGCTAATTATGACTGGGATCTGCAACAATTTGATGTAAAAAATGCATTTTTACATGGGGATTTAGAGGAAGAAATCTATATGGAAGTACCTCCAGGATTTGGCACCACAGATAAAGTGTGCAAATTAAAAAAGGCCCTGTATGGACTTAAGCAATCTCCGAGGGCATGGTTTGGTCGGTTTGCCAAAGTAATGACAAGTATGAGATATAAACAAAGCCAAGGAGATCACACTTTGTTTATTAAGCACTCGACTTCAGGGGGAGTTACAGCTCTATTAGTGTATGTTGATGACATCATCATGACAGGAAACAATGAGAACGAGAGACAAAACTTGAAGCGGTGTTTGACCGAAGAATTTGAGATCAAGGAATTAGGGAGATTGAAATACTTCCTAGGGATTGAAGTGGCACACTCTAAACACGGAATCTTTATCTCTCAACAGAAGTACATTACAGACCTTCTTAAAGAAACAGGGAAACTAGCATGCAAACCAATGAATACTCCTATTGATCTTAATCACAAGCTTGGAGAAGCTGAAGAAGCGCCGACTGTTAATAAAGAGACGTATCAAAGACTAGTAGGAAGACTCATCTATCTCTCTCACACAAGACCTGATATTGCATATGCAGTGAGTGTAATAAGTCAGTTCATGCACAATCCTAAAGATATTCATTTGCAAGCGGCTAATCGCGTTCTACAGTATCTTAAAGGGACTCCAGGACAGGGTATCTTATTTAAACGACACACAGGAATGGTTCTTGAAGCATATACTGATTCAGACTATGCTGGTTCAGTAGTTGACAGAAGATCAACTACTGGATATTGTACGTTTCTTGGTGGGAATTTGGTGACACGGCGAAGTAAAAAACAGAATGTAGTGGCCAGATCTAGTGCTGAAGCAGAATTCCGAGCAATGGCACAAGGGGTTTGTGAGTTATTATGGTTGCAGATAATTTTAACAGATTTGAAAATACACTGGGATGGCCCTATGAGACTCTATTGTGACAATAAATCTGCAATTAGCATTGCCCATAACCCAGTTCAACATGATCGAACCAAGCATATAGAGATTGATAGACACTTTATTAAAGAGAAGCTTGATAGTGGGTTGATCTGTACTCCATATATGTCTACCAATAATCAGCTCGCCGATATGCTCACTAAAGGGTTAAATCATACTGCATTTCAAGCAAATGTGTCCAAGCTGGGAATGGTAAACCTTTATTCACCAGCTTGAGGGGGAGTGTTGAGATTTGTTTCCTATTGTTGATAGATTTGTTTCCTGTACAGAATTATTTCCTTAAGGATTTATTTCCTTTAAGGAATATAGCAGTTACTAAAATTATAAATGTAGCCATAAGTACATAGCCCTGTATGTCTATATATATGGAGTCCCTCCATTAAGACATTACACAAGAATAAAGATCCTTTCTCTTCTCCCGTGGATGTAGGCCATAAAGCCGAACCACGTTATATCTTTGTGTCTTTTATTATTTTAACACCACCAATATGGGGAGATGGACACATTGGTCATTTTCCTTTGAAGCACATCAGCGGTATTTAAACAACCTAAAGTAGTTATCCGCAGAAAAATCTCGACTTTTGAAGGCATGTGAACATTCCAGACCAAGGAGAAAGAGGGAGAAGAAGGAGAAAGAGGGATATATTTTTTACATTACCAACACTAGTGGCTATTGTTTCATTTTTTTTCATTTAAGTTACTTAATTTCCCTTCTTTTTCATTAATAGCAAATAATAATTAGTGTTGAAAGAATTTTTGGATAAACAGCAATAAAAATAAAAAAAGAAAAGCAGCACACCTCTTTTTATTGGAATTCATCTATTGTATCGGTTGTTATCTTCATAAGTGCATTTCACTTTTGCACCATATTTATTTCATTTTGAAATTTCTATGCTTGTCAAAAAATTGACCTCAAAATTAACTGAAATTGATGGCTATGTGTCAGGTTGGTGCAATCATTGTGTACACATATGTATTTCAAATGCTTGCACCTCCTCCTGAAGGTACCTTTGACATAGAAGATGGAGATATAGCAATTAAGAGCTCTATGACATATACAGCTGCTGAGCAATTACCTTTGCTTCCTCCACTGGAGTCAGAACAAACAGATTCAGATACTTCAAAACCAGGAAAAGTAAGAAGTGACATGCATCAAATGTCCTAATTTTGCTTATGATAGTACATTGTTGTTTGACAAATGCATTGTGTTTTTCAAATGATATATTGTCTTCCTAGATGAAACAAATAAAATTTCTCTCTTGCACAGTTTGGTTCTAGAAATCCACGGATTTCAAAAATAATCAATGACAAAATCAATAGTATAGTCTTTTCTTTATAAAATTTAACTCTATTGCCTTTTCTCAATATGCCACTCTTCTTACTAGTGCATTTAATGGTCATCATTGTATGTGCTCAAACTATTTTAATTGGTTCTCTCTCATTTTATCTCCCATAGAGGCTATTCCTACCATTTCTCAAATATGATCATTTCTAATTTTATCTTTTAATGTTTAACCACATATTAATATTCTCATTATTATTATATTTAATTTATTAATGTGCTGTTTCTTTATTCCCCAACATGTTATTCCATAAAGATGATTTGCCTAATCACAGTTCTATAAAACTTTCCTTTCTGTGTCAATTGGATGTATCATGTATTGATCATTTTGTCCGTAGAGGTACTCCTTCACTTAACCTAGCCTGCTTTAATTCTATGGCTGAGATCATTTCCTGTTTCTCCGTTACAAATGCTTAAAAATTTTATCTCCTTGGCATTTTTTTTGGCTTTCAATCTTTAACATTTCTCCACCCTGTTTATCTACTTTCGCTAAAATTAATTTAATATATTCAGTCTTAGCATTAATTCATCTAGTTTTCATCAATTAAAAAAATATCATCAGCAAACACCATATACTAAAGAATATTTTCTTGAATATGTTTTGTTAATTCATCCATAAGTAGTGCAAAAGGATAAGGGACTAAGGTTGGCTATTGGTGTAAACCTATTATAATTGGGAACCCACTAATTTCCTCTTACTGTTGTTTTTACTATAATTATTGCTTCATCATGCAAATCTGTTAATAAAGCCAATACCTATTTGTAACTCATTTTCTCCCTGAAACCCACCATATTAGGTACTCTATAGGTTTTCTTTAGATAAATAAAAACCATGTGAAGGTCTTTCTTCTTCGCCATATAACTTTCCATCAATCAACACCTCAACTCATCTCTCCATCAATCAACATATAAATTTTCTAAATGATTTGCATTTATTAATTTTCCAACACCTGAATTTTCTAACCGATTTTCATTTATTAATATTCCAAAAATATGTTTTTTTTTACCTTTCTTTGATTTCTTTTCCTTTATTAAGACGCTTCACTTCTTTTTTTAGTTTGGTAGGTTTATATATGTTTTTTCTCCTTCCTTTATACCTAACTTCATATATAAAAATCATCATATGCTTTAATTTTAGCATTGTTTAGCACTTTTTTAGTGTCTTTTTTTGTTTCTCTATGATTTACTTTCCTCATCCATAGTCTTTTGCAAGTTTTATAGCTTGTCCTTTTAAATTTTATGGCAACTTAAATTTCTTCATTCCACCATCAAGTTTCTTTGATGAATGGTGCACTCCCCTATAATTCACCGAGAATCTCTTTCGCTATGATTTTTATGCATTTAGTCAACTTATCCCACATTATGTTAGGTCCATCTTCTACATTTAAAGTCATTTTTTTTACTAGTTTTACTTATCTTTCTCCACCATTTAATTTTGGGATTGATAATTTTTTAAACCTAATTCATTTTTATGCATATATTTGACCATATCTTATGTTGTGAGGTTAAGCTATCTTCTGATATAACCTTACATGTTACTTTTTTGACCTTTTCAATTTGGAAAACGTCTATTTAACTTTTATTAGATCTAATTTTAAAAAGTTATTGTCATTTTTCTTTTTAAAATATGTATATGCTATTACAAGGTTGTAAGCTACTACAAAATCTAGTATACTCACTCTAGTTTTATTTCTATCTCTAAATCCATTTCTTCCATCACCACCCTTTCTTTACCTACACACCCATTAAAAGATCTTTCCATATGTTTCTTCTCTACCTGAGGTATTTCTTGAATTATTTCATCCATGTCCTTTATTTTTTCTCGATTTTTCACTTACCATTTGTTTTCTTGTAGGTATGTCATATTTACCTAATCATAATATCTATTATCTTCATTCCTTTGCATGTTACTTTTCATATGTTTAAGTCTTCACTTTAGAGCAACACTTTTGACCTACTTTCTGTTTCTAATCCAAATCCTCATGGGCCTCAATGCATTGCTTTTGATGGGTTGGACTTTCAACCCACCTTGAATCCGTTGATGGAATTAAACCCAAATGGCGTTGTAGAAGTGGGTCGGACTTCTGCGGCCAACAATGTGGACCTTATGCCTAATGATTTGGGCTTTAAGCACGATCATACCTACGTGATCCCCTCAATAGGGGCTGCTCAACCTCACAAGATTTTTGATCCACCTCTTGATCTCCTCCAGATTTTAGAAGCTCTGATTGATGCTGGCGAGGCATCCCCGTTTGGTTCGTCCTTTAGCCACGTTTCTGGTGTCGTTCTCAAGATGCCGTATCTGTTCAAGGGGTGGTTGAAGGCTCTGCGGTAAGGGTCAAACTAGCTTCTTCGTTCCCATCATTTCGCCCTAAGACATCAGGGTTTAGGAACGGGGAAATTGCTCGTTCTCAGGATGGCGATGATAGGTATGAGACTCTGAAGGTTCATAGTCAGATTGGGGTGTTGGAATGTCAAAGTGAAGGGGAGGATGATGTGTGGAGTGCTACGAGCAGGGCTCGATCAAAAGAAGTCTTCGGAAGGAGAGACGGAGGATCTTCATGGAAAATCTCGGCAAAAGAAGAACTGACATGGCGTGGGAGAGTCAAAAGGTCTTGTGGAACAATTTCTTGTCCGACAGTAATTCCGCCAAACAATGCAACGAAGACGAGGTGCAAGATGGAGGTGACTACCATGTGACCATGCTTGGCGAGGAAGATGATCAGCCTTGTTTGGCGAAAGATGGTACCCATTTATGCCCTTTACATTTTAATGTGGATGGTGATATTGAGCTTTCCTCTAACAATTCTATTGTCCATTCCATTTCTACTCATGTTGTATGTTGAATTTAGAGAAGAAAATAATTCTCATATCTTTTTTTTTTCATGATCACTGTACAGTCTGAATATATAATGGAAGGAAGAAACGTTCCTTTCACTATATTTGGTAACAAGATACTAATTACTAAAAATCAGGAAACTAGTAAAATAGGAAACTCTAAAATAGGAAACAAACTAATAGAGATATCAGGAATTTTCATAATCTCTTTATTCCTAAATTAATGTAGACAACTAATAAAGGAAACTGATTGCTGCAGCTGTATCCCTGAAAATCAGGGATCGGGTATTTCAACACTCCTCCTCAAGCTAGGCGTAGATGTTAATCAAGCCAAGCTTGATACTCAAATCTTCAAAATTCTTCCTTGGTAGAGCTTTAGTGAGGATATCCGCTATTTGCTGACTTGTCGGTGTGTATAGCAGACTAACTGTCCCATTTTCTATCTTCTCCTTTATGAAGTGGCGATCTATCTCCACATGCTTGGTCCTGTCATGATGTACTGGATTCTTTGCAATGTTAATAGCTGACTGATTGTCACAAAATACCTTCATTGATTCAGAAGTGATGATTCCTAGTTCCCTCATTAGTCTTTCCAGCCATATTCCCTCACAAATTCCGAGTGCCATAGCTCTGAACTCTGCTTCTGCACTGCTTCGAGAAACTACCGGTTGTTTCTTACTTCGCCATGTTACTAAGTTTCCCCATACATACGTACAATAACCAGATGTTGACCTTCGGTCCGTTATTGATCTGGCCCAGTCAGCATCAACAAACACTTCAACATCTTTCCTTGTGTTTTTCTTGAAGTACAAGCCTTTACCTGGTGTCATTTTAAGATACCTTAGTATCCGATAGACAACTTCCATATGTTCTTCAGTTGGATCATTCATGAATTGACTGACTACACTAACCGAGAACCCAATATCAGGTCTGGTGTGTGAGAGATAAATCAGCTTCCCAACAAGTCTTTGATATCTTCCTTTGTCCACTGGAATATTGTCCTTATTAGCTCCAATTTTAGTGCTTGAATCCATGGGTGTTTCAGCCGGTTTGCACCCAAGCATTCCCGTCTCTTTAAGTAGATCTAGTACGTACTTCCGTTGTGACACTGAGATTCCCTTGCTTGACCGGGCTACTTCCATTCCAAGGAAATATTTTAGGCTCCCAAGATCCTTGGTTTCAAATTCTTTGGCAAGTAGGGTATTGAGCTTGATCAATTCATCTTCATCATCACCTGTTAAGATGTTGTCATCTACATATACAATGATAATCGCCAACTTTCCTTTGGTTGAGTGTTTGATAAACAAAGTGTGATCAGCTTGACACTGAGAGTACCCATACTTTTTCACTGTTTTGTTGAATCTGTCAAACCAAGCTCTTGGAGATTGCTTCAGTCCATAAAGGGATTTCTTGAGCTTACACACCTTATTCATAGTTGCCTTTGTTTCAAAGCCGGGAGGAATATCCATATAAACTTCTACTGTAAGGTCTCCATTGAGGAATGCATTCTTCACATCAAGTTGGTGGAGAGGCCAGTCAAGATTGGCAACTAATGATTGTAGTACCCGAATGGTGTTTAATTTGGCTACTGGAGCAAACGTCTCTTGGTAGTCAATGCCATAGGATTAAGTGAACCCTTTTGCAACCAGCCGCGCTTTAAATCTGTCCACACTTCCATCAGCCTTGTATTTGACAGTGAAAATCCATTTACATCCTACTGGATGTTTCCCACTCTGTAGGTCTGAAATCTCCCAAGTTCCATTCTTCTTTAGTGCTTGCATTTCTTCCCATACTGCAATCTTCCATTCCGGAATTGAAATGGCTTCTTGAATGGAGTTAGGAATTTGCACTTTGTTCAAATTTTCCACAAATGTTTGGAAGCTAGGTGACAACCCTTTATAAGAGACAAAATTGTAGATTGGATGACTGGTACATGACCTCCTACCTTTCCTTAAAGCAATGGGACAGTCAAGGTCATTAGCAATAGACTCACTAGTGATGAATTCAGAGCTAGTGTTACCTGGTGAATTTTCATGATTTCTTGCACTCGGGTCAGATTCTTGACTTTGCTTGGGAGGTGCTTGTTGCTCAACATCCTCTTGGATCTTCTTCTTCCGAGAATATACAATGAACTCACCATTGATTGCAGGTTTCGGACATTGGACAGGACTTGAAGGTGGAGGATTTTCAGGTTTAGAT
>CM069603.1:55191435-55276435 GCA_035771175.1 Paratinospora sagittata | reverse complement strand
GCACTCGGAATTTGTGAGGGAATATGGCTGGAAAGAGTAATGAGGGAACTAGGAATCATCACTTCTGAATCAATGAAGGTATTTTGTGACAATCAGTCAGCTATTAACATTGCAAAGAATCCAGTACATCATGACAGGACCAAGCATGTGGAGATAGATCGCCACTTCATAAAGGAGAAGATAGAAAATGGTACAGTTAGTCTGCTATACACACTGACAAGTCAGCAAATAGCAGATATCCTCACTAAAGCTCTACCCAGGAAGAATTTTGAAGATTTGAGTATCAAGCTTGGCTTGATTAACATCTACGCCTAGCTTGAGGAGGAGTGTTGAAATACCCGATCCCTGATTTTCAGGGATACAACTGCAGCAATCAGTTTCCTTTATTAGTTGTCTACATTAATTTAGGAATAAAGAGATTCTGAAAATTCCTGATATCTCTATTAGTTTGTTTCCTATTTTATAGTTTCCTATTTTACTAGTTTCCTGATTTTTAGTAATTAGTATCTTGTTACCAAATATAGTGAAAGCAACGTTTCTTCCTTCCATTATATATTCAGACTGTACAGTGATCATGAAAAAAAAAAGATATGAGAATTATTTTCTTCTCTAAATTCAACAGACAACATGAGTAGAAATGGAATGGACAATAGAATTGTTAGAGGAAAGCTCAATATCACCATCCACATTAAAATGTAAAGGGCATAAATGGGTACCATCTTTCGCCAAACAAGGCTGATCATCTTCCTCGCCAAGCATGGTCACATGGTAGTCACCCCCATCTTGCACCTCGTCTTCGTTGCATTGTTTGGCGGAATTACTGTCGAACAAGAAATTGTTCCACAGGACCTTTTGACTCTCCCACGCCATGTCAGTTCTTCTTTTGCCGAGATTTTCCATGAAGATCCTCCGTCTCTCCTTCCGAAGACTTCTTTTGATCGAGCCCTGCTCGTAGCACTCCACACATCATCCTCCCCTTCACTTTGACATTCCAACACCCCAATCTGACTATGAACCTTCAGAGTCTCATACCTATCATCGCCATCCTGAGAACGAGCAATTTCCCCGTTCCTAAACCCTGATGTCTTAGGGCGAAATGATGGGAACAAAGAAGCTAGTTTGACCCTTACCGCAGAGCCTTCAACCACCCCTTGAACAGATACGGCATCTTGAGAACGACACCAGAAACGTGGCAAAAGGACGAACCAAACGGGGATGCCTCGCCAGCATCAATCAGAGCTTCTAAAATCTGGAGGAGATCAAGAGGTGGATCAAAAATCTTGTGAGGTTGAGCAGCCCCTGTTGAGGGGATCACGTAGGTATGATCGTGCTTAAAGCCCAAATCATTAGGCATAAGGTCCACATTGTTGGCCGCAGAAGTCCGACCCACTTCTACAACGCCATTTGGGTTTAATTCCATCAACGGATTCAAGGTGGGTTGAAAGTCCAACCCATCAAAAGCAATGCATTGAGGCCCATGAGGATTTGGATTAGAAACAGAAAGTAGGTCAAAAGTGTTGCTCTAAAGTGAAGACTTAAACATATGAAAAGTAACATGCAAAGGAATGAAGATAATAGATATTATGATTAGGTAAATATGACATACCTACAAGAAAACAAATGGTAAGTGAAAAATCGAGAAAAAATAAAGGACATGGATGAAATAATTCAAGAAATACCTCAGGTAGAGAAGAAACATATGGAAAGATCTTTTAATGGGTGTGTAGGTAAAGAAAGGGTGGTGATGGAAGAAATGGATTTAGAGATAGAAATAAAACTAGAGTGAGTATACTAGATTTTGTAGTAGCTTACAACCTTGTAATAGCATATACATATTTTAAAAAGAAAAATGACAATAACTTTTTAAAAGTAGATCTAATAAAAGTTAAATAGACGTTTTCCAAATTGAAAAGGTCAAAAAAGTAACATGTAAGGTTATATCAGAAGATAGCTTAACCTCACAACATAAGATATGGTCAAATATATGCATAAAAATGAATTAGGTTTAAAAAATTATCAATCCCAAAATTAAATGGTGGAGAAAGATAAGTAAAACTAGTAAAAAAAATGACTTTAAATGTAGAAGATGGACCTAACATAATGTGGGATAAGTTGACTAAATGCATAAAAATCATAGCGAAAGAGATTCTCGGTGAATTATAGGGGAGTGCACCATTCATCAAAGAAGCTTGATGGTGGAACGAAGAAATTTAAGTTGCCATAAAATTTAAAAGGACAAGCTATAAAACTTGCAAAAGACTATGGATGAGGAAAGTAAATCATAGAGAAACAAAAAAAGACACTAAAAAAGTGCTAAACAATGCTAAAATTAAAGCATATGATGATTTTTATATATGAAGTTAGGTATAAAGGAAGGAGAAAAAACATATATAAACCTACCAAACTAAAAAAAGAAGTGAAGCGTCTTAATAAAGGAAAAGAAATCAAAGAAAGGTAAAAAAAAACATATTTTTGGAATATTAATAAATGAAAATCGGTTAGAAAATTCAGGTGTTGGAAAATTAATAAATGCAAATCATTTAGAAAATTTATATGTCGATTGATGGAGAGATGAGTTGAGGTGTTGATTGATGGAAAGTTATATGGCGAAGAAGAAAGACCTTCACGTGGTTTTTATTTATCTAAAGAAAACCTATAGAGTACCTAATATGGTGGGTTTCAGGGAGAAAATGAGTTACAAATAGGTATTGGCTTTATTAACAGAATTGCATGATGAAGCAATAATTATAGTAAAAACAACAGTAAGAGGAAATTAGTGGGTTCCCAATTATAATAGGTTTACACCAATAGCCAACCTCAGTCCCTTATCCTTTTGCACTAGTTATGGATGAATTAACAAAACATATTCAAGAAAATATTCTTTAGTATATGGTGTTTGCTGATGATATTTTTTTAATTGATGAAAACTAGATGAATTAATGCTAAGACTGAATATATTAAATTAATTTTAGCGAAAGTAGATAAACAGGGTGGAGAAATGTTGAAGATTGAAAGCCAAAAAAAATGCCAAGGAGATAAAATTTTTAAGCATTTGTGACGGAGAAACAGGAAATGATCTCAGCCATAGAATTAAAGCAGGCTAGGTTAAGTGAAGGAGTACCTAAGGACAAAATGATCAATACATGATACATCCAATTGACACAGAAAGGAAAGTTTTATAGAACTGTGATTAGGCAAATCATCTTTATGGAATAACATGTTGGGGAATAAAGAAACAGCACATTAATAAATTAAATATAATAATAATGAGAATATTAATATGTGGTTAAACATTAAAAGATAAAATTAGAAATGATCATATTTGAGAAATGGTAGGAATAGCCTCTATGGGAGATAAAATGAGAGAGAACCAATTAAAATAGTTTGAGCACATACAATGATGACCATTAAATGCACTAGTAAGAAGAGTGGCATATTGAGAAAAGGCAATAGAGTTAAATTTTATAAAGAAAAGACTATACTATTGATTTTGTCATTGATTATTTTTGAAATCCGTGGATTTCTAGAACCAAACTGTGCAAGAGAGAAATTTTATTTGTTTCATCTAGGAAGACAATATATCATTTGAAAAGCACAATGCATTTGTCAAACAACAATGTACTATCATAAGCAAAATTAGGACGTTTGATGCATGTCACTTCTTACTTTTCCTGGTTTTGAAGTATCTGAATCTGTTTGTTCCGACTCCAGTGGAGGAAGCAAAGGTAATTGCTCAGCAGCTGTATATGTCATAGAGCTCTTAATTGCTATATCTCCATCTTCTATGTCAAAGGTACCTTCAGGAGGAGGTGCAAGCATTTGAAATACATATGTGTACACAATGATTGCACCAACCTGACACATAGCCATCAATTTCAGTTAATTTTGAGGTCAATTTTTTGACAAGCATAGAAATTTCAAAATGAAATAAATATGGTGCAAAAGTGAAATGCACTTATGAAGATAACAACCGATACAATAGATGAATTCCAATAAAAAGAGGTGTGCTGCTTTTCTTTTTTTATTTTTATTGCTGTTTATCCAAAAATTCTTTCAACACTAATTATTATTTGCTATTAATGAAAAAGAACGGAAATTAAGTAACTTAAATGAAAAAAAATGAAACAATAGCCACTAGTGTTGGTAATGTAAAAAATATATCCCTCTTTCTCCTTCTTCTCCCTCTTTCTCCTTGGTCTGGAATGTTCACATGCCTTCAAAAGTCGAGATTTTTCTGCGGATAACTACTTTAGGTTGTTTAAATACCGCTGATGTGCTTCAAAGGAAAATGACCAATGTGGCCATCTCCCAATATTGGTGGTGTTCATGCAAACAAGATGGGAAGACAGTCACCACTTGTTCATCACTTGCTCGTTTTCTCGCCAAATTTTGAGGAGATGGGAGAATTATTTGTTTGTTTGCCTCAGCGTGATGAGCTGCAGCAATCTCTATCTTCCTCATCATAATGTTGGTCTTCTTTCAATGTTCCAAAGGTTATCGCTTTAGTGAGTGGTCTAGGAGCTGTCTAACATTGTGTCGGGTTTGTAGTTAGCCCAAGAGAATTTCTTGTGCTGTTGTAGCTTCCTCTTTTTTTATTAATTAATATAAGCTAGCCTATTTCTTATCAAAAAAAAGAAAGTAAAAATATATCCCATCTTCCTAAATAACAGGTTACCATTTGTAACTTTACATGTAACTATCCAAACCAACCATTAATCATTTTAAAGCTTAAAAAAAAACATTGTTTAAAGAGGCATTATTGGGATATTGACAAAAATAACTGCAGTATGAGTTTTCCAAGCATTTGCATTATAATATTATAGATGAAAAGGCATGTACTTCTCTAAATGCAAGAGAATGAGTGAATGATTAGGGGTCTATCAAACACCAAGAGAAGAATAAACACACAATAAAGCCTAGCTGCAAACGAGTGACACTATAAAGTAGCAATTGAAGCACTTGAAAAGTTGTAACTGAATGAGAAAGCATAAATTTTAGGGACAGCAAGAAAATGAAATGGGACTAACCCATTGACCAAATGAGATGTAGGCATTTCCATCTTCACTGCATTTTTCTGAATCACCAAAAGGGTTGGATTTGTCTCGACACAAAGCCGCAATCAAGACAAGTGGCACATTTCCAATATTCCCTATATCCAAATATAGACAAGTAATAAATCCAAATATTGGACACAAAATGATAAATGGCATATTATTATACATTATAGAACAAATTTAATTAGGAAAAAAAACCACTGTGGAGCACAACAGGAAATGTCACATAGATAGCACATCCTACTTCCAAAGATGAGTTAGTGAATACAAGCTAAGAACATGATAAACTAGTCATGATAAAATGATGCAAAATCTCTTTGTTGTCAAAGGAAATAACAAAAAATTTGAGAACCTTTACAAGAAAATAGACAAAGCACATGCACTTGCATGAGCACCATTGCTGAATACATTACAGTTTTCATGCTCACTTGCCAATGTAGAATTAGAAAGGAGCAGTATCTGAGAATTATCTCTAGGATGCAATCTTTTAGATTGGCTTAGGGGTTGGGAAATATCTTGTTATCAGATCTCGGTGAAGGAAGAACTTCATGTCCTCCCCTCTTTTTGTCCCTTTTGTTCCTTTTAGTATTTATGAAGTTATGTTTCTTAGCAAAAATAAATAAATTAAAAACCACGCCACTTGTGTACACCTGATTTCACCAAAAGAAAAGGCCAAATCCAACTGACCCCATATATTTTGGGTCAATTAGATCAATCTAGTAATGAAGGATAAAATTTGTTTGATCATCTCAAGCAAGAAAAAGATCAACTAAGGGTTCAACATATGAAAAAACAATAAAATTCAATGAATTTTTGGCAATTTTTTTATGTAAATTTGCCAAATTAAAAAAGTGCAATTAATTTTGAAAATGCAAAAATTTGACAAAATTCGATAAACTTAGATTAAAGTTTGCTTTTCCAATTAGAAAATACAAGTATTTGACATAAAATCTGAGAAAATTCAACAAAGAGATCAATATGTTCTATTTCGTCAGCTAAAAAAACAAAAGAGTTACCAAAAGCTATGCACCATGTTATTTCATCAGCCAACATAGCAATAAAAAAACTATAATATCAATTGAACATACAATTTTATGGCATGTGCCTCGTGGAAAAAGAAAAAGGAAGCAAGAAAACAACATTAAAGAAAGAAACAAAGTTAAAATGGAGAGAAAAACTCAAAAATACATTGAAAAAATAATATATTTTAATAATGACTAAATTATTACTTGCAATTTCACCAGTAAGCTTGCAACTGATTCGTCAAGAACTCACGAGTTTTTCGCATCAAGTTCTTCAGAAGTAGTGCTAGAAGTCAATGATTCAACTGTGGCAGACATGAATGAAGTTTGGGCCGTGGAAATTGACATTGAATATGCTGGTGGTGCAATATTAGACATTGAGATGAGAGACGAAACAGAAGACAGCGCGGAAGAGGCACAACAAGCTTCAACTTTACCTTCCAAAATCTACAATTCCAGGTATCCTAAGTTTTCGCTACATTTGAAAAGGAGTTATGTGAAGCTGGACATCTACAGGAAATTCTCAAATGCAAGAAATTCAGCAGTTCAACATTCCATGTAGAAATATCATGACAGACCTAGTGTAGAAAAACAAAATGGTGTTGAAAAATTAGTGAAAATGGAGTCAACCTAGATGAAGTTCAAAGAGATTACGAAGAGTACAAAGTAAGAATCAATGCTTACTAGATGATGGATGGCTCTCACGTCTTTCACATTAGGTTCAAAGAGTTCTCTATTCGTCTTACGGAGAAGGGTAGAAAGGTGAGAATTGTTGAGAAAACTAAGGACTGCTCCTTCCCACTTGAGGTTGGAGTGGATTCGGGGGTATGGCTTCTCATAGTGAATGTTGGTAACTCTCAAATTCAATCGTGCAACATGGGCAGATGGACATGTAGGGATGGCAACGGTGCGGTGATTCTAGAGAAATCGAAGAACATGAGAGGGAGCTTCTTTCGAATCATTAGCTTTGATAATGGTGCATCCAGGGCAATTATCATTCCAGACAATGGATTCGACGGGGGTTGGCATTCCTTTAGTGAATCCCATATTTTGTCTAGTACGAGTAATACTTTGGATAGGGGGGCAATGGTCACACTGGGCAAGGAACAATCGAAGGGGGAGGCATCCACTGCTTCGCGGATAACGACGACGGTCAAGGGGATGCATGAGACGACCAAAGCCAACTTAAAATCTGAGAAGCTTAAAGGTAAGGCATATGAGAATCTGGAGATGGTGTGTAAGGGCAAGCACAATGATCTGTGTGTGCACCACAAGTCTGCTAACTCTACTCGTGTTCGTGGTTCACTGACGCCAACGAGACCGACAAGTTTTTGCATGATTAATCCCAAGAACTGGGAGCATGCAGTTGTCATTTTCAAGAAGGATCTGATGGATTGGTGGGGCGGGTTACGGAAAACTGTTTCAAATTGTTTGCAAAAGGAAACTTTCTTGTCTGTTATGGCGGATGATAAGGCCCTTATGTGGTGTGACAGCCTTGATGAGAGGGACAAGCTGCTGAACGAATTAGATTCAATGAGATTGAAAGCCGCTAAGTGGAACAAGGAGATTCAATGGAACGACCCTTGTTTCAGGTGCTGCGAGGAGTGGATTGGGGTCGACGAGATCCCACTGAAACTATGGAACTCAGGCCTCTTTCAGGTTATCGAAGACACATGCGGGAGTCTTATGGAGGTGCACGATGATACCAGGAACTTCGTTTTTCTGCATTAAGCTAAGTTAAGGGTTCGAGGTTGGCGAGATGGGTACGTCCATGCTGGGCCGCTTATCTCTTACGAAGGTGTCAATTACGGTCTCCAGTTATTTAGAACTACCGACAAAGGCATAGCCAAGGGTCTCGGGATCAAAACTGTAATCCCATGCAATTCTTGCTCAGTTAGTTCGCCGGTGAAGATGACCGGAGTTGGAAAGGGTGCGGTTGGTCCAGGTGGAATTACGACCGACATATTTGTTCACAAGGTGGTGTGGCAGACTGATGGTGATTCAGCCGCGCAGTCAAATCAGGCTAAGCGTGGCCACATGCCACACGGCTTGTGGGGAGCGTCTAACCGTCACAGAGGGAGGAACGAGGGATTGACTGCTAGTGGCCAGGTGGCAGATTCTGTGTTGATTGAGGTAGGAAAACGACAAAAAAGGGGGTCTTTGTTGGATGATGGACCGAATATCAGATTAGGGGATTATGGTGGGCCCATGATAGAGGGCTATGGACCTATTGGATCAAGGACCATTGCAAACGGAAGGGTTGTATGTGGATCTGCATCAGGGCCTAACCCGAGATCTTGCATGCCCCGTTACGCAAGCGCGACAGATGTTGACGAAGGAACGGCTCAATCTGGTGGGCCTGGATCTGATTTGCAAAATAATCCAGATAGTAATGGTTCTAAAGAAATTATCTCTTCAATTGCGATTTCGTTAAGCGCAGAGGGGGATCGTGTGACTGCTCATAAAAACAAATCTGATGAGGTGCAATCCCAAAAGGCTAAAGTCGAGGAGGGTCATAACTGTGTGTCGTTGCTGGAAGAAGGTACTGATGATATGCATCAGGTTTTAGCAAACAACAAGACAATGTGTGGTTCCTTGGTCTCTCCAACGGCGTATTTCAAACGCGGGACTGTTCAACTCTCACAAGAAGACAATCTCCAGGAGGAGAATCATAGGAGATGCAGAAAAGGCGTATTAACTTCTTCCACGGCGTAGTTGATCCCTGTGAAGGTTGCCAGGTCACGGAGGGAGATGACAAGGAACAGAAGAGTCGCGGGCATTGAGCTTGAGAGTCAATTTGTGCGTTCAGCTGACCCAGATAGGGATTACAATATGAATGACGTTGGCTGGAGGGGTGCTTCCGATGACGGAGAAGTTGGGGACAGCGACACCAACTGCGGGGAGAGCGTCAATGATCAGAACGACATCAACAGTGATGGGAAATGCAATTTGGTGGATACTTTCTTTGCTTCAATTGACAGTCAGGTACGCAATGCTTTAAATTTAGAGGGTCACAATGTTGCATTATCTTCCTCTGTTGATTCCTCCGTTCCTTGTTCTATTTCGTCTCCCACTAACGATGCAGACAAACCCCCTACTTCAAGCCCTTTACATCCCCAAAAATCTTCCTCTCTTTTGAACGCCAATGTTTCGGACCAAGTCAAGATTATGCTGAAACCTGGCCGAGGAAAGTCTGTGCCTCCAAAAATTGCTGGCAGAATGAAGGCTAGTGTGGATTGAAGGGAACTGGGAAGCGAGGGTCAGAAAACTTACAGATGTGAATTAATGTCTCAAGAGGCTATTGTCGATTACATGGACAGGGTGCATATTAGGGCAAACAAGGTGCAACGGAAGCTTATTTTGGATGGGATCAAGAATTTTAAGGGCTCGACGATTCATGATTTCCACAATAATGCGGGTAGTAGTAGGCAGGATTTTATGGTTTCCAAATGAAGATTCTGACTTGGAATATTTGCGGGAGCAGATCTAGTTCGAAGAAATGTCTCATTAGAAGAGTGTTAAGAAGAGCCAATCCTGATGTCATCATTTTGCAGGAAACTAAGAGGATGCGGATTGGTAGGCGATTCATCAGTCAAGTTTGGGGTGCTCGATTCAAGGGTTGGTCATATCTTCCCTCAGTTGGTGTTTCTGGAGGAATTCTTATTGCCTGGGATTCTCGAGTTTGTGATGTTAGCGAATGTTTGCTTGGTAATTTTTCGGTATCAGTTAAGGTCAAGGATGCGGCTCACAATTCCTGGTGGCTAACAGGGGTTTATGGGCCATCGAACCATCAGGAGCAACAGTCTTTTTGGGATGAGTTGGCCGGTTTGGCGGTGATTTGCAAAGGAGGGTGGTGTGTTGCAGGTGATTTCAACACTACTAGATTTGTGGGAGAAAAGTTGAATAGTACACGGCTTACTAGGAGTATGCAGGAGTTTGATCAACTTATTTGTGAGCTGGAACTTCGGGATATCCCAATGCTTGGGGCTCAGTTTACTTGGTCTAACTTGAGATCGACTCCAATCTGTGGCCGGCTCGATAGGTTTCTCCTATCAGATCAGTGGTGTCAGATGTTCACGTCAAATCACCAAGAAGGGCTTAGGAGGATCGCGTCTGATCATAAGCTTGTCAGGTTGGATATTGTTAATATTCGGTGGGTCCCCCGCCTTTCCGCTTTGAGAATATATGATTTTCTCACAGAGAATTTTTGCATATGATTGACCAGTGGTGGAGGCATGCAGTGGATGTTGACATAATAGGCCACCGTTTCATGTCTAAGATGAAGCAAGTGAAGGAATCCAATCGTCAATGGGATAGGGAGATATTTGGTTTCACAAGTTTCAAGTTGAAGGAGGTAGAAGATATTATTAGCTCGATGGATGCCATGGAGGAGTCGGGTGATTGGAGTTCGGAGTTGTTAGCTTTCCGCAACCTTTACAGAGCGGAGCAAGAGGAACTTTGCATCAGAGAGGACATCATCGCAATTCAAAAGGCAAAGATCAGATGGCTTAGTGAGGGTGATGCAAACTCCAGATTTTTCCACAGCATTCTTAGCAATCATCGTTGCAGGAACACGATTACTTCCATTGTGACCGATGAGGGGGCCAGTATCGAAGGGGAGATTGGGGTTGTGGGTGAGGTAGTGAGATATTTCTCTTAGGTGTATTCCTCAGATCGCAGATTCAGTTGGGAGATCGAGGGCATTGAGTGGTGTCCTATTCCTTCAGAGGATAGGGATTGGCTTGAACGGCCATTTGGGGAGGAGGAGATTAAGGTTGTTGTCTTTAGTTGCGATGGGTCAAAAGCACCGGGCCCAAACGAGTATTCTTTATGCTTCTTTCAGAAGGTGTGGGAGGTGGTAAAGTTTGACCTATTGTCAGTCATTCAGGAGTTCCATCAGAATGGTATCATCAATGCTTCGGTGAACGAGACGAACATTTGCTTAATCCCAAAACGATCGGATGCCCGGTGTCTTAAGGATTATCGTCCGGTTAGCCTTGTTACTAGCCTCTATAAGATCATTGCTAAGGCATTATCCTTGAGACTAAGATGTATTCTCAACAAGACGGTGGAAGAATCTCAATTTGCATTTATCGAAGGTCGGCAGATTCTAGATGCGGTGCTTATTGCAAATGAGGCAGTTGAAGACTACAGAATACGGGGGGGATTTGGAGTCCTATTCAAGGTTGACTTTGGAAAAGCCTATGACTCGGTTGAGTGGGGTTTTTTGGAATATGTGATGGAAAAAAAGGCTTTGGGAGTAGGTGGATTTCATGGATAATGGGGTGTATTCTGTCAGTTTCTTATTCTGTTATGGTGAATGGACGGTTGAGGGGCAAGTTTGGGGCCGGGCGGGGTCTCCTGCAAGGTGATCCCCTATCACCATTCTTGTTTACACTAGTGGCTGACGTATTGGGGAGAATGATGTCCAGGGTAAGGGCTTTTGAAGTAGTGGAAGGTCTAAGGATTGGGAATGACAAAGTTGAGGTGTCCCATTTACAATTTGCGGATGATACGCTATTTCTTCTTAAGGGGGAGGTGTCCAATGTCTCTAATGCTTTAAAACTTCTTCACTGCTTTTGCGAGTTTTCTGGTCTTAAGGTGAATGTGGGCAAATGTCAGATGGCGGGCATTAATATGGATCCTGGTTTATTAGCATCCCTTGCCAATGATGTTGGGTGTTCGGTGGGTCTTGGCCAATGCAATATCTTGGACTTCCTTTGGGCGGTGATCCCAAATCTCGCACCTTTTGGGGTCCGATTGTAGAAACAATATGTAGAAGTCTTGATGGGTGGAAACATGCTATTCTTTCAAGAAGGGGGGGAAGGCTTGCTCTGATCAAATCCGTTCTTCTGGCTATTCCAACTTAGTATATGTCTCTCTTTAAGATCCCAATTGGAGTTGCCAATACTATTGAGAGGAGAATCAAGCACTTTTGCTGGGGTGGTAGTGGGGATAATGGTTTGAGGAATTTAGTGAAATGGGAGATTGTGCAACAATCAGTGGAGGAGGGGGGCCTTGACATAGGCAATATTTTTGGGAGGAATATAGCCCTATGTGGTAAGTGGTTGTGGAGGTTTCTGAGAGAGCAGACATTGATGTGGGCTAGAATTATCATTAGCAAGTATGGCTTGATGAATGTTTGGCAGGGCGGGGGGGGGGGGGGGGGGGGGGGGGGGGGTTCAACACCAAACTACTAAGGAGGGGTACCTACAGAGGCCCAAGGAAGTTCATTGCATCTTTGCAGTCGGTGGTTGCGCCTCATTTTGGTATGTCGGTGGGTAATGGGGAGTTTTCTCGATTCTGGGAAGATCGTTGGCTTGGTCATGTTTCATTAGCGGAATCATTCCCGAACCTGTACAGAATTTCCACCATGCATAATCAGCCTGTTAGCGCCTTTCGGTCTCACCACGCGTCGTCCTTACAATCTTCATGGAACTTTCATCTGTCCCGAGCCTTGACCATTAGGGAAATAGAGGAGGTAGTCACCTTACTATCCTCTCTAGAGAGTATTACCCTGTCCCATAACCCAGATAGATATATATGGAACCTAGAACCGAATGGCTTATTTTCTTGCAAATCCCTTCGTGCTACACTTTCGTCCAATCCCCATTCCACTCGATCCCCACTTCTTCCCGTCATTTGGCACTCGTTGCTACCCTTTAAGGTTAAAGTATTTGCTGGATTTTGTCCCACAGACGTCTAAACACTATAGACGTTTTGCAAAGGAAGCTAACATCTTATTGTATTTTTCCACATTGTTGTTTGTTTTGTTTCCAGGATGGAGAGTCGATGGATCACATATTTTGTGGGCTCGTTGGGGGCCTTTATCCGGAAATAGATTTCTTCCCCCTCAGTCATTGGAGGATTGTTTTTGTCTACCACAAACATGCTTTGCTTCTTCTGTTGGAAAGGAGGCCGCTTTGTTTGCCTCATTCGCTACATTATGGTTGGTGTGGTTAGAAAGGAATGAGAGGGTATTCCAAAGCCGCTCTTAAGGATCCTGCATTACTGTGGGAGTCAATTAAGCTCACGGCCAGCTCTTGGGCATTTTCGGTTAATTTGGATAACGGGTTTTCCTTAGCAGATTGGGTGGGCGATTGGGGTAGATGTTTGTTCTGCTTATAAGTAGTTCAGCGGGTTTATTTTCGTTTTAATGTGCTTATTTTTGCTTATTTTTGTTGTTCTAGGCTGGTCTTAGCATAGCTTATGCTTAATTAACTTTTCATATCGGTTTTACAATCAATAAAGTAGTATATTGTTTCTGCTCAAAAAAAAAAATTAAAAGCATCTTTTCTCATCAATCTATAGTCTATAAAATAATGAACAGTCATTCAAATTACAAGAAGATGTGAACATAGCAGGGGGGGGGGTATAGTATATGAAAAAAAAAAGGAGAGAAAAGCTGCGGAGAGGAGAAACATATAACAAACTGCTACTTGACAAACAGAGAGAAATAGAATGGGGGAAATAGGGAAGCCTAGCATCAGCTGGAAAAAAGCACATCTTACCCAGGAGGAGGAGAACATAATAAAAAAAACTTTTTTGCTCTTCTTAATTCAGCCTTTATGGTTTTTCTTTTGAGAGTCTCTCCGGAGAGGAGAAACACATAGCAGACTGCTACTTGTTAACAGAGAGAAATAGAATAGGGGAAAAAGGGAAGCCTAGCATCAGCTGGAATAATACTGATCTTACCCAGGAGGAGGAGAACATAATAACAATAACTATTGCTCTTCTTAATTCAGCCTTTATGGTTTATCTTTTGAGAGAGAAGCTAAAAAATATTATTGAAAAGAACATTTATGAGAATCAGATAAATTTGCAACAGCATCAGATATAAATAAATCATAACAACAAAGCTTACCAATTCCAATCTGTATTATAGTGAACTTGAAGAATGGATATGGCGGGCCGAACAATGGATGTAACAACTAAGCCTATTATTGAGCCTGATATGGTAGTGAGAACCACATTAAATGGTATAAACCACCTGCAAATAAGATATTATCAGCCTTATTCATGACATTGATCTGTTAATACATGAATATCAGGAAGAAACTGTGACGAAGTGTTATAGTTAATCTAGCCTTTACCATAGACACCAAAGCTTAGCTGGCACATGAGGCATATCAAGAATGAAAATTATTTCTAAAAGTTAAATTAAGCTATTAAACGAAATTAATAGTATCCAGGTTAATGACTCTGTAACCTTCAGCATTGCAATGCAATTATTAGTTGGACAGGCAAACACTAAAATTAGTCAATTAGAAATGCTAAATCGCTCATACTCTCTATCTGTTCGCAACCTTTAGTATTGGCATACCAATATTTGTTTGATATCATATTATTAGCTTATAATCAATGCCAATGGACATAGCGTTCACTGAAACACTATAGATGAATAATGTCATTTCTTTGGCAAATTAAAACAAATAAGCTACAAAATTAAGCAACAAGACAATAATATCCAAGAATGACGGGAAACCGTATTAAAATTAATAAGCAACAAAAGACAATAATATCCAAGAATGATGGGAAGTTATATTAAAATAAATAAGCAACTAACTTTGTAAATGAAAATTGTTGCGGAGAAGAGAGCAATCTATGGGATTGTGTTACCATGTACAAGAAAGAGTGTTTTAGAAGTTGTCATTTATACCATTTACTAAGTTTGTAAAGTATACAGCCCTGTATATCTATTTATACATGCTCTCACATTGAGACAAGATGAATAAGAAATACTCTCCTCTCTTCTCCCGTGGACGTAGGCCATAAAGCCGAACCACGTTATATTTTGGAGTTTTTGTTTTGTTTATTTTACAACATGATATCAGAGTTTTGGGCTCGTACAACTAGGAATACATTTTTTGGCCTTCATCGCTGAAATCTTCTGTGTCGGCCTAAATCGCCGAATCTTTGTGGTCGGCCTTCATTGCCGTCGCTGTGTCCGACTTGCATCATCTTGTTGGAACCCTCTATTTTCGTCGACGTTGTTGCACACCATCTCACCATCGTCGCTCTGGTTCGTGCTACCCATCTCTCTGGTTCGTCGACGTCGTTGCCATCTTTGTCGGAAGCCTCTATTTTCGTTGACGTTGTTGCCCACCATCTCACCATCGTCGCTCTGGTTCGTGCAACTGATTCGTGCGACTGGTTCGTGCTACCCATCTCTCTGGTTCGTCGCTCTGGTTCGTGCGAATGGTTTGCATCTCACCATCGTCACTCTGGTTTGTGCAACTGTTCATCATCATCGTTGCATCATCCTTGTCGTTCGTGCTGCTCAAAGAAACCCTTATCGTCATCGTCGTTGGTCTGCTGCTGCATTTTCGCTGTGCCGATCTGCATTTTCATCTGTGTCGCCATCTTCGTCTTCTTCTTCCTGCAACATCTCATCTTCGTCTTCATCTCATCTTCAACCTTTATATGTAACGCCATTCTTCTTTTTATTTTTTGAATTTGTAACCTAAAAAAAAAATGTCAGTTACTTTCGAAACAGTGCAAACTGAAGAAGTAGTTGACAAAACAGAAAAAGGGGAACTACCAAACATTCAGGTAGCATACAGACTTGATGGAAAGAATTATTTGAAGTAGTATCAATTGGTGCGTACTTTTTTAAAGGGCAAAGAAAAATTGAGTCATCTTTTGGGCACTGGACCTACACCTGGAGATCCTAAGTTTATAGCGTGGGATAACGAAGATGCTTCTATAATGGCGTGGCTATGGAATTCAATGACGCCAAATATTAGTGATACATGCATGTTTCTGACTACCGCCAAAGACATTTGGGATGTCGTTCATCAGACATACTCTAAGGCCCATGATGCAGCTCAAGTGTATGAGATCAAAGGGAGGTTGGAATAACAAAACAAGGCAACATGACGGTCACAGAATATGCCAATGTATTGCAGAATCTCTGGCAGGAACTTGACCATTATAGGTGTATTGAGACTAAATGCCCTGCAGATGCTGTAGTTTTAAAAAACTACATTGAGAAGGATCGAGTCAATGACTTCTTGGCTAGACTCAATGCAGAGTTTGATCAAGTGAGAGTTCAGACTCTCAGCAGAGAGTTGCCAACTTTGAATGAGACTATCTCTGTTATCCGGACTGAAGAAAGCAGAAGAAGTATTATGCTCACACCTCAGAAGATGGAAGGCTCAGCTATGGTTGCCAATAGGGGAAATGATCAGAAGACAAACACTCCACGAGCTGAATCATCAAAGGTCCCAAATCGAGACAATAGAGACAATTTATGGTGTACTTATTGTCAGAAGGCTAGACATACCAGGGAGAGGTGTTGAAAACTTCATGGCAAGCCTTCAACTTCCAGTAAAGAATGGGGCTACAAAGGAGGACAACAGAAGACCAGTGGACAAGCACATCTGTCTACTGAACAAACAGTTACAGACTCCCCAGTGCCAAGAGGATTCAGCCAAGACGACATTGAAAAGTTGAAATCTTTGCTTGGCACACTGGACAAACCCTCAGGTACCTGTTCATTGGCACATTCAGGTAACTTTCCTATTTCCATTGGATTTAAAGTCTCGGATAAGTCTTTTGCTAATTCTTGGGTCATAGATTCTGGTGCTACTGATCACATGACCAATTCCCCCAATATATTTCATACCTACAACCCCTGTCCTAGTAGTCGAAAAAATAGCCACAACTGATGGATCCTTAGCCACAATTGCTGGTATAGGTGATGTTCACATCAGCTCCACCCTTACACTTAAAAATGTTCTTCATATTCCTAAACTATCTACGAATCTTATCTCTATTCAAAAACTGACCCATGATCTGAGTTGTAATGTAACATTCTTCCCTACTTACTGTGCATTTCAAGACCAGGACTTGGGGACGATGATTGGACGTGCTAAGGAACAGGACGGGCTATATTACCTTAAGACACCAGTACATCCTATCAAGAGTAACACTTCATTTCTCTCCGAGCACAAGTTTTCCAATAAAGAAAAGTTATGGCTTCATCATCGCCGCCTTGGTCATCCTTCTTTTCGAACCCTTAAAATCATGTTTCCTTTTTTGTTTAAGTCACCAAACGTTCAAGATTTTCATTGTGAAGTATGTGGACTAGCAAAACACAAGCGTATATCTTTTCCACTTAGTAATGAAGGAAGTTCAGATCCTTTTGATCTCATTCATAGTAATATTTGGGGTCCTTCTCCAATACCTAATGTTTCTGGAGTGTGATGGTTTGTGTCTTTCATTGATGACTGTACTAGAGTCCCATGAATATTCTTACTGAAACAAAAATCCGATGTGAGCTTTGTTCTTCCTACCTTCCATAACATGATACACACCCAGTTTGGTGCAAAAATCAAGAGATTTCGATATGACAATGCAAGAAACTATTTTAATCAAACCTTGACCAATTACTTCCAAAACAAGGGGATCCTTCATGAATCCTCCTGTGTTCACACCCCACAAATAAATGGAGCTGTTGAAAGAAAAAACGGCCACCTACTTGATACAACCCGAGCCTTTTTATTTCAGAATAATATGCCTAAGTCCTATTGGGGGGAAGTTGTCATTACTGCGACACACTTTATTAACCGCATACCATCCCGGACCCTTGGTTTCAAAAGTCCTATGGAAAAGCTCTGTCAATTTTACCCTAAGCTCAAAATCTCCAATAATCGTATACCTAAGATATTTGGGTGTGTATCATTTGTCCATGTTCACCAACCCAACAGGGGGAAGTTGGACCCCAAAGCTCTCAAGTGTGTCTTTGTAGGATATTCTTCCACTGAAAAGGGATATAAATGCTATCATCCGCCATCAAAGAAATTTTTTGTCTCTGCCGATGTCACTTTCTGTGAACCTGAGCCCTATTTTTCCGCTCCTCCTCTTCAGGGAGAGAGTGTCATCATGGAAGACAAGGATCAGAACTCCCTTGATAACTCTTTTGATCTCTTTGACCCTTTTAACCTCCAACAAACCAAACTTGAATCTTTGCACCCAATGATGAACCTAAGGATCGGATGACTGGACAAATGTACTCAAGGAAGAAAGTTGCAGCTCTTGAACCGATACAAGTTCAAGAATCTGAACCAATCCTTGAAAATGAGGTAACAAATCCTGAACCCTCCTTACAAATTTCATTAGTTCCTGAAACTAACAATGATCTTTTAGCCTCTGAACCTGACAGTGATCTTCCCATTGCCATTAGAAAGGGAACAAGGGAATGCACTAAACATCCTTTGTATCCACTATCTCATGTTGTATCCTTTGAGAAGTTTTCACCAATCCATAAGAGTTTTCTTACCAACCTGAACAATATCCAAACTTCTACATCATTATCCGAGGCTTTATCTAATACAAATTGGAAACAAGCTATAAATGTGGAAATGAAAGCCCTGGAGAAAAATACAACATGGGAGTTGGTTGATCTGCCTGTCAGGAAGAAACCTGCGAGATGCAAATGGGTTTATACAATTAAATACAAAGCAGATGGGTCACTGGAGAGATACAAGGCAAGATTGGTAGCGAAAGGGTACACTCAGACATACGGTGTGGACTATTTGAAGACATTTGCACCAGTTGCCAAAATGAATATTGTCCGATTACTACTCTTTTTGGCAACCAACTACGACTGGAACTTACAACAATTTGACGTGAAAAATGCATTTCTTCACGAAAATCTAGAAGAAGAAATCTATATGGAAGTCCCTCCTGGATTTGAAAACAGGCTAACCACTGGTAAAGTATGCAAACTGAAAAGGGCCCTGTATGGACTTAAACAGTCTCCAAGAGCATGGTTTGGCCGTTTCGCCAAAGTAATGAAAGAAATGGGGCAAGTAGAGTCAAGGGGATCATACCTTATTCATTAAACACTCAGCTTCAGGGGGAGTCACTGCGCTTTTGGTATATGTAGATGACATTATTATGACAGAAAACGATGAACATGAGAAACATAGCCTGAAACAATGTTTGGCCAAAGAATTCGAGATTAAAGATTTAGGAAGATGAAAGTACTTTCTTGGAATTGAAGTGGCACACTCCAAACAGGGGATCTTTTTTTCTCAACAGAAGTACATTATAGATCTTCTTAAAGAGACAGGGAAGTTAGCATGCAAACCAGCAACCACACCTATTGATCCAAATCACAAACTTGGAGAAGCTGAAGAAGCACCTACTGTTAATAAGGAGATGTATCAAAGACTAGTAGGAAGACTCATCTACTTTCTCACACGAGACCGGATATTGCATATGCAGTAAGTGTAATTAGTCAATTTATGCATAACCCTGGAGATATTCATTTACAAGCAGCTAACCGTGCTTACAGTATCTTAAGGGGACCCCAGGACAGGGCATCTTATTTAAACGACACACAGGAGTGGTTCTTGAAGCATATATAAATGCAGATTATGTTGATTCAGTAGTTGACAAAAAATCAACTACAGGATATTGTACATTTCTTGGTGAAAACTTGGTGACGTGGCGAAGTAAAAAATAGAATGTAGTGGCAAGATCTAGTGCGGAAGCAGAATTTCGAGCAATGGCACAAGGGGTGTGTGAGCTATTATGATTACAGATAATTTTGGAAGACTTAAAGATACGTTCGGACGGCCCTATGCGGCTCTATTGTGATAATAAGTCTGTCATTAGCATTGTCCACAACCCAGTTCAACATAATCGAACCAAGCATATAAAGATTGATAGACACTTCATTAAAGAGAAGCTTGATAGTGGATTGATCTATACTCCATATGTGTCTACCAATAATCAGCTCGTCGATATGCTCGCTAAAGGGTTAAGTCATTCTGTATTTCAAACAAATGTGTCCAAATTGGGAATGGTAAACCTTTACTCACCAGCTTGAGGGGGAGTGTTGCGGAGAAGAGAGCAATCTATGGGATTGTGTTATCATGTACAAGAAAGAGTGTTTTAGAAGTTGCCATTTATATCATCTACTAAGTTTGTAAAGTATACAGTCTTGTATATCTATTTATACATGCTCTCACATTGAGACAAGATGAATAAGAAATACTCTCCTCTCTTCTCCCGTGAACGTAGGCCATAGAGCCGAGCCACATTATATTTTGGTGTTTTTGTTTTGTTTATTTTACAACAAAAACAAAAGCATACTTTCTGGAAAGATCAAATTCATCAAGCAGTTGAATCACCATACCTAAATATTGTCAAAAGAACAAAGGAGCAACTCTTACCACTCAAGAATTTTCTGTACAGTAACAGCTCTTCCAAGTTGGGAGAATATCAGACATGGTAGCAGAAGAGAAAATACCAACTGCATCATTTAATAAAAGCAGATTGTACCATGAAATTAATATTAAACAACAAGGAAGAAAATATCTGAATACTTAAAACCAACTGGAAGGACACTTGAAACCATCCATGAGACGTGGCAACCACAAAATCATTCATTAGCAACTTTTTCCAAACTCTTGAAACCTAAAAATAAATTGCAATGAAGTAATGAACATGACAATTAATTACAATGGTTGCTTGGAACATAAACGTCAATTTCAAATGGAAGAAGGGGAAAAGGCTGATATAATTGGAAAAGACGTTTCTTCTGCCAGAAATTAACTTCTTAATTCTCTCGCTCTCAAAAAAAAAGAATTAAAAAAATTCAAGAATCTCAAGGAGGGTTTTAACCGACTATGTCTGAAGTTTGTGATAAAGCTTTTACTAGAAACCTTCACCACTTGAGTTGCAACTATGTCGTATGTTCAATGATAAAGATGGTCAAGAATTTATAATCTATTCCATCACCTAGGATTCAAGTTCAACGGAACTTCACCATCCACAATAAACAGTGGTTTAACACGACTAAAGAGGAAAGTTAAAAGGCCAGAGACTAGGAATTCAATTTGCTTACACCATTAAGAAGCTTTCGTCCACTTGCTGGCAGAATGTTGACATACTTGGAAGCCATCAGAAATCCCATAAAGCAAACGGTGAACACTTTTGCAATTGGCAGAACTGCGAACTTCGTGGTCGACAGCAAAGATTGCCCTCCAGCCGAAGTTGAGGCTAGCATCTCCGACAGAAACCTTTCCATATTTTTATTAAATCCCTGATTTTCAAGAAGAGGAAGGGACCTGTACGCATCAACCAAAAACTTGTTCAATGAAAAAAACGATCGTGCTTACGAATCCGTTTCAAGAATATCAAAATTCTTATAGTGATACTCGAGAGATTTCTGCTTCCTGATCTGTTCTGGGCGACCTTCAACACTTTCACATGGTCCCCTCATATTATGAGTAGAGAGCCTCAGTTACATCTACCCGAATCAAAATCAGAAATAAAATTCGCTTGAATTTCGTAGTTAAGTTTCAATTTCAAAGAAAAATAATAATTGACGATAAATAGGAATAATCCAGAACCCTCCATGTATTTCTCAAACTCGTTAATATCTGATCCAACGAAGAGCTGGGAAAATGAATAACATAAGAAAGGCCGAAAACAGACCTATTCGTTGACCAGACCTCCCTTGGGTCTGCAAGCAAAATGGACGTTGATCAGGAGAGTTGTAAATTAACGATTTTTTCTAGTGGCTGACGATCTCCGCCGATTTATTCGGTGACGAGGTTTGGCACATGATCAATGATCGGTCACATAAGATGGGCTTTTTACTTAATTATCTTTAAAAAATAAAAATAAAAATAAAAATTACAAATATTATCAAAATTTAAATAATAATTAGTTTATCATAGTTTGACAATTTAAAGCTTAGTCAGTCGACACACTGGCTTCACGTAAACTGAGAAGGTAGAATAGTTAAGAAGGCGTCTTTTTTTATACAATTTTTTTTAATAGAAGGCGTCTTTTGCCTTTTATATAAAAAAAAAATATTAGAAAATACGTCTTTCTAAAAGACACCTTTTATTAAAAAAAAATTTATTTAATAACGCCTTCCATAAAGTTTTTTTTTTTTGTACTCGTGTTGTTCAATATCTTGTTAAACATTTAAAACTGAAAGAGAATTAACAAGGGAATGAATTAAGGAATTACTGAATTTTGTAATGTTGGCAATTATCAGGGTATGGAGTAATGAGGGGGATGGGGAATTTCAGAGGTGGAAATGGTTATAATGGAGAAGCAACAGCTGGATCAAGTAGCAGGTTGAAGGGTCAGATGAATTTCTCATCTGGGCCACCTTCTTCTTCTTCTGGGCTGATGTCTCAGATATCTGAAATTGGTAGTGAAAGCATTGGGGGCGCAAGTAACGGTGATGGCGGAAGCTTGGGTAATGGTAATGTTGTCAATCGATATTTACATAGCTTCCCAGTTGGTCTCTGGCCTTAAAAGAGCCAGAGATGTTAGCAACAAAATGATGTTTGGTTTAAACTCATCAGACTCTCAGGAAGCATTTGCAATAAGGATAAATTTATTTATTTATTTTTAATTTTCTTTAGAAATCTGGCCTTTTTTAATATAAATACATATATTTAGTGAATGAGTCTTTCTAAAAGACGCCTTCTCTACAAAAAAAAAATTGTATGGAAGGCGTCTTTTGAAAAGACGTCTTCTTAACTGTTGCACCTCCACCTTCTCAGTCCACGTGGCGCCAGTGTATCAGCTGACTAAGCTTTGAATTGTCAAACTATGACAAACCGGTCATTATTTAAATTTTAATAGCATTTGTAAAAAAATTTTATTTTTTGAGGGCAATCAAGTCAAAAGCCCCACCAAAGACCTCAGTCTATATTTTTTTACTTATCCTTAAAATACCCTCAATAAAATTTACTAAATTAATTTAAAAAAAATAAAAAAAATATCTCTCCTATTCTCACCCACCGTCTTCTTCTTCTCTCCAACGGTGACACCACCCGTTCTTCTTCTTCTCTCCAACGCCAACGCCATTGCATTTCTCTACACGTCGTAATCGTGATAAGTAGACTATTGCAAGGTTTTTTTCGCCAATGTTCAATAGTTTTTTGGGATGTTTTGTTGAATGGATAATTATTTGATTTTCTAGGTTAAATCATTCAAAAAACAACACCATCAACACACATTTCAATCAATATGGTCAGAGGAGATTGTTCACGTAACGACGTACATCAAATAGAGGTAAGTTTTAGTTGTGTGCGAATGAAAATAATAATTTTTTTTACAAAATTATCGGGTTGAAGGTCGGCCCTGCGAGGCCGACCGTTGTACAGTAGAGTTGGCTATTTGTAGCCGACCTTTCTTTATGAGGGTCGATCATAATAAGTCGACCTTACCGTACAACGGTCGGTCCTAATTGGCCGACTCTCCTGTTTATTACACTTATCCAAATTTTTGTGCATGCAATTGTTATGTTATGCATTTGGGTATATTTGATGTCGTCAATGACAATTTTTATTTATTTATTGTCTAATTATAAAATTCTACATAATTTTAGGGTGAAGAACTTACAATGGTCATTGATTACACTGAACAGTGCACCCCCGACAGAGAGTTTAGTACACGGGAGGAACTTGTTTCTTGGGTCCAAGAGATTGGCAGAAGGAATGATTTAATGATCATAATCTGAAACTCAGATGTTGAGGGTAATGGTAGGTGAACCCGGATCAATTTTTCTTGTGAGAGATATGGTCGTCATAAATCCACTGCTCAACAATCTTCCGTTGGTAAAAAGGCAAACAGAAGTCAAACTGGCACGAAAAAGTGTGGATGTCCTTTCTTGTTAAATGGCAAGAATCCTCGGGACGGTGAGTGGACGTTAAAAGTTGCATGTGGCACCCATAACCACCCCTCTACGAAGTACTTTGAAGGACACTCATACACCGGAAGGTTGAATAATAATGAAGTAGAAGTCATGGTACAAATGTCAAAGAGTAATGCTCGACCAAAAGACATATTGATGACTTTAAAGGAAAGAAGTGTCAGCAATGCATCGACACTGAAGACAATATACAATGTCAGACAGAAGCATAGGTTGTTCGAATATGGAGGCAGATCTCAGATGCAACAACTGTTGCACAAGTTAGTGGAAGAAAACTACGTCGAGTGGCATAGGTGCGAAGAAGGGACTGATGTTGTTGAAGATATATTTTGGGTTCATATTGTTTCAGTGGATCTTTTGAGGTGTTTCCCATATGTGCTTTTGATGGACTGTACATACAAGACAGACAAGTACATATTTTCATTACTGGAGATTGTTGGTGTAACATCGACGGATATGACATTTTCAGTGGCATTTGTGTATATGGCATCTGAAAATAAAAAAAATTACATGTGGGCACTACAAAAATTGAGGTAGTTGTTGGATAGGTGTTCTCTTCCCAAGATAATTGTGACAGACAGAGACTTGGCCTTGATGAATGTTGCTTCATGTGTGTTCCCTGATACAATGAAGTTGTTATGTACATGGCACATAAACAAGAACGTGCTAGCCAACTCAAAGAGCAAGTTTGCAAAAAATGATGACTTTGAAGCTTATATGAGGAAGTGGAATGAATTGGTTTTTTCTGATACAGTGGAGGAATACAATTGTCACGACGCACCCGACGTAGGCTGACGTCATGACCGGCACAGCATACTATACACTGTACATCCTCATATACAGTATATAATACACTGTCAGCCTTCACGTACTCTCACAAACCTTCCCAAAATGTACAGAATATTTTTTTTTTCTATACCACACATCAAATCAAATCCCAGATATATAGATGATCATTTCATTCACATTGATTCCATTCATTCCACAAATTAAATTCTCACCAGATAAATATCTATGATCATCTCATTTCATCATCCCAAGCATTATATAATCTTACCACACAACCCATCTAGGTGATATTACATATATATCGTGTGTGATAATTATACATATCAAAATAACGTAAATAGAATTTATTTCCTCCAAGCATACATACACATACCAGACAAGTTCCTTTTCCCTTCGACTCAATACCTGAAAGATTGGAGGAAATGGGGTGAGCAAACAACAGCTCAGTGAATATAGTTCTTGAGATGGCAATTATATACATTTAGAGAAATATGACATGTAAAATCATTTCAAACACTTATGCAACACATGCATCATTCAACGAATATAACATACATGTCAACAACATAAATTTCATGCTTTTCAATAATACAATGAACAATTTTCCTCCTCCGCAAGGCAAGAGAGCGGGTTTAACCTTGTATGGTCGTACAAGGTAGACACAGCCTCTCATTACCCAATTTCAAAACACAATGCACAATCTCCCTCCTCCGCAAGGCAAGAGAGCAGGTCTAACCCTTGTAAGACTGTTACAAGGTAGACACAACCTCTCATTACCCAATTCAATAACACAATGCACAATCTCCCTCCTCCGCAAGGCAAGAGAGCGGGTCTAACCCTTGTATGGCCGTTACAAGGTAGCCACGACTTCTCATTACCCAATTCACAGTCATTTCAAGGATCGCAATCCTTGTTAGGACAAACCTAATGAAATGACAATGAGGAATCGCAAAGCCTCATCATTACAAACTCCAATGCTAAAATCAGTTTGCATGATCCATAAATTCAATGCAGTATATATAAATCTAACATGCATACCATCAACCATTTTATATACGTACAATGCCATACAAGAACCAAATCAAGAAAACTATACTCACCGTACAACACGTTCAACTTAAACCCAATCATCGTCGCTTTCGAGTCCAGCTCCAAGTTAAATCCAACTAATTTAACCTGTAACAATCACTCCATGATTCAATTTCATGTATTCAGATCTATTTAAATCTTTAATGTCTCAACTCACTACTAATAAATCCATTTAGGACTCAAAAGCAGTTATCTCGTTTCTATAAACTCAAACGGGGGTTTCATTGGATTCACATCACTGGTCAATTACTGTGCACAGTACTATTTACATCACTATTTACTGTGCACTATTTACTGTGCACTGTGCACTATTCACTGTGCACTGTGCACTGTGCACTGTGCACTGTGCACTGTGCACTGTGCACTATTCACTATTCACTATTCACTATTCACTATTCACTATTCACTATTCATCCGACACTATTCATCCGACACTATTCATTTTTACTATTCATCCGAAAGATGTAAATTGTATTAAAATTGTCCAACGGTCTCCAAACCTCCTGAAATCGAATCTAACCACAGATTCGGAGTCCTGACAGTCCAGGGAGCGTTTTTTCTACCTTCCTAGTGGGTTTTCATTCACGTTGGGGTCAAAACCCCAATTTGTCAAAACGCCGTAAAACGGCTCCCACAGTCAAAATTAATCAACTAGAATCGTTACATCTAGCTTAGATAGTAATTTCACGAAGAAAGAGAGTGAAAATCGCTTACCACAA
Source organism: Paratinospora sagittata (assembly GCA_035771175.1). Taxonomy (NCBI): domain Eukaryota; kingdom Viridiplantae; phylum Streptophyta; class Magnoliopsida; order Ranunculales; family Menispermaceae; genus Paratinospora; species Paratinospora sagittata. Next base: position 55,250,067 of record CM069603.1, on the reverse strand, counting down.
GTTTCGATTTTACGTGAATCACAGGTTCTCCCTTCCGTTCTCCTTCTCCTTCTTCGTTCTTTCTTTCGTTCCTTCTCTCTGCAACTCGTTCTCAATTCTTCTTTTCCTTCTATTTTTTTTTAATTCTTTTGTCGGCAACTTCTTTTTCCCTTCTTTTATTATTTTTATTCTTTTTGTTTTTTTTTTGTTTGGGCTTTGGTGAGAGAGAATAAAGTAGATATGACTTTTTTTTTGTTTTTGTTTTTATTTCTCTCTCTTCATCGTTTGTTTTATTTTTTAATGTTAGCACATGAGAGAAATAGATAAGACAAAAGAAGTTGATATTTTATATAACAAAGATCCAATGCTCCTCATATCTATAGTTAACCAACTCCCCATCAAATATCATTAAATTCAACTCAATCCACATATCTAATTAATCAACTCATTCAACTAATAATAATTTTATTTATTTGCTCACATTCCTTAATTATAGCATGTATTTCATACACGCGTATATTTAGCTCATACGTATCAACTACGTGTATTATCACGCGTATATTTAGCTCATTCGTATAAAATACGTATATTATACATTTCGATATACGCGTACTTTAACGTATGTATTTAATTAAATTTACGGGGTGTTACAATCTCCCCAACTTAAGGAATTTCGTCCTCGAAATTTAGAATCAATAACTTCCTCAAGTGATACTCAATCCCAGAAAACTACTCTTGTATTTTATCTTCCGCTTCCATGTTTGCTCTTCTGGATACGTGCTATCATCCCCAACTTAGAGTTGAGTTACATCCATACAATATATGGAATCTGAATGACAAGTCTTCAACCTCAATATATAGACACTCTTCCGTACACTTATCAACTGTGACAATAGAGCAAATCGGTAAGCCAATGGACCTATCCTATCAAGGATCTCTACTGATCCAACAAATCGCGGTGCGAGCTTTCTTTTCATCCCAACTCTCATTTTTCCTTTTTGTGGTAAGACCCTTAACAAAACTGAGTCAATCACAATCAATTTCAAGGCCTATATACCAACCTTGTGTATTTAATACTATCCTCTGGCACCAATAACAATAACTCCACACTTTCAAATCAACAAGTTGGAGATCTATAAGGCTTATTATCAAACCGTTAGAGTGTCATCATTATGCTATTATACTAGTTGTTTATACACACAAGTTTACACAAATACAGTAGTCCTTCCAACTTCCACCAAAATTCAAGTATACTAGACCCGAGCATGCTCGCAAGCATCAAAGTCACTTTCTCAGTCTGTCAACCAGTCTGAGAGGAAAATATCACACTGAAAAGGAGATGAGTACCAAAACGAATCTGCATCATATAGCAGATCTCGACACAATCTTCGGATCTTAATCCGACATGACAAATATCTGAGTACTCCCATCAAATCTCCCTATCGCACACATATACAATCTGCTCAGTCTATCAAAAGAATTTTGGTGTTCATTGGAAGAATACGCAGACTTGTCAGTCCACTAATGGTTATCCAAATAGTATCATTTCTACCCAGAACCCATAAGATACCATTTGAATCCCCTCTTCATTTAACACAATCCATAATATTTCATACTAATATCATACTCGTCTCATCATAAATCTTATTCTCTGAATATGAGTATCAATCAGTTGAACATGTATCCGAGCACAAATATCACCACGTGGAGTAATAGAGAGTACACTCATATCTGTAACTCTCACTCACAAACAATCTCCATTTATGGCTAACTGATAGATACTATTTCAGTTTCAACCTGTTTCCTGCTCAATGCCTCAGCAACATATTGGCCTTTCCCAGGATAATAAGTCAATATAAAATCAAATCCTTCGGGAATTACTGCCACATTTATTACCTCATATTCAGTTTCTTTCCATTCAAATAATTTACTTCAGACTCTTAAAATCTGATAATAGTGTGACCTTTTTATTATAGAGGCAATGCTCTCATTATGTCAAAATAACTACCAACAAAGTACTAGACACTCTCAGGATAATTTTTCGCGAAATATCTGGAGACACAAGTAATTAACATATTCTTTTGCATCAATCCACAACCCAGATCTGGACGTGATATTCATCAATCACAATTACTTCCAGGTTCTGAAACTAGTCACAACATTTAATACTGTGAGAGCTTCCCCATGCACAACGGTCAACACATTTTATAGCATTCATCTGGCTTCGTTTCGTGAGTGGAACAGATAGCTTCAAGGATCTTTCCACGCACTTTCTATAACATACTACTAAGACCAGATAAATTCTGATTTCCATCATTTAAATCAGTTTTAATAGTTCTATGATCACTTTGACATTCCCAGCATCCTTGAAGATACTATTTAAACTAGTCACGTGATCCAAAAATTCACATCTCCTTTATATTCAAAACTCATATTCACCGGGCTTGGCACTCCATCGGTGCTCTCTCAGTGACTACAAGATAATTCCGAGGTGCTATTCATGCTCCTCTCATTTTTCTTGGGACAAGTTCATATATCATCATCGAATACTATGTGATAATCAAGATATGGTGCATATTCCCACTGCATCAATCCTATAACATGATTGACACATTAATTAAGGTTACCAACATTTCATATTATCCATAGCTTGTCTTACAACAGTCTGCATTACATCTTTTTCTCGAACTCTTAACTGATGGTGCCTAGAGCTCAAAATGATCTTAAAGAAAATTTGGCTCCATTTAGTTAACCGAAATTCAACCATCTATCCATGGTAAAGGATATTCATTCTTTGTTGTCACCCTGCTCAGTTAACCGTAATTCATACTTAAACATATTTCATCACAAATGCTCTCCAAGGTGGCATATCAAGGGCAATAAATCTTTTGCTCATTAACACGTTTACATACACCTTAAATCCTCACAATTCCTCAGGTACTCTTTATATGAAGGAATTGAGATACATCTTATACTGGCATCAGTTTTATATGCTATCAATCTCCTGTCCAGGTGGCAAATTTCATAATTCATCAGAGAATACACCAATATACCTGCTCACCACAGGAATTTTAAATCAACTGCATGCCTTATTATGTTACTCTAAATGGCTTGTAGCCATATTCTCCAAGTCCTCGTCATTAACTAGCTTATCTTAGATAGAAGATTTTGAGGGTATAAATTCCTCGAGATTCAAAATGAGAATTTCTCACTTATTCAGAAGATTACTTCTTTTCGGAAAGATGGTCCATCTGGCATGAGAGGTGACCAGCCAATCATATCCACCAAGCATCCAATTCCAAAAATTTCATATTTTAAAGTCCCTAAATATGTGATGACCCTCATATTTATTCCACCTATTATTTGCTAACCATATCAAGGTAGATTCTTTCTCTTGGAGGCATACTCACAATCAATGATGCCTTATTATAATCTAAATTAATACCATCTGTCTACCATATCACCAGAGATAAAGGACCAGGTAGATCCAATAATATATCAGAATATACACAATAACAAAATGTTGCTCATACCTAGTATCAAAGTCTTTCTCATCTTTGGGTCTGGTCTTGTATTTACTTTAATTTATTCTCTAAAATCTGGTGGAGTCACATTGATAAAATTTACTGGAGCATTCCATATCAGCTAACTGGCGATTAACACATCTCGTATCTTCTTTTTTTATTCAGATTTATAATCGCCAATCATAGGTCGAGATACAATGTACACAGTTTGTGACTCATGCTCAGGCAATGGGAACCACTTCTGGTTTTCATAATTCGTGAACATCACTTCCCTTTTACCCATTATGATTGGGTTAGGTACTAACAAAAATTAGAGTCACAAATAGCTCAACCTTACTCAATGTTTCACTTATCATGAATTTCATATTCATGCCCCAACAAGTCCTTACATTACTTATTTATCTTTTTACCTAAAACTGGTGTTGATACTTCAGCTTCTAACGGCGGTACAAGCTATCTCACTATTGTTGGGATTAACAATTTCACTGCAGCTTTAGCTGACCCGAAATGTATAGTCTGCCTAACAACTTACACATATAGCTGCCGTATAGGATCCTAAAATTGATTCTAGATCCTTATCATTCTCAGAATATCCATAGTGATTATTCCAAAAATAAACTATACCAGTTTATTTACTTCATGTTTGTATTTATGAGTAGGCATGTCACTACATATTCACAAGATAAACTTTTTCATGCCTTAAATCAATTTCAGCATGATGATAGAAGCCATCATAAAATAGCTTCTGTAATTAATCCCATGCCTTAATCATCTCCGGAGTCCTTAACCCAATTTTCTGTCATCTCTTATCATCAGTTAGCTTAAACTTAGCTAACTTGCTTTATCATTTTCAGAGACTTAATCAGTCTCCAAGATGGTCTCCACTTAGAGTAGCAAGTTATTTGCTATGTTTAATATCAGACTGCCAGGTAAGATAGGAGAGTCTCTTCTCCTGAAAGTTTTCATAACTGTCACATATCTTTTCATTTCATCTGGCTTATCATTGAGACCTTATATTTATTTTATTTTATTTTTACTTCAGTCTCAACTATATCTGTTTGTACAAAAGTACGCACACCATTAGCATCCACATCTGGAGCTATCAATAGTTCAAGCCTCTGTCATTCTCACATTACAACTTTGCCACAAGCTCATAAGCTATGCATTTCGTTGTTGTTGGGTAGTTACTAGCCATATATAAGCTATGTTATTTATTCTCACTGGATTACATCCAGTTCTTTTTCTTTCAGCCTTCTGATCCTTTCTTGATCAGCACTTTTCCAATGTTAATCTTGACTATTCTTTTCCAAATCTAGAATTCATCATCGCAGATGATTCTCAGTCAAGATAACATATTGGATTAGGCTCGACATAATATGACTACCCATATGTATACCCATACAAACAATCATAATATCATAAAGCTTTTATCTTTTTAAGAATTTTAAACTTAGTCTCTGATACCAATATTGTCACGACGCACCCGACGTAGGCTGACGTCATGACCGGCACAGCATACTATATACTGTATATGAGGATGTACAGTGTATAGTATGCTGTGCCGGTCATGACGTCAGCCTACGTCGGGTGCGTCGTGACAATATAAACTATACTCACCGTACAACACGTTCAACTTAAACCCAATCATCGTCGCTTTCGAGTCCAGCTCCAAGTTAAATCCAACTAATTTAACCTGTAACAATCACTCCATGATTCAATTTCATGTATTCAGATCTATTTACATCTTTAATGTCTCAACTCACTACTAATAAATCCATTTAGGACTCAAAAGCAGTTATCTCGTTTCTATAAACTCAAACGGGGGTTTCATTGGATTCACATCACTGGTCAATTACTGTGCACAGTACTATTTACATCACTATTTACTGTGCACTATTTACTGTGCACTGTGCACTATTCACTGTGCACTGTGCACTGTGCACTGTGCACTGTGCACTGTGCACTATTCACTATTCACTATTCACTATTCACTATTCACTATTCACTATTCACTATTCATCCGACACTATTCATCCGACGCTATTCATTTTTACTATTCATCCGAAAGATGTAAATTGTATTAAAATTGTCCAACGGTCTCCAAACCTCCTGAAATCGAATCTAACCACAGATTCGGAGTCCTGACAGTCCAGGGAGCGTTTTTTCTACCTTCCTAGTGGGTTTTCATTCACGTTGGGGTCAAAACCCCAATTTGTCAAAACGCCGTAAAACGGCTCCCACAGTCAAAATTAATCAACTAGAATCGTTACATCTAGCTTAGATAGTAATTTCACGAAGAAAGAGAGTGAAAATCGCTTACCACAAGTTTCGATTTTACGTGAATCACAGGTTCTCCCTTCCGTTCTCCTTCTCCTTCTTCGTTCTTTCTTTCGTTCCTTCTCTCTGCAACTCGTTCTCAATTCTTCTTTTCCTTCTATTTTTTTTTAATTCTTTTGTCGGCAACTTCTTTTTCCCTTCTTTTATTATTTTTATTCTTTTTGTTTTTTTTTTGTTTGGGCTTTGGTGAGAGAGAATAAAGTAGATATGACTTTTTTTTTGTTTTTGTTTTTATTTCTCTCTCTTCATCGTTTGTTTTATTTTTTAATGTTAGCACATGAGAGAAATAGATAAGACAAAAGAAGTTGATATTTTATATAACAAAGATCCAATGCTCCTCATATCTATAGTTAACCAACTCCCCATCAAATATCATTAAATTCAACTCAATCCACATATCTAATTAATCAACTCATTCAACTAATAATAATTTTATTTATTTGCTCACATTCCTTAATTATAGCATGTATTTCATACACGCGTATATTTAGCTCATACGTATCAACTACGTGTATTATCACGCGTATATTTAGCTCATTCGTATAAAATACGTATATTATACATTTCGATATACGCGTACTTTAACGTATGTATTTAATTAAATTTACGGGGTGTTACAACAATCTCAGAAAAATGTATTGTTTGAAGAGTATGCTGAGTATCCTGAGGTTATGACGTACATCGATACGACGTGGTTGGTACCCCATAGGGAAAGATTTGTGAAGGCGTGAACTGATCAATTTATGTACCTTGGCAATACTACAACCAATAGGGTGGAGAGTGCACAGTCCAAGCTGAAGAGAACTTTAGGGTCTTCTCAAGGCAACTTCGAGACATCATGGACTACAATCAATACAATGTTGGCTTTGCAACACACAGAGATCAAGTCATCACTTGAAAAAAGTTTGAATATTGTTCAGTATCACTTCCAAGATTCTACATTCATGCATTTGCGTGGGTTCATATCTAGAGTTGCACTATACAAGATATGAGAGGAGTTAGCTAGTGTTGAGAGTGTTGGGTTTGACCAAAATTTATGTGGATGTGTGGTACGCAGAATGCATGGATTACCATGCGCACACGAACTTGCTTTGTGTAAGCAATCTAGCATGCCCATACCTCTAGATGATGTGGATGCCCATTGGAAAAAGCTAGATCTTACTATTGTGAAATTAGAGGACAAGGTGGATTTTAATTTTAGGGCTGAGTTGGGTCTACTTGAGGATAAATTTAATAGTTTTGATGCCTCTGGAAGAGCTAGAATTGTACAGAAAATTAGAGAGATGGCTGCTTCATCAACCTTTTCTTTCAGTGTGCCGGTACACAAGAAGAAAACAAAAGAGCGACCGACTAGAAAGAGTGATCGGTCTACAAAACGAGATCCCTAGTTTTTTGAGCATGTGTCTGCGTACTCCACTTGTTCATCAATCTCATCATTGCAAAAGACTAGACCGAAGACTGATGAACCAATAAAGGTCCACAAGACACGCTTGCAAATGTCTGATGGATCTCATGGATATCTAGAACAACTCCCTCATGGCTAGCATCAGTACATAGCCCATGTCAGAGATGTTATGGCCGATGGACATTGTGGGTACCGAGTCATCGTTGAGTCCATGGGTATGGGATCAAACGGTTGGAGCGAAGTCAGAGGTAACTTACTGAGAGATGTACAAAGGTTTGAGGCACACTACACAACGCTTTTCGATAGTGTTGAAAGGGTTCAAGAGATTATGAGTTCTCTACAGTATAGTGACTCTGTGGCACCCCAAGATAAGCAAGTGACTTTCCCAGATATGGGGTTGTTGATAGCATCAGCATACAATGTCGTGTTGGTGTTTTTATCTATGAAGCAATGTCTTACATTTTTGCCCCTCAGAACCAAACCTCCACCAATTTCATTGAGGCAAGTGATTGGCATTGGTTACGTGAATGATAACCACTTTGTGCAGGTAAAAATTGTTTTCTTTTTGTATTTTGTTTCAATGTAAATTATAGAATAATGAAAATAATGATTGTAATGTTGTACTTTCTAAAAGTTACGTTTGCCCCTGCATCATCGATACCTCCTATATCGCCAAATTGACATAGATTCTGACTACGATAGGCACACATATAGGAAACTCCTTATTTTGTTTTCAATGTTGATGGTAGCAAAGTGACAAGCAATGCGGGTGATAGACAAGATATTGTAGTTGACTTAAACGATGAGTAGTTATTTTGGAAATGTTGATATGTAGGGGGATGTCAACATATTTTTTTGAAAATGTTGACATGTTTAGATTTATTTTATTTTTGAAAATGTTGATATGCAGAGGGCTGTGGATATGTTGATATGTAAGGGGATGTTAGCATGTTTTTTTTGGAAATGTTGACATATTTAGTCAAGTTTTTTCTTTTTGGAAATGTTGACAAATAGGGAGATGTGGATATGTATAAACTTTCTTTTTCTGAAATGTAGATACAAAGGATGTAATTGACTTCGATATTGATGATATAAACAGATTTGTTGTCTTCGAATGGTACTATGTTGTTTTGGATGTTTGAATTATTATTTTCTTTCTGTATATATGTGTGTTACGTCAAAGTTCACCTTACGAGTGGGAAACGGTACTCCACCGCCCAAACTAACTCGAAATTATTACAAACATGTCAAAAACTTGATGGAATGCATCCCAATGCATGATGGAAGGGGGAAATGTGAAAAATCCCGAGAAAAGTGAGGGTCGACCGTCATAGACCGACCTATGAAAACGGGGGTCGATCCTGTTCAATCGAACAGAGAGGATCTGGTCGAACTTCGAAGATAGAACCTCCTTCACCAGGGCAATTCTTAACGGCTGACCCTCATATTTTCTGGGTTTTTTTCGCATATCTTCCTTCCATCACGTATTGGGATGCATTCCATTAAGGTTTTGATATGTTTACAATAATTTCGAGTTAGTTTGGACGACGGCGTACCGTTCCATACTTGTAACTCTAATGTGGGGTACGTGTACTCCACCTTACGAGTGGGGAACGATATCCCGCCGCCCAAACTAACTCGGAATTATTGCAAGCATATCAAAACCTTAATGGAATGCATCCCAATACATGATGGAAGAAAGATGTAACACCCCGTGTTTTTAAGCAATATATTTGGTTTATTTATACATACACTGAAGAGTATAATACACATATAAGTACCTTTAAATCCATGTGTACATGTGCCAAATAAACTTGAACATATCAAAAGTGAGTTCGGAATGCGATTTTAAATAGAAATCGATTTACAACACGTGTATGTCTCATGTGGATTGAGTGTATAGAAGAAGAAGAAGAAGAGGAATGAAGTAAGAAAAAAATAAAATAAAAATATACTACTGTTCATTTGCGGGTCCTGTTCACTAAACAGAACCGTGAACAGTAAATTAAAAAAATGTTAAATGATGTTGCTGGAACGAAAAGGAAAGAAAGAAGCAGAGAGAAAGAGAAGACGGAAGAACCGAGAAGAAAAGAAGAGGAAACGAAGGGAGAACGCACGATTCGAGCGAATCGAGACTCGTGGTAAATGATTTTCATTCTATTTCTTCGTGAAATTAATATCTAAGCTAGATGTAACGATTCTAGCGGAGTAATTTTTGCTGTAGGAGCCATTTTACGCCGTTTTCAAAAATTGGGGTTTTGACCCAACGTGAATGAAAATCTGCTAGGAAGGTTGGAAAACACTTCCTAGGCTGTAGGAACCTTAAATATATGGTTAGATTGAATGTATGTGTTCATTTGTAATTTTTATAGCCGTTGGAAGTTAGAGTTTCGATTGAAAACCTTTTGAATCATTTGAAACCCAATGAAACTCCAGTTGAAGGCTATAGAATGGTAGAATGCACTGTTGTGAGTCTATCGATGCTAATTTCATGATTTTTGGAGATCATTTGATAATTTTAGTAAAAGTTACATCTTTCTAATGAATAGTGACAATGTGAACAGTGATGTAAATAGTATTATGATCATATCCAGTGAATAAAATGGAACTAGAATCTAATGAAACTCCGGTTTGAGATCATAGAATCGTAGAGAACTGAATTCTGGACGTTTCGATGTTAAGAACATGATTTGTGGATATGACATATGTTTTCATATGCATTTTCATGGTGAAATAACCTATCTTAGCTGCTGAACCAGCTAGAAACTTTGAGTGTTAGTAATAGTATTTTGGTGAGTTGAAATGGTGATTCTCATAATAATCCATGGTTCATTTCAGTGTTTACATTGAGAGCTTAAGTGCATGGATAAATGCTCTTGCGGATGCATTTTGATGGACGTTTATTGTTGCTCGATTTGGTTCTTGTATGGCATTGTACACATATAAACTGTTTGATTGTGTGCATGTTTATGTAATGCATTGAGTTTTAGTGATCATGCAAACTGATTTTAGAAATTTGAGCTTATAATAATGTCATTTCGTTAGGAATTAGACCCGGATGAGGTTCTGCGAAACCTCATTGTCAGTAGGCCTGTCCTAACAAGGGTTGCGATCTTTGAAATGACTGTGAATTGGGTAATGAGAGGTTGTGGCTACCTTGTACGACCATACAAGGGTTAGACCCGCTATCTTGCCTTGAAGGAGGGAGATGGTAAAATTTTTATGAATGAACATAAACTATATATTGTGTGCACGTATATTATTTTGATGAATGGTGCATATGTGCTTTTGAAGTGTTTTAATTTAAACGATTTGATATGCCATGTTTCCTAAAATGCATGCGATTGTCATGTCAAGAACTATAGTCACTGAGCTGTTGTTTGCTCACCCCATTTTCCTTACCATTTCAGGTCCAGAAGCAAAAGGAAAAGGAAAACTTTGAGCGTAATCAGCACGTAACTAGGACGTAACATTGCTGATGTACGTATGTTTTAGAATAAGTGGTTACATGTGTATATATTTTGATATATATATATATATAATTATCACACATCTTATATATGTATTACCATCTAGAGGGGTTATTTTGGGAGAATAAGATATCAATAGTTATTTTGGATTGTTAATATATTTGACAATAATATATATATATATATATATATATATATATATATATATACTTGGACAATGAAATGTTTGATTAACGAATGACAATGATGGTATTTTGGATTATGGTATACATGGATGGAATGAGTATATATATATATATATGAAGATGATTTGATTTGTGATATATCAGGTTTTGTGAATGTCATTTTATGGGGACATGCTGTCAAAATTTCTGTAAATTTTGGGAATGATTGTGAATGTCCATTGAGGCTGACAGTGTATTGTATACTGTAAATGAGTTTGTACAGTGTATAATACATTGTGCCGGTCATGACGTTAGCCTACGTCAGGGGCGTCGTGACAAAAGAAATGTGAAAAAACCCGAAAAAAGTGAGGGTCGGTCATTGATGGCCAACCCTTGTGAAGGATGGTTGATTTTCGAAGTTCGACCAGAACCTTTCTGTTCGGTTGAATAAGACCTACCCTCATATTTTCTGGGGTTTTTTCGCATTTCTTCCTTCCATCATGCATTAGGATGCATTTCATCAAGTTTTTGACATGTTTGCAATAATTTTGAGTTAGTTTGGGCGGCGGGGTACCGTCCCCACTCATAACTGTAATGTGGGGTACGACACCTAACCGCCAAACGATGTCCGAATGTTGACATGTTCATAGACATTAAGGCAACGTCCCAAGTGTTGGTCGAAAAAAAAAACCCAATGGATTGACCGCGGTTACACTAAAACTCTCAAAATTGCAAAGTTTTCAAAATCACTTCAATTTAGTATTTGATTTTAACAAAATGTTTTCCAAAATGTTTTAATCATAATTTCAGTGAGTTTTGAATGATTTAAAAGTGTTTGATCTTATATCAAAATGTTTTGATTCAATGGAATGGTTTTTGAATGTCAAAAAACTGTTTTTAAAAAAATCAAGAAACCTATAGCGCATTACCATTGATGATAGGGCGTTATTAAGTCGATTGCCAAAATTCTAACTTTCTGGAATATGGGCAATAGCGCACTATCAAGTCGATTGCAAAAATTCTAACTTTCTAGAATACGTGCAGTAGCACGCTATCATCAATGATAGCACTATCAATGAGTTCAGAAAATCAGGAACTATTGATTTTTAGTATATCGAGCTTCAATAGCCCGCTATAGGCCAATATCGTGCATAATGAACATGCCGATAGCGTGTTATCATAACCGGAGACAAAAATCTTCTTTTGTACTGGTAGCGTGTTATCATTGATGATAGCGCGCTATTGCCTTCTGAAAATTTTGGCAATTGGCTGGATAGCGGGCTATCATCAATGATAGCATGCTATAGGTTCTTGATTTTGAAAAAATCAATCTTTTGACATTCAATAACCATTCCATTGAATCAAAACACTTTAATATAAAAATAAGCACTTTTAAATCATTCAAAACTCATTGAAATTATGATTAAAACCGTTCGGAAAGCATTTTGTTAAAATCAAATACTAAATCCAAGTGATTTTGAAAACTTTGCAATTTTGCGAGTTTTAGTGCAACCGCGGCCAATCCATCGGGTTTTTTTCTCGACCAACACTTGGGACGTTGTCTTTATGTCTATGAACATGTCAACATTCGAACCTCGTTTGGGCGGTTGGGTGTCGTACCCCACATTACAGTTACGAGTGGGGAACGATACCCCGCTGCCCAAACTAACTCGAAATTATTGCAAACATGTCAAAAACTTGATGGAATGCATCTCAATGCATGATGGAAGAAAGAAATGTGAAAAAACCTGGGAAATATGAGGGTCGGCCATCAAGGACCAACCTATTTAAATGAGGGTCGGTCCTGTTCAGCTAAACAAAGAGGTTCTGGTCGAACTTCGAAGACCGACCATCCTTCACAAGGGTCGGTCCTTGATGGCCAACCCTCATATTTCCTGAATTTTTTCACATTTCTTCCTTCCATCATGCATTGAGGTGCATTCCATCAAGTTTTTGATATGTTTGCAATAATTCCGAGTTAGTTTGGACGGAGGGGTATCTCTCCCCACTCGTAACTATAATGTGGGGTACGACACCCCACCACCCAAACGAGGTTCGAATGTTGACATGTTCATAGACATAAAGACAACGCCCCAAGATGAAAATAACAGCTAATACATACACAATAGTATCAACATAAATGGAATTTCATTCACCAAATTTTGTAAATTGTATCAAGATACATGATAGACAACAAACAAATTCATTAAATGTACTCGCACCCTAAAAAAAGGAAAATAATAAACATACATTAATGAAGCTATTGTCCTCTCTGCTTGCGTAAATATGCTCTAACCCTTGACGGACTTGCTTCATCGTGCCTTGGAATTGATGGCCCCTGCTCCTGCCCCTGCCCTTGTTCTTTTTCTATCGTAGAGGAAGGCCTAGCTTCATCATGAATGTTTAGCCCAGACAGAACACCAACAATTGACTCGATGGCGATTCTCTCACTACGAACTGTTACTTCTGGTTCAGGCATGGACATTCATTGTAATGCAATGTTTAGGGCTTGTTTGTTTCGTTGTTGTACATATCCCAATGCAAATCAACAATTACATGTGAATAACAGATAAATCCAATATGATATAAAGAACAAATAAAGGAATGAAAACTTTATTACCAGGGTGGTATCATCATCAAACATATATCTTTGTTGAGGGTTGGCAGGATGCTGACATGTTGGGTTGTCAATGATCGGGTGAGATATAGATGTAAACCACTCGAGGTCATCCAGAGTCGCATCCCATGTACTGCGTAGACCATCACCCCATGCTCGAACAGAAAGTACACCACTATCTCATCTCTCCCATATCTGATCATAGTAATACTTCACTTGGTATTGACCCGTTGAGGAACCCCGACTTGTTTTTATTGGACAAAGAGGCCATGGAGGAATTTTCTGTAGATGGCCTTATTGACGAAGAACCCTATCAAGATGATAGGGTTCCACAACGTCCAAGCACTTTATACAACCATAAAAAAAGCAAACTCGGAGATTGGCCAAGTTTCTATCAAATCAAAGTATGGGTCCTAATAAACCTGAGCAAATTCAATATAAATAATTAAACCAACAACACAATGTTACTAAAAGTCATAGTTATAAATAAAACTGTATTGAATTCCTAAACTTTGTCACTGACCTCGTGAGGGCGTAACATATCGAGTGTTTTACGCAGTGTGACCACATGATCCTCATCTAATCCCATCTCTTTTGGGGGGCCCACAGTTGTGTTCGTGGCAGATTATATTAATATGAAGGGTTGACACGAGGACAAGTTAAAGGAAAATGGTCATACAACCAACCTTATCATACACATTTTGTATTAAAATCATTATTGAAATATCTTTGATATAGAACAGACATTAAGTGTGAAATGATGCATATATACCTCAAGTAAGGTGAGATACCCTGCAATCTGACAAACTGAGGCCCTCATTGCACATCCAAGCTGACGATACAGGTATGCAAGACATGGGGCACCCCATGAGTATGTATGAATCATGTGCACGTGCATAAGCAATTGAAGATAAGCGAAGGGGACCCGTGTTGATGTCTTGTCACACTATAATGTGCACCCTAGCAGGAATAATAGAAATGCCCTCGCCGTGCACTCCACTGGAGGGTAGAGATGCCTGCTTGCTTGGGGGTACCAAATCGAGCTTTCAACTAGTGCTTAGCCACAAATTGTTTTTTCCCCTTATTGACCTCTTCTCTTCGCATCATCGAATGAAACTCCTAGCCCTTGCACCAATAATTTGGCTGCATCGTTGTTGTCCATTAGTATGGCTGAGACGAATCTGCCCGTGACAGGAATGTTAAGAAGTATCGCAACATCATCGAGGGTTATTGTCATTTCACCAAAAGGAAGGTGAAATGTATTCGTTTCTGGTTGCCATCTATCCACAAACGCACCAATCGGTTCTTGTTGGCATGCGTGTACGAGCAACCGATCAGGAGACTCAACCCAGATCCATCTATGATTTGTTTAAGTCTTTCTTGCTTGGGGTGGCATTCTAAATCCCACTCAGCACTTGTGCTCCATGATTTATGCACCTAAGTAGGGGTCGATGCTGTAAACAAAAAAGAAAACCAACCAAAACAAATATGAATGGTCAATATTAACAAGATATCACCGTCAACAATAGATTTACTATACACTAGGGATGAAGACTTACTTCACCAAGCCATATAGCTGCAGCAATAATTCTTGAAACTAGTAAGGACAGAGAGATCGGTAGGGCCTCTTGGAAATGAGACAGGGACATTATCATCTTCTTCAGTGTACTGGCTCTCTTGGCCAGTGTGTCACGACGCCCCTGACGTAGACTGACGTCATGACCAGCACAATGTATTGTACACTGTACATACCCATATACAGTATACAATACACTGTCAGCCTCAACGAACATTCACAATAATTCCCACAAGTTCCAAATTTTTGACTACACCTCCCCATCAAATGGACGTTTCACTTTTGTTTTTCCTGAGATATCACAAATCAAATCCAATATAGATATCTATATCATTCCATTCATTCACACATCAAATTTGCATTTCATCATCCAATATATTAAGCTATATATATATGCTCACACATCCCATATAGATGATAATACATATATATATATATAATGTGTGATAAGTATACATATCAAAATAACAAAAATATAATCTATTTCCTCCAAGCATACATACACATACCAGACGAAGGCTCACGTGATTATCACTCACGAATTTTTTCCTTTTCCTTTCGACTCAATACCTGAAATATTGGAGGAAATGGGGTGAGCAAACAACAGCTCAGTGAATATAGTTCCTGACATGACAATCGCATGCATTTTAGGAAACATGGCATATCAAATCGATTTAAAACATTTCAAAAACACATATGCACCATTCATCAAAATAATATACGTGCACACAATATATAGTTGATGCTCATTCATAAATATTTTACCATCTCCCTCTCATTACCCAATTCATAGTCATTTCAAGGATCGCAACCCTTGTTAGGACAGACCACTGACAATGAGGACTCGCAAAACCTCATCCGGGTCTAATTCCTAACGAAATGACATTATTATAAGCTCCAATTTCTAAAATCAGTTTGCATGATCACTAAAACTCAATGCATTACATAAACATGCATACAATTAAACAATTTATATGTGTACAATGCCATACAAGAACCAAATCAAGAAAACTATACTCATAGTGGTTACACGGGGTTTCTAAGTCAAATCGAGCAACAATAAACGTCAATCATAATTGCTTCCTCAAGAGTATTTATCAATGCACTTGAGCTCTCAATTTAAACACTGAAATGAATCATAGATTATCATGAAAATCACCATTTCAACTCACTGTTCACATCATAATACTATTCACGTCACTGTTCACGTCATCACTATTCATTCGAAAGATGTAAATTGTTACTAAAATTGTCAAACGGTCTCCAAAAATCATGAACTTAGCATCGATGGACTCGTAACAGTCCATTCTACCATTCTATAGCCTTAAACTGGAGTTTCATTGGGAATGGTCTCCAATCTACACTCTAACTTTCAACGGCCATAAAAGTTCCAAATGAACACATAAATTCAATCTAACCACATATTCGGGGTCCTTACAGTCCAGGGAGTGTTTTCCAACCTTCTTAGCGGATTTTCATTCACGTTGGGTCAAAACCTCAATTGTTGAAAATGCCGTAAAACGGCTCTCACAACAAAAATTACTCCGCTAGAAAGGTTACATCTAGCTTACTGGCACGTCAAATTTGGCCGCAAATCCGCTGTTTCCTTTTTCTTTCTTCTCTTTCTTTCGTTCTTCTGGACGTTCTTCTTTCGTCTTTCATTCTGCAACTTCGTTTAATTTATTTATTTACTGTTCCGTGAACAGTACCCGCTTACGAACAGTAAACTTAATTTGTCTTTTATTCGAGTATTGTTCATTATTTTATTTTATTTTATATCTTTTTATTCGTTCTTCTTCTTCATACACTCAATCTACCTGAGGAATACACGTGTTATCAATCGATTTCTATTTAAATCACGTTCCAACTCACTTTTGACATTTTCAAGTTCATTTGTCACATGCACACATGACTTTAAAGGTCCTTATACGTGTATTATACATTTTGATATACGCATACTTCAACGTATGTATGTAAGTAAAACTACGGGGTGTTACACAGTGTGTTGCGTGCTTGTCTCGTCCATTTGCTCTTCTTCTTATTGTGCAACATCTGTAATGGCCAGTAAATTAGTTTTAGTGCGCCTACGTCTTCTCTCTGATGTTGTAGGTCGAGTGTGGGACCATTTGGCTCACTAGAAGTAGTGTTGCGTGTTATCGGCATATCTGTACATAATAAAATGGTTAATCACTATTTATTTTTTTTAAAAAAATTGCAGGCAGGGTCAGCCTATCAAGGCCGCTTGTACAAAGTAGGGTCGTCCCTAGAATGAAGGTCGTCCATGGTGACGACCTTATTTCTTGCCTATTTTTTGCACAAAATACATCGAGAAATACTCATACATATTGCATTTCATGAATAAAAGTGACTATAAACAAAAATAATCATTAAACCATGCATTTCTTACCGATTCAAAAGATCAATCGTCGAAAAATGTACGGAAACGGAGAGTGGTGATTTGCTCCAAATGGGGTCAAAATGATGTTCCCCTACAACTAATATTCTTCAAACTTAGATAAAAAAATAAAAATATTGAGCTTTGAAGTTAAGAGCTAGGATTTTGGAAGAGTTTTGAAAGAGAAGAATTAGTGGAGAAGAGAAGAAATCGAGAGAGGGATGGGGTACGTTAAGGTGAAGGGTAGTTTAAGATTTTTTATATTTTTGACTGGGGTATGTAGAGTATATATGTTTTAGTGTGGGGTAGTGTTAGTGACTGAGGTGTAGATAGTCTATAAGTGAGATTCATTTAGCTACTCTCTAAGTTATTTGCTTGATGTTTAATTTAGGAAAATTTGACAAATTAGCTTTATTAAGTTTGAAATCTAGCCTTCATATTAAACATATTAAAATGTAGCCCTCCTACCTATGTAAAATATCCAAAATATCTTTTCTTTTCCAGATTTATAATAACTTTAGAAACCTCGTCGTACTCAACTCTTAATATGAAGGGTAGCTTTCAAACTTGAAAAGTAAATAAAGCTAATTTGCCAAATGGGTCTAAAGATCGAAAAACAAACCCCTTCCAATTACCACTTCATTAACATCCATTAAACTTTTCTTTAATATTTCAACACCACTTAAGTATTCGAGAACAAAGGGGAAATGACAACATATGAAAAGCGACCTATGGCATTAGAAGCAAATGATAATATCAATTGAGTAAAAAAATATTTAATGTTTAAATAATATTAAAATGAAAGTTAAATGTGCAAATATTATGCAGCTCAGTAGATTTTATTCATTTCTATAAAATATTTATTTTTAAGTTATACGAAATAGTAAAATTAACTAAGTATAAAAAGAAATTATTCAGTGTAAGTTTTATTCATTTTACTTAAAATATTTATTTTTATTTTAAGAAAAATCAAAACTAAAAATAAGTAAACAAAACTTATGCAATTGAGTGGGTTTTATTCATTTTATTAAAAATATTTATTTTTATTTTAAGAAGTATTAAAATTAAACAAGTGTAAAAAATCATTCAATTTAGTGAGTTTTATTTTTTCATTCAAAATATTTTTTTTTGTTTTTAAAAAACATAAAGTGGATTATATTCATTTTATTTTAAAAAAAATATTTTTTATTTTTAAATAATTAAAATTAATTAAGTGTAAAAAAGTTATTTAGTTTAGTTTGTTCCATTCAAAATATTATTTTTTATTTTAAAGAAAAACCAAAACCAAAAATAAGTGTAAAAAAACTAAAAGTAAAAAATAAATGTACAAAATTATTGTAACTCAATGTTTTTTCTCCAATTTGGTGTTTTTTATTTAATCCAATATTTTCCTTTCCAACGCCTTTGTATTAGTCTTATAGCTCGACGCCAGGATGATAAAAAGCTTAACACCTCTCATTCTTATTACTTACTTATTCAATATGAAAAAGAAAAGAAAAAAATGAAAAGATCGTCTTATTCAAAACCCTAATTATGACATCCCTTCTCTCCCACTTCACACCTCGAAAAGCACTGTTCTTATAGAGAGAAACACGCTTTCACATCTTCTTAACCCGAAATGGCTGAGGAGAGGAAAGGTTCAGTACTCCCGGGAACAGATCCAGTGGAGACGGGGTGGGGCCAGTAGCTCAGAGGATTAGAGCACGTGGCTAGAGGCGGGTTACATTTTAGTATTTTTAAATAAGGGCTAGAATTTAAACTTGAAAAGTAAATAGGGCTAATTCAACAAATTTCCTTTCAATTTATGTGGAGCTAGCAAATGCTAGCAAATTCACGTGTTGAGTACTGTAACGCGTGCAATGGGATACAAGCAATATGGTCGCTTTTAATGACAAAAATCTCGCGTGATTTAGCGTACAAGTGGATGCCACATGCACTCGTAATCGTGCCAGCTCATTTTTTTTTTTTTTTTTTCTTGAGAGGGGCCAACTCATTTTCCGTGAACCAAACACAATGCCTTCACGTGCTTCACACGCATTCAGGTCTCCCATTAAGGTACATACTAAAAGGGCATCCTTAGTCGACATTATAAAAATATTTTCATCAATCCATCGTAATCAAGCATCATGGACAAATATCAATAGATATCGAAGACTAAAGGTCCAGTTAGTATGCGGGATAAGCCGAAAGTATTTTTGTAAAATTGAATAAAACAGAATAAAATAAGAAATGATAAAATTAAAATAATGTAACCTTATATTTAAAATGTATTTAAAATTAAAATAAAAAATAATTAAATATTTTTTATAACTTAAATTAAAATATATATATATATATATATAAATCAAAACCACGTATTTTTACAAAAACCAACCAACACCAACGTTGGCTGATTTTGCAAACCCAGCAAATTGCAAAACCAATTAATATTTATTTATTTATTTTTTTTAAAAGAAGAAGACTACGATGAGAAAAAATAAAATATATAATTGGACGGAATAAATTTCCACCATTTTTTGTGAGATTGATTTATCCTGTCGAAACAGGATAAAAAGGTGAAGTGAAATAATTTTTATCTAACCACACCTCACTTCCAAACACAAGATAGAAGATAAAAATATCCCTACTCCATCCTAATCCTATAATATCTGGGCTGCCAAACGGGCCATAGATGGTTCCCTTAGAGAATGTAAGGACAAATATCAATAGATATCAAA
This sequence comes from Paratinospora sagittata, assembly GCA_035771175.1. Lineage (NCBI taxonomy): Eukaryota > Viridiplantae > Streptophyta > Magnoliopsida > Ranunculales > Menispermaceae > Paratinospora > Paratinospora sagittata. Next base: position 55,229,883 of record CM069603.1, on the reverse strand, counting down.
GTGCACCGAGACGACGTAAACAAAAAAAAAAAAAAAAAAAAAAGTGTCACCAAGACATTCTGTGGCAAATAAATTCATGACATCAATAAATCACTTGAATCAATGAGGACCAAGGACAAATGAAATAAATTATGACGCGAATGTCATTTTTCCCTCCACATTATTATGATAAAAAAGAGAGAATATATTCGAACTAACAACTCACGTTTCACAGAAGCCCAAATGAACCAACCCTCCTTTTCTCTTAATAGTTTTATAAATAAGTTTATTTACTCCTTATTCTAGATTAGATTATCGAATTGGTTCACACCAGTGAAGGAAAACCTAGACACTGCTGGTTCAAATTAATAGGCATAACAACCAATGCAACAAATCAATTTAAATCTTTATTCAAAAGTAACAGAAGAGCATCAGAGCATCATCAAGCTTCATCAGAGACGAATCTAGAAGTATCTTAACCTTTCTTATGCGATCAAATCTTTTCCCTTGACCTCCAATTCTTTTTTCTTTTGGTAGCTGTAGAATCTGCAAGGTTGCAACTGATTAGCATCACTAGAAAAATTATCTGCAAGGTTACAGAAACACTGTGCAAGTTGAGTTACAATGATAAAAAAATCACACGTGAAAGTGATATCCACAATCAAGTAGCTAGAGCTTAGTCACTGCTTAGGTTACTGCTAGAGGTAACAAGAAAACACCATACTGCCAATATCCAAAAGAAGCAAGAGCTTAAGTCATTGTTTCCTCAAAGCAGAGAGAAAATGAAACTGCAGGGTTAATGGAAAAGAAAAGAAAAAGAACCATATATTTTTTGTGAAATTTCCAGTTTTCTACAAATCACCATATTGCAGAAATCAAATCAAAGCTTTCTCCAATTCTACAAGAACATTCAATAGTAGCATGAATGTCAAAGCAGCCGAAAAGAAACACCAACAAATCAGCTTTGATATTCACAATGTGTCGATCAACTTTCCACAACTTTCTTTTCAACCTTTATCCTTTTACCTCGTTGGGACAATCCATTTTATTATGAAATATGATTTCCTAAAGTTTTTGTCTAAAGGGATGAGACAACAACTATGCCAAGGAACGAGATTTGTTGATGAGTACATGGAGTTTTATAAGTTGTTAGCCATTAACGATAATAAGGAGACGAAAATTCAAATAGTGTCTTAGTACAAAGAGGACTGCAACTGACATTGCAAGATGTTTTGAATATGATTGATACAGTCACAGTATTTGAAGAGCGCCAACGGGCAAAGCAGTACGGAAAACAAGTAACAGGCTAAAGAGGAAATGCATCCCCAACCACAAATGTCAGCCAAACAACATCCTTCACCATCCACCACAGAAAAAAAAAAAACTTGTACTGATGCAACAAACACAATCTAGTGGTGGAATGTGTTATTAAGGAGGTTAAAGAAGAGGATGATGTTGTAGCAAAAATTGATGGAGAAGTTGAGTATGATGGTGGTCAAATACAAAAGAGGAGGATCACATAGAGGTTAAGTTTAAATAGGAGATGATAGACACGGTACTTAGGACAATTGGTTTGAAGATAGTTCATTGGCTGAATCATTCCCAAGCCTATATAAATTATCCTCCCAACATAACCAACCCATTTCTTCTTTCCTATCACTAGATCAATCCTTGTTTAGTTCGAACCTATCTTGGGATCTCCATCTTCCTAAAGCCTTAAACACCTAGGGAACAAGAAGAAATTATTAACCTCATAAGTAGACTAAATAAAGTAAGGTTGTCAACTGTTAGAATAATAAAAGACACAAAAAATATAACGTGGTTCGGCTTTATGGCCTACATCCACGGGAGAAGAGAAATGATCTTTATTCTTGTGTAATGTCTTAATGGAGGGACTCCATATATATAGACATACAGGGCTATGTACTTATAGCTACATTTACAATTTTAGTAACTGCTATATTCCTTAAAGGAAATAAATCCTTAAAGAAATAATTCTGTACAGGAAACAAATCTATACAGGAAATAAATTTGTATAGGAAACAAATCTCAACAATAGGAAACAAATCTCAACACTCCCCCTCAAGCTGGTGAATAAAGGTTTACCATTCCCAGCTTGGACACATTTGCTTGAAATGCAGTATGATTTAACCCTTTAGTGAGCATATCGGCGCGCTGATTATTGGTAGACACATATGGAGTACAGATCAACCCACTATCAAGCTTCTCTTTAATAAAGTGTCTATCAATCTCTATATGCTTGGTTCGATCATGTTGAACTGGGTTATGGGCAATGCTAATTGCAGATTTATTGTCACAATAGAGTCTCATAGGGCCATCCCAGTGTATTTTCAAATCTGTTAAAATTATCTGCAACCATAATAACTCACAAACCCCTTGTGCCATTGCTCGAAATTCTGCTTCAGCACTAGATCTGGCCACTACATTCTATTTTTTACTTCGCCATGTCACCAAATTCCCACCAAGAAACGTACAATATCCAGTAGTTGATCTTCTGTCAACTACGGAACCAGCATAGTCTGAATCAGTATATGCTTCAAGAACCATTCCTGTGTGTCGTTTAAATAAGATACCCTGTCCTGGAGTCCCTTTAAGATACTGTAGAACGCGATTAGCCGCTTGCAAATGAATATCTTTAGGATTGTGCATGAACTGACTTATTACACTCACTGCATATGCAATATCAGGTCTTGTGTGAGAGAGATAGATGAGTCTTCCTACTAGTCTTTGATACATCTCTTTATTAACAGTCGGCGCTTCTTTAGCTTCTCCAAGCTTGTGATTAAGATCAATAGGAGTATTCATTGGTTTGCATGCTAGTTTCCCTGTTTCTTTAAGAAGGTCTGTAATGTACTTCTGTTGAGAGATAAAGATTCCAAGTTTAGAGTGTGCCACTTCAATCCCCAGGAAGTATTTCAATCTCCCTAATTCCTTGATCTCAAATTCTTCGGTCAAACACCGCTTCAAATTTTGTCTCTCGTTCTCATTGTTTCCTGTCATAATGATGTCATCAACATACACTAATAGAGCTGTAACTCCCCCTGAAGTCGAGTGCTTAATAAACAAAGTGTGATCTCCTTGGCTTTGTTTATATCCCATACTTGTCATTACTTTGGCAAACCGACCAAACCATGCCCTCGGAGATTGCTTAAGTCCATACAGGGCCTTTTTTAATTTGCACACTTTATCTGTGGTGCCAAATCCTGGAGGTACTTCCATATAGATTTCTTCCTCTAAATCCCCATGTAAAAATGCGTTTTTTACATCAAATTGTTGCAGATCCCAGTCATAATTAGCTGCCAATGACAAAAGAAGTCTCACAGTATTCATTTTTGCAACTGGAGCAAATGTCTCTTGATAGTCCACACCATATGTCTGAGTATATCCTTTGGCTACCAATCTTGCCTTGTAGCGCTCTAGGGACCCATCTGCTTTGTATTTTACTGTATAAACCCATTTGCATCCAACAGGTTTCTTTCCTGGAGGCAAGTCTACCAACTCCCATGTTGTATTTTTCTCCAGGGCTTCCATTTCCACATTCATAGCTTGTTTCCAATTTGTATTAGATAAAGCCTCGGATAATGACGTAGGAGTCTGGATATTATTTAGGCTGGTAAGGAAACTCTTATGGGTTTGTGAGAACTTCTCAAAGGATACAACATGAGATAATGGATACAAGGGATGTTTAGTGCATTCCCTTGTTCCCTTTCTAATGGCAATGGGAAGGTCATTGTCAGGTTCAGAGGCTAAAAGATCATTGTTAGTTTCAGGAACTAATGAAATTTGTAAGGAGGGTTCAGGGTTTGTTACCTCATTCTCAGGGATTGGTTCAGATTCTTGAGCTTGCATTGGTTCAGGAGCTGCGGCTTTATTCCTTGAGTACACTTGTCCAGTCATCCGATCCTTAGGTTCGTCATTGGGTACAGGGGGTGTGGGAGATTCAGGTTTGGTTTGTTGGAGAGTAAAGGGGTCAAAAAGGTCAAAAGGGTTATCAAGGGAGTTCCGATCCTTATCTTCCATGATGACATTCTCCCCCGGAAGAGAAGGAGCGGTAAAATAGGGCTCAGGTTCATAGAAAGTGACATCGGCTGAGACAAAGAATTTCTTTGATGGCGGATGATAGCATTTATATCCCTTTTGAGTGGAAGAGTATCCAACAAAAACACACTTAAGAGCTCTAGGGTCCAACTTTCCCCTGTTGGGTTGGTGAACATGGACAAATGAAACACACCCGAATATTTTAGGTATAAGATTATTGGAGATTTTAAGCTTAGGATAAAATTGACGTAGCTTTTCCATAGGACTTTTGAAATCAAGGGTCCGGGATGGTAAACGGTTAATAAGATGTGTTGCAGTAAGGACAACTTCCCCCCAATAGGACTTAGGCATATTATGCTGAAATAAAAAGGCTCGGGTTGTATCAAGTAGGTGACCGTTTTTTCTTTCAGCAACTCCATTTTGTTGTGGAGTGTGAACACAGGATGATTCATGAATGATCCCCTCGGTTTGGAAGTAATTGGTCAATGTTTGATTAAAATAGTCTCGAGCATTGTCAGATCGAAATCTCTTGATTTTAGCACCAAACTGGGTGTGTATCAGGTTATGGAAGGTAGGGATAATAAAGCTCACATCGGATTTTTGTTTTAATAAGAATATCCACGAGACTCTAGTACAATCATCAATGAAGGACACAAACCATCGCGCTCCAGAAACATTAGGGATTGGAGAGGGACCCCAAATATCACTATGAATGAGATCAAAAGGATCTGAACTTCTGTCATTGCTAAGTGGAAAAGATATACGTTTGTGTTTCGCAAGTTCACACACTTCACAATGAAAATCTTCAACATTCAGAGATTTAAACAAAAAAGGAAACATGATTTTAAGAGATCGAAAAGAAGGATGGCCAAGGCTAGCTTTTCTTTATTGGAAAGTTTGTGCGCAGAGAGAAATGAAGTGGTACTTTTGATAGGATGTACTGGTGTCTCAAGGTAATACAACCCGTCCTGTTCCTTAGCATGTCCAATCATCGTCCCCAAGTCCTGGTCCTGAAATGCACAATAAGTAGGGAAAAAGGTTACATTGCAACTCAGATCATGGGTCAATTTTTTAATAGAGATAAGATTGGTAGATAGTTTAGGAACATGAAGAACATTTCTTAGTGTAAGGGTGGGGCTGATGTGAACATCACCTATACCAGCAACTGTGGTTAATGATCCATCAGCTGTGGCTATTTTCCGACTACTAGGACATGGATTGTAGGTATGAAATATATTGGGAGAATTGGTCATGTGATCAGTAGCACCAGAATCTATAACCCAAGAGTTAGCAAAAGATTTATCCGAGACGTTAAATCCAATAGAAATAGGAAAATTACCTGAATGGGCCAATGAACAGGTACCTGAGGGTTTGTCAAGAGTGCCAAGCAAAGATTTTAATCTTTCAATATCATCTTGGCTGAATCCGTCTGTCACCGGGGAGGCTGCAATTGTTGGTTCAGTAGACAGATGTGCTTGGCCACTGGTTTTCTGCTGTCCTCCGTTGTAACCCCACTCTTTACTGGAAGTTAAAGGCTTGCCATGAAGTTTCCAACACTTCTCTCTTGTATGTCTAGTCTTCTGACAATAAGTACACCTTAGATTGTCCCTATTGTCTCGATTTGGGACCTTTGATGATTCAGCGCGCGGAGTGTGTGTCCTCTGATCATTTCCCCGATTGGCGATCATAGCTGAGCCTTCCAACTTCTGAGGTGTGAGTATAACATTTCTTCTGCTTTCTTCAGTACGGATAGCAGAGATAGTCTCATTCAGAGTTAGTAACTCTTTGCTGAGAGTTTGAACTCTTACTTGATCAAACTCTGCATTGAGTCCAGCCAAGAAGTCATAGACTCGATCCTTCTCAATATAATTTTTTAAAATTACAGCATCTGCAGGGCATTTAGTCTCAATACACTTATAATGGTCAAGTTCTTGCCAGAGATTTTTCAAGACATTGGCATATTCAGTGACCGTCATGTTGCCTTGTTTCGTTGTTCCAACTTTCACTTTGATTTCATACACTTGGGCTGCATCATGGGCCTTAGAGTATGTCTGATGAACGGCATCCCAAATGTCTTCGGCAGTAGTTAAAAACATGCATGTATCGCTAATATTTGGAGCCATTGAATTCCATAGCCATGCCATTATAGATGCATCTTCGTTATCCCATGCTCTAAACTTAGGATCTCCAGGTGTAGGTCCAGTGCCCAGAAGATGACTTAGTTTTCCTCTGCCCTTCAGAAAAGTACGTACCAGCTGAGACCACTTCAAATAATTTTTTCCATCAAGTCTGTAGGCGGCTTGAATGTTCGGTAGTTCTCCTTTCTCTATTTTATCAACTGTTTCTTCTATCTGCACTATTTCAGAAGTAACCGACATTTTTTTTTTTTTTGGTAGTTGCAGTTGCTGAAAATAAGAAAGAAGAAAGAAAATACGGAAGAAGGGAGGAGAGAAAGAAGGCGGGAGAAAAAGAAAGAAAGAAAGAAGAAGGTAAAGTAGCAGATTTTGGCGAAGAAGATGAAGAAGATGCAGTTGAAGACGAAGATAGATCGAAAAGTTGCAGTGAACAGTCACAATGAACAGTTGCACTGAACAGTTGCCCTGAACAGTGAACAGTTGCACTGAACAGTGAACAGTGAACAGTTTGCACTGAACAATGACCAGTTGCACTGAACAGCGAATAGTCTAGCTGAAGAAGATGAGGCGCGACGGTCGCAGTCCAGCAGCAGCAGCAACAAAAAAGCGCACAGATGAAGAAGAATGTTCAGATGGCGATGGCGATGGAAGATCTGGATCGCGTTGAAACTAGTTGCAGAATGTTCAACTGCAGTTGCAGACGATCCAGGTCGCGATTTGCAGCAGCAGTTGTTGACGAAAGTAGTTGCAGACGACGATCGTGATGGAAGATCTGGATCCCGATGAAAACAGTTGCAGAATGTTCAACTGCAGTTGCAGACGAAGGAAGACGATGAACAGTGAAACGCAGATCGAAAAATGAAGACGATGAACAGTGAAACGCAGATCGAAAAATGAAGACGATGAACAGTGAAACGATGAACAGTGCAGGCGCGATTTGCAGCAACAGTGATGAAGATGGAGGATTCCGGCAACGGCCGCGATGAAGGCGACTCAAGAGGATTTCGGCGATGAAGGCCGACAATGATGATTCCGGCGATGAAGGCCGAAACAGATTTCCCAGTAATAAAAACTAGGTCTCTGATACCAAGTTAGAATAATAAAAGACACAAAAAATATAACGTGGTTCGGCTTTATGGCCTACATCCACGGGAGAAGAGAAATGATCTTTATTCTTGTGTAATGTCTTAATGGAGGGACTCCATATATATAGACATACAGGGCTATGTACTTATAGCTACATTTACAATTTTAGTAACTGCTATATTCCTTAAAGGAAATAAATCCTTAAAGAAATAATTCTGTACAGGAAACAAATCTATACAGGAAATAAATTTGTATAGGAAACAAATCTCAACAATAGGAAACAAATCTCAACATCAACTAACACGGACCAATTCCTATGGGCCCTTGAGCTGAATGGCTCTTTTCATGTAAGTCACTCCTGGAATCCATAAATATCCAAACTACCCATTCCCCCTTTCCACTACGCATTTATATGGAAAACACGAATCCCATCTAAAGTTAAAGTATTTGGTTGGTTGCTGGCTCTTAGGAGACTAAACGCATTGGATTTGCTACAGAGAAGACTACCTAACATGTGCTTGTCCCCTCAGTGTTGCTTATTTTGTTGCTAGGATGGAGAGTATCAGGATCATATCTTTTTGCATTGCACTTATGCGAGGTGGATTTGGGAAAGATGGGTTAACCTATGTTGGGATGCGGGTACATATCTAGAGGTTCGACTCGTTCATTTTCAAATTTTGGGATACGGAGACTCGGCTATATTATATGGTATTTTTTTCCTTTTTTTTTTTTTTTTTACACATTTATTGTCTTTTTCGTTCTCTCACTTGAGAGTGAATCACACCTATTAGTCATTTTCTTCTCTCGTGCTTTCTCTTTTTTTCATTGGAGAATCTATATAGTAATATTCTAAAATCTAAAGTGTCAGACACATCTCTCACACCCATGTCGTATCATGAAGTGTCGGACACAGGTACGTCGGGCTCAAGTAAAAGGTCTGGGCAACATAGGGGTTACCTTTTCAGGTGGGAGATTTCTATTCCCAGTAGTTTAGAGGAGAGCATGTCTATCTCTCATAATTCCATCATTTCCAGCGTTAGCAAGGAGGTAACTCTTATTGCGTCCTTTGCCACATTATGGTATCTTTGGCTGGAAAGAAATAATGGAGTTTTCAGTGATAAATTTAAGGAGAGGGATAAAGTATGGGAAGATATCAAGTTCGTGGCTAGCTCATGGGTGCATGCGGTAGCATTGGTGCAAGGCCTTTCTCTTTCAGATTGGGCTAGGTGTTTGTATCAGGTTTAAGGGTTGGTTTAGTCATAATACATCTTGTAATGGCATTGGTTCTCTTTGTTTGTTTGGTCGGTCTTTTGAGGGAGCACTCCTGGTGCCCCCAAATTTTTGTACTTACTTCCCAGGTAATAGAATTCAGTTCTTGTTTCTGCTAAAGAAAAAAGGATCTTTTAGAGAGGGCTACTCAAAAGCATAAGGATGCAACTAAAAATGAAAGCGCATCAAAAGTGTTGACATGTAGAGTTTGATGTAGGCAACCGTGTTTGGACCATCTTAACCAAAGATCGTGTTCTCCCCCATGAGAGAAATAAGCTTGTTGCTCAGAAGATTGGTCCTCTAGATATACTTGAAAAGATCAACCGTGAATGCATGTCGACTATAATTTTCGGGTCATATTCACACCCCTGGTGTGTTTAATGTTAAACACCTTGTTCCACATCGTAGTACTACTTCAAAAGGATCTCATCCAAGGGCTAGGATTGAAGAAACCTAAACCTTAATCTAGATTTACAAGCAACAACATCCAAAGCCTAGGATTGAAGAAACAAAGAAAAAGATGAACCTTTATCGAAGCATATATAAAACAACACTTAAAGAACGGAGGCTCACTTTTTAATCCGATCCCTTTGGTTCCCAAGGAATATTCCACCAAGTCTAACATTGTAGGCATAGACCAAAACTTATTGCTTAGCATACAAGTCCGAAAGAGTTTTATGATCTAATAAAATTTTGCTAAATATCATTTTTTTTTCGAATGGATTCATTTGATTGTTTTTTCAGCTTATGAGCATATGGGTAAGCATAAGTATCATACCCTCACGAGTATAAGACCTTATTTCAAACCCTAAACCCTCAAGAAACTGCACCTCTAAGCATACAATACTCGTGCAATCTTGCTATACATTCATGAATTGAAAGAATAACCACATTAATCCATTTCAAAACATCGGGGTTCAACAAAATCTTATTGACAAGCAATTAAAATTAGACAAAATTCTATTGATGGTCTTCAATCATTGAATTAAGAATTAAATGTAATCAAATTATTACAAAATTCCATCGAAGTTAGGTAAAATATCAAAATAATTTGTAAAGAACAAAAAAAATCCCTTTTTTTTTAACTTTTCAAACATGAAGTAAACAAAGATATGCTATCAAACTTCAAATTTTATTAGAAAATATTCATAAAGAGTAAAAGTATATGTGATTGAAGCACAATTTCATATCTAATGGTTAGAAACTAAAGAATCATTGAAGGAAAACATAAATTAGATTAATAAAACTTTTTAATTTAAAATAAAATTAACACGCAATTTATAAATTGTGTATTTAATCCATATATCTTCTAAAGGAGTTAAGCATAGAATTCATAAAATAGACTCCTACAAAATATGCACCAAGCAATACAGACATTATAGTCTTACTCTAAAACATTATATTCCATGATTTAATAAGTTTAAAGTATATAATTATGTTTATTTCAAACCTTGAACATATTTAACGAAATATTGATCTTTACAATTTTCAAATAGAATTCTTTATATTTACAATATCAATTTTTTACAAAAAAATCTTCATGCCAAATTGGACCTCTTAAATTAATACCAAATTTTAAAAGACTGAAGTTTGGGACAAATTCGAATTTTCGATCCTTGCTTATTGAAAGCACTGGCAAGTGATTAAAACAATATTAGAGGTTTCCCAACAGTTATCAACATAGCATTTAGAAATAAAATTTGGAATTCTGAGATTAATGACAATTTTTATGTGTACGAGATAGATCTATGGTTGGCAATTACTGGAGCTGATACTTACAGATATTTGGCAGTGTTAGCAAATTCACATTCAGCAAGGAAAAGGCCATGGAATAAAAAGAAATGGAATGGTAAAAGATCCTGCTTGGATCACTTCAAAATGAAATAAGATACCTCATGCTCTTTCCCAAGCTCATAAGCCATCCGCTTTGTTAAATTGAGGGCAGCATGATACATTTCAGCCAGAACACGTTCCTTGACAAAATGTTTATTCACTTTCCACAACAAAAAATGGGGTTGTGTAGATCCATGTGTACTTATTTTCTGCATATGGATAATGACAACAAAAAGCTCCACATAAACAATTGAAGACATGACGAGGGGTTAAAATAGTAATAAGGAAAAATTGAAGCTTCATAGATAATTATGTCTCTAATTGCATAAGCACATATTTGATAACTAGTTAACCCCATGGAATGCACACATATTTATATCAACAAAATAAGAAAATCAGGACAAGATAAACATTTACAACAATCTTTTAATAGCACTATTCTAGTTCGCAAGTCATGTGATGCATACAAGAATTTTTTAAGTATTTTGATATTTACAGAATTTTTGTAAATAGCAATTATTCATCAAATAAAAAGAAATTAATATAATAATTATTAACATAAAGTTACTTACCAAAGCAGCTTTACCATAAAAAAGGGAAAACAGAAAAGTAAATTGGAGACTTTACCTCCATATCTAGATAGTCATCTTTCCAAAGATTGTAAAGAATTTTGAGGGCTACCTTCCTTTCAACAAACGCCATATCACAAACCTACCAAAGCAACACTTAAGTGAATGCGCTTAACCAAAGTCTTTATTTCTAAATCTGTTGAAAAAGCATAATTTCATTTAACAGAATTACAACAAAAAACAAGAATTTCCTGAAGCTCTCCATCATAGGAAGGTCATAGCATTACATAAATAGTTCTAAAAAGAGTTTAAGCCGTTTCGAAAAGTGTTTGCCACTGTTGTTTGGTTGAGTAATTCTATTACCCAACCTTCTCTTTCACACATCCTCATCCCCACTTTTAGGATGAAACTAATATTTTCTTTCAATTTATCCCATCTAGCAACTATTTTACTGCTTTTGAGCACAACAGATTCCCTAGGAGTCGTACTGGTTCACTTTTTTTCGCTGTTGTATAAAGCATGAGGATAGAGGAAATCCCATGTTGCATGAGGAAGGCATGCCTGAGGCTTTTTGTGGAACAAAATCTCTAAAGGAATGATGAACCTGAAATAGCATGTAAGTAGGATGGATATGCATTTCCAGGTTTTTGGTAGGGCTTTATAGATTTTTGTTAAAAAAGAACAATAGTAGAACACTAGAACAAAGCCCTAGCACTTAATTTCTGTACCTACATGGAACTGAACTGCAAATTGATCATTAAAAGCAACAAACCCAATTTTTTCAAAAGACCAAACCATACAAACTTCATCCTGAGACTGTTAGTGTCTTGGAACTCCAATCTTTCAGAAATTAAAAACACCACTGTTTGTAACTGATGTCGGACATAAAATAATATTTAGAAAATTTTCAAAATTTAATCTTTAGTTTAGTTTTTGTTTTTAGTTTAGAGAAATATTTATTTTGGTAGAATTGTATTTTAGCGGTAGTTTAGATAGTTTCTAAATTCATTTTTATTATTTTATGTAATTAGAAAGTGTCTAAAAGTCACAATGGAACATCTTGTGTATGTTTAGAGAATTGCTTCTTGAAGAAAGATAATCCTTCACTTGTTTGATTATTTTTGTTTCTTTGACTCCACAAACGAATTTACACAGTTCATGTTTTATCACCCCCTATGAACTTGCTTAATTGGGGGTCAAGGTCTGCAAACTCTTAAGGTGATAGATAGAACCCACTTGACGTACATATATTAGCTGAAAGTGAGAAAGATTGCCATTATGCACTGAAACAAATGATATCCAAACACATGATGATTTTTCAAAACAAGAGTTCCCTTATTGCAACAACTAGTGCAAATATTTAGAAAAGGTAAAGCTTGTACATATTCTCACTTGCAAACACACCATACAATAGAAAAATAACATATAAAAGCATCCTTACCTTATCTGTCTCAACAAAGTGACTAGTTTTTGACAATAACCTGAACACCCTATAAGCGTCCCTTCCATATCTTTTCCACACTATTGATTCAACCTGCAACTTATATGGTCAATGGTTAACCTTTGTTGACTGAAAGAAATTATTTCCATTTGGAGCATAAAGATCAAAATAAGTCACCCAAATCATATACCTCATCATTTTGGGCTATTTCGATGATGTTCTTTATATCTACATCAAAATTGTGCGCACCAAGTCAATCAAAATGGTAATATAAATAAGCAATATAGGTAGTACATGAGCAAGGATCAAACAAAATTCAACTTTTCCCTAGACTTCTATTACTTGAAAATCGGAATAAATTCGGAGAAGTTTAATTCGACATTAAGAGTTTTTGCAAAAATTCGCAGAATTAAAGTAGTTTAGAGAATTTTAGCATAGATGTTAAAATATCTAGATTTACTGTAATATATGCTGAAAAACTACCTTGCTTAATTTATTTGTTTATTATGATAGTTTTTTGAATGAAATTAAGAGGTAGTATTAGATATAAATAAAAAAGTACAACATAATACCATCACACAAACAAGACAAATGGGAGAACAAGTTATTCACCCCAACAAAGAAGACTTAAGCACGAACAAAGTTCCATTTATTGTTAAAATGTATTGTTTTTTCATCTTGTTATATGGAATTCAAAATAAATAAAAAGATAGCTTTGGGGACTCTTTCATTGTCTTCTTAAGTTTATTTCTTATTTTAACTTTCTTTCTTTGTTTCTTTTTTCTTGCTTTCTTCCTTCATTTTTCCATAGAGCATATCCCATAAAATTGCACAACTTGTCAGCTTATTATTAAATTGTTGTTTTTTTACGATAATTTTATCAAATTTCGTTAAATTTTTGCATTTGCTAATTGAAAAATTAAACTTTTATTGAAATTTATCGATTTTTGTTGAGTTTTTGCATCTTCGAATTTACTTGTTACTCTCTATTTTGACAGGTTTGAAATAAAAAAAATTCGGTGAATTTTGTTTATTTTTTATACCTTGTAAATGAGAAGCTTACTCGTGGAAGAAAATAAAGAGCAACATGCAGTCATTTCAATCTTATAAGATATAGGAAAATGAATGCCCAAATCAATTATAAAGATTCAAGAGAAGAAATATATTGCCTAAGCCAAGTCAACTCATCATTGGAAAACAAAAAGGAAAATGTATAAGGAATAAGAAATAGAGTACCAACACTAAAGGTCTCTTCTCCCTCTCTTATGTTGGGATTACAACCCAATTGGCTAAGAGCAGCTCTAACATGGTCCAATGTCATAGAACGACCCTCTTTACTTTTCATGACCTCTTCAAAAATGGCATCGACTGTCAATGGAACTGAAAACGCCAAAGAATAAAAATATGCAACAAATTTAAAAGGAAGTTATGGAAGTACAAACATATAACTACATACACAGTTTAACAATCAACCTTGGATGTGTTACGTGGAAGACCAAAAAAAGAAAATGAAAGGCAATCAAAATAATCCCAAGAAAACTTTGAAAAAAATGCCCAATTGGTTTAAAAAGTAACCATAGAGAAATATAACTATTAACAATCCATGGTAATGATAGAGGTAGATGAAGACCTCAAATAATATGGACAAAAATAATTAAAAATAATTATAACTACTAGTAATTTAGATGCCGATTTAACCCTTGATAAAGTGGAGTGGAGGAAGCAGATTTATGTAGCTAACCTGACCCCGTGTAGTGGGAAAAAGGCTTAGTTGAGTTGATTGAGTAACTTGAGTTTCCATATATGCTAAATGTTGATTCAAAATTTGACCAACGCCAAAAAGTAATGAAAATGAAAAAAGTAGAGACAGAGACACAAAGATTTTACGTGGTAAAACCCTCAATGTGAGGGAAACATCCACGGGCGAACTGTAGAAAAATCTACTATAAACTGTAGATTACACATCTTACACTTATGATCACTCAAATCTGAATGAAATGAAATGAAATCTGATCCCCTATTTATAGGAAAAGATTATGAATAAAATAATGTCGAAAGGTCATTTGCCCTTTGCTTTTTCGAAGGGTCATTTGTTTTATATGAAACATGTGGGACCTGATGTTTCGTCTTCTATTGTTTTGTCTTCTTTTTGTTTTGTCTTGGCTTGGCTTTCTCACTAGTCGTGGTGTTGGCCCTATCTCCAGCCTGAGACTGAGTCCTCTCAACAACTGAACCTGCAGCCTTCTCCACAACTAGAGTCTTGCTTTTCCTCGACGCCAGCACCATGAGCCTGTCCATCTCAGCTTGTTGTCTGGCTCTCGACTCCTCTTCTTCCCTAGCCTTTTGTGCAGCCTCAACCAACTTCTTAGCCGCAAGGCATACCTTCATATCAATACGATCCTTGAAGAATTCGCCTACATCATACATAGCATCGTAGGTACCTTGCTTATACCTCTCCTGTAGCAGTGAGGCAAACTCCAAAAAAAATTTATATTCGAATAGAGTCTCGCACTCTACCCTACTTGCCTCATCGCGCGCTGTCTCAAGCTCAACACTCTTCACAGTCAAATGAGCTTCAAGAAACTCAATCGTTTTCTTTTGCTGGTCCAAAAGAACATGCCACTCCGCCTCCTTGACGGTCAACTCTCTCTCGTAACCCGCCAACTTGTTCCTCAGCCTGGCAATCTCGACATCCTTTTGAGAATAGTCTGCCTTATTGCAAGTTACCGCTTGCTCAACCTGCTTTAGGGCGACCATGGCGTTCACGGCAATCTGTGCAGCAATGCACCGAGGCAGAGGAAGTGAGCGAGTGAGATACAATGCAAAAAAAAAAAAAACATACCCCTACAGCATTGGTGGCGCACAGTTTAAGGTTGACAACATATGTTTCCTTATTCGTCTTCTCAGCGCATCCTGTGGACACTCAACTCGACAGCCAGCAAGAGAAAACTCAAGGCCGCCACCTAGTTTAGCCCGTTTTGACCTCGCTGCTGTGCTAAAGTCCTCAAAAGAAGGGAGCCGAGATGGATACCCCTCAGAAAACTCAGCAGAGGCGCCCTGAAATTCTGACAAAACACCTCTGGGCAAAGCCGATATATTGGAAAGATCAACAGAAAAAGAAGAACCTGCCACATTCCCCTGATGAGCCCTCAACGTGGCTTCAACAAACTGCTTCTCAGAATCGGGAAAGCCCATGTTAAGTCGCGACATCTCTCGGCAAAAATTTCTTTGCAAGATGAACTCTCCTGGCAGATCGCTTCTTCACCTTCTTCGTATCTGGCTATCAAGAAGAAAATATATAAACAAGAGGCTCCGACCAGCAATTCATTGGTCAGAGCTTGGGGGGTAACAGTTGGACCTGTGATTGCATAGGAAAGAAAAGACAAAACAAAAGAAGACGAAATATCGGGTCCCACATGTTTCATATAAAACAAATGACCCTTCGGAAGGGCAAATGACAAATGACCTTTCGACATTATTTTATTCATAATCTTTTCCTATAAATAGGGGATCAAATTTCATTTCATTTCATTCAGATCTGAGTGATCATAAGTGTAAGATATGTAATCTACGGTTTATAGTGGATTTTTTTACAGTTCCCCTGTGGATGTTTCCCTCACATTGAGGGTTTTACCATGTAAAATCTCCGCATCTCTGTCTCTACTTTTTTCATTTTCATTACTTTTTGATGTTGGTCAAATTTTGCATCAACACTATTCATCTTAGTTTATGAATCCAATGGCAAAAGTCTTCTTTGTGCATGCAAACAAAGTTCCATCTAAAGAAATGATCCTATTTCTTTATGCTTGTAGAAAATTATAACTTATTTCAAACAAGATCCGGTAACAATCGTACATGCCAACATCATCTTTTATAGAAAAATTATATTTTTAGCATATTTGAGAAGCTAAAGGATTAGTTCTTCTTTTATTTTTTTATTTATGCTTCGCAAATAAAATAACTTATGAACCTAAATATTTTTTCAAGTAATGGCAAACATATGATTTTTTTTTCTTTTTGCTTTTTTATTTTTATTTTTATTCGAGAGTATTCGAGCCTCTTAAAGCACCCAACTAGTCCTTTGAGATGTGTGCAAACAAACCTATCCTCACACACCCATTAGTATGGAGTGGCCTCCATGGAATAAGGTTCAACTAAAGATTCCCACTTCTCAAGGATCGCTAGATTATATTATTTTGGTATCAACATTATTTGCCATCATTGAGTCTCTACTAGCTAATCATTGGTTGTTGTTAGGTCGCCTACCACCAACATTGGCTTAGATTGGATGGTACCTGGTCAAATAATGGCTACAAGCAACCCTAGTTTGCGACTTTGCCTTCTATCAAATGAGCCAACTTGATCCATCGAATAATTTCAAAACGGATAAAATTGACATCTTAATTCTATATTTGTGTATATTCTACCAACAATACTTTTAAATGAGTTTTAATAGGTTATAAATGGATACCTTTTTCATAATATTCTTCATAATCTGTAAACCAACACTAGAGATAGGCCAAACAAAGCCAATACTGTTTAGGCACCCATCACAATAGCAATGATTGATTCCACATCCATTTTGGCTTCTTTACCTTTTTAGTGCCCTTGATAAGAAAAACTTTAATCAGAGCAAGAAAAGCAAAATAAAATAAAGTAAATCGATATAGTTTGCATATGGCCCAAAAAAAAACTAAACCGCTTGAAACACAATAACACAACAACAACAACAACAACAACAACAAACCTTGCTACTTAGTATTGGTCGTTGTTAAATGAATCTTTTCACACTGTGGAACTATAGTATTTCCCATTACATCATTAAACAAAATATTTCCAAGTTCTATCTTCATGTTGCAATTCATTTGGTTTCGTAGTTTTTAGCTAGAGAGCTTGATTAAAGAATTTATAAACATAGAAGATCTACTAAATTTTCATAATGGTTGTTAGCTAACCCAGCACAACCCTCCTCCTTCGTCTGAGCTTGGAACTGATTTCGTAAAAAGATATAGTACAAGAGTTCAATAAAGATGAAATGAAACTTTTATCAGACCATTGTTAGGGATGCATGTTTTATTGAATACAATGATTGGGCTAAGGAAACAACACATTAATAAATTAAGTAAAGAAAAGCATGAATTTTAAGAGAGATAAGTAGGAAAAATTCAAAAAGATAAAATTAGAAATGAACATATTTCCAAAATTTGACTTTATCTCCTGACTAGTGCTATTTTTGCAGGCAAGAAAGCAAATCAAATTAACATTTATTCATTGATTGGGCATCCTCATCAAGGGTTTGAGAAATATAGAAAAGGTACTTAGGGTGTTCAGCCTTACCAAACATGGAGTAGTTATGTTTTTTTCCTGCAGGTAAATATATGTCCAACAAAGATAAAGGAGTGGTGGCTTTTGCGATAGTGTGGTCATCCTAGAAAGAAAACAGTGCAAGTATATTTGAAAGGGACCAACACAGATGTAATAGGGGTTTAGGAGCCCTCACATTATATAGCCTCACTATAGGTTAGTGTGAATAAATTGTCAAAGGGGTATCAATTTGGTGGGTGGACTTGTGATTGAGGGGCAATTTTGGATAGTTTACATTCAATTGTTATTATGTCTACTATTCATTTACACTGCATTTATGTCATATACTGTTTATACTGCCGCACTTATGCCTGTATATTTGGAATTCATGTATTGCACTGTTATAATGCCGGATTTGTGGTCAATCTGACTCAACTAGACTCGGTCTTGTCCTCAGTAACTTTAAATAGTGAACGGGAGGCAGCGGGCTGTTCTAGGCGATTGGTATTTAAGCAGACCTTGTGTCTCACCTCTCAACTGGGGACTGATCTAGTTGGTCTTATTGAAAGCTATCAGCTTATACAGTAATACTGAATGTCCTAATCTTGCACGTCGTGATACCGACCCTAATGAGGATCACCAGACGTTGCCAAAGTCAGTCTAAATGTCAAGAAAGACTAGACCAGTAGACTAGACCAGTTCATGCATTGGCATTATACATATCACCACCTAGGGACGTATATGGTTTATGACTCATAGAATAGTTAGGAGCATTGCTCACTATTCATTACATTTCTCTGGAGAGGGACGTATATGAGAACCCGGCTATACCCGGGGAGGGACATCAGTACGTGAATCCAGAACATCGTTCCTGTACGTGAATTAGGGCGATGTACGTTCATCAAACCATTACGAGACGGTGTCATGCATACATTCATATTGATTGATTATGATGCTCACATGTGTATTTAAGATATTTGATATTGAAGTATGCTTTATTAATTGTTATACTCATGCACTATTTACCCACTGAGCGCGTTAAGCTCACTCCATTATTATCCAATCTTTCACAGAAAATTAGGGTGGACTGGGTGCAGGTTATGAGGCCCACATTTTGTACCCTTTGTATGATTCATTGGGGATTTTGGGAGTATGCTCCCTTGACCGTTTCATGTACAAAAGTATTCTGAATTAAATGAAATCAGATTTGTACGGTGTGTACCGTATTTCCGCTGCGCACTCTGTTGTTACCATTATAATTGTTCCAAATGCGCGCCCCGTCCGTGAGTGTACCGCCGGTTTAGGCGCGTCTGGGCGGGGTGTCACATTTAATGGTATCAGAGCGTACGGTCCACGGCCCGCCCAAGTCCACCAAATTAGGGGAAGAAAAAAATTTATTAGATATATATATCTCTAGAACTATATATACATATGTCAATTATATATAGTTGAGATTTGTATTAAATATATATCTAGAAAACTATATGATTTTTATATAGTTTGATTTTAATATACATATAGTCATGATTTATTAGAAACTATATGTGTAGTTATGATTGAATATATATATCTATATACCTTAGTGCATATGAGGTATATAAAAAAAAAATAAATAAATAAAAAAATTCGAAAATTTTTTATTTTTCGACAAAAAAAAAAAAATTATTTTTTGAAAAATATTTATTCGAAAAAAAAAAAAATTCGATTTTTTTTTTTAAATTTTTCGAAAACAATTTATTAAAAAAAACAAAAAAAAAAATTTGAAAATTTTTTTTATTTGATATATCTAAAACTATATATATATATATATATATATATGAATTATATATAGTTTAATTTCAAATATATATATATATATATATAGTTGATTTATGGGCACTATAGTTATCATTAAATATGTCTATACATTCATATGTGAATACGACATATATACATCAAATCACTAAGGAAGAAAATTTCATGATGGCATAACCATCAAAAGAACACTCGAAAATAATGTCTAGCAAACAAGGCATAAAACTTAAAAATGTTAGGAATATATTTTGTGTCTTTCACACAAATTTATTTTCCTTTCAGCAAAAGAATAGCCTCAAGGGAAGGACCAACTTCCACTAGCAGGGAACCAATTCCCACTAGACTTAAGGAATTGTCCAAAAGAGAGGTTATGACTATGAGAAGCATCGACAATAGCGATCTCCGCCTCCGCCCAATCCTTCACGACAAACTCGCAACATTGGATTTGTTAAATATAACCAACGTCGAGGGACAAGTCTCTTACAACTTGGTCAGATCCTTCTACGAAGCCATGAATTACGTAGGACTTCCAGAAGAGGGAAACAACCCTGTATTGGAGACAACAGTTATGGGGATAAAAATTTCTATCAACGTCGAACTTATTGCTCGACTTTTGGAGATTCCGATTGAGGCGAGGATTATTGATCCACATGAACCCCAAACAGTTGCAGAGATCGCAGAATCTAATGACCAATTGTTCAATTCCCTCGCTAAAGAGCCATACACTCCGTCAACATACACCAACCTCCCAAACAATCATCTTAAGCCATCTCTTGCCGGCCTCGGAAAGATTGTATATGGCAACATCTTGCCAGAAAGGGGGACTAGAGACACTATGTCAAGGGCTCAACTTCTTATGTTATACTGCATAGAGAAGAAAATTACGGTCTCCTTACCTCACATTATTATCCAACAAATGTTGCGGGTGATACAAAACCCTTTAAGAAAAAAATTCCTCGGCTATGGAGTCTTGATTATGAGGATACTATACGAGGCAAACGTCGCCACTTTCGATGGAACGTCAAAGCTCATCACTGAACCAGTTACAGCATCCTCTATCTTCAAGACATATGGCACAAGTGGAGGGGTAACTGACGAAGAGGTATTCGGCACGACAATAAGAAATGCCGAAAGAATGAGAGACAAGCATGGGCGTTGCCTTTGCAAAAGTCGACGCAAGATGCCCGTCCAAGAAGGGCCAAATAATGATTCACATCCAAATCCTACATCAGACCCAACCCCGAATAGTGATCCAACCGATCAACCATTCACTGACGAAGAGTTATATGCCACACTAAATCAACCTACACAAAGTCATGATAGACAAGGTACGCAAGCAGATCCACCAACGTGGAACGTGCCCACTCCAGGCACCACTTCGTACCAAAGATTTCCAACTCCTACGGTACAGTATCCGCCAGTTCCGCAAGTTGCTGTGAACCAACAACAATATTGGGCGTCACCAAATCTTGGAGGACCAAACATCCCGATAATCCCATTGTTTCAAACTTTTTCACCACAAACAAATCCAAATATCCATGGGGTTCCAGTTAGGGGATCCCCGCACAATCAAAACAATTACCTTCCACCTATGAACCAATACTTTCCCCCAATGTCTATGGCCTACCCTTCTCCTACGAGACAAACGACCCATCAACCACCAATGGGACAGCCGACTAACCTACTTGAACGATTAGATGAAATGGCATCCAATATTGCTACACTGAGAGAGAGCCACAATAATATATTAACCCGATTGCAAAACTCCGACGCAGAGCGTGCACACTCTCAACCTTCCGTTAGTAGTCGTTCTGTACGTAGCAGTAGATCTCGAAGGAGCGGTAGTAGACAAGACAGTTACAATTAATTACTGGCATTGTAAACTTTCCTTTGATATATATGAATGAAATTGTTTTGTTTAAAGACTATCTTTGGTGGGCCGACTTACAACCATTTTTTCTTTTGTATCACTAACTTTGGAGTGGTATGGGACACAACAAAATTGGAGGATACTAAATAAAATGTGGAAGTAAGAAAACCCATGACCTTGTGTGAAAAGAAACATTTGGAGAAAGTTGTATTACTAATATTATCACTAAGTTTACACGGTATGGGACGAGTAACTTTGGACGATACTATTAGTGAACTTCTATTCAGCCAATGTTTTTAGAGACCGTGTTCATACAACTTAACTTGGTTGACACCCTTATTACTAAATTCATGTGGTATGGGACACATGAACTTAGATAATAATCGAAAAGACTAAGAGTAAGCGTTTGAATGCATAAGATTACGATAGAACGTTAGCTCAGGCTATTTACCGAGGCAAATCTTAGAATTCTTATGACTCATATGGATTTTCAATAAAATATATGTATGTTCACAAAGACCAAAACCAAATCTTTTGAAATACTTGCACAATTTTGTACTTATTATATAAACATTCTAACCTTGTTTGTTTTTACACCATGGCCACACATACGAGATATATAAGATTCATTGATTCCTCAACAACAACTTTACACTCTACTTAGAAAAATAGGTGATTTTAATATTACAGTACTCTCGAAATTGTTGCTGAGCATACTATAACATTATACTTGCCTACAGTTTCTTAATCTTGGTTTTATTTTCTCCTTGCCAATGAGAAAATGCAAACAAGAAAGAGAGGAAGGCCACGTACTGTTCGTCCCGCAGTTGAGGCACCTCCTGAGATTCAGGAACCGCCGCCTCCGACAACAGCACAGGCCACACCCGACACTGCCACTCCATCTGGGCAGGCAATACCACCCCCACCCGCACCCTTTGCCATGCCTTCAAGCATTGAAACCTTCTTCGCTGGATTTATTGAGGCGATGAAGGCCACTGTTCAAACTGTCGTTCGTGAGACTGCAGCCAGTCAGGTTGCCACAGTTCAAGCACCTGTAAAATTTGCGTCGGAAGCTCAAACCGATCAGATTACTAAATACAAGCGGCTACAACCTCTTACTTTCGATGGCACAATTGATCCTGATGAGGTGCAAAAGTGGCTGGATGAGTCAAAGAAGGCTCTTGATGCCATGGGAGTCGATGAGACTCGCAAAATTCCACTAGCGACCTACCAACTTGTTGGTGGAGCAAACAAATGGTGGATCACAGTGAAAGAAGACCCACGGGTCAACATAGCCGATATGACTTGGCAACAGTTCGAGTCAATGTTTATGGATGAGTATTTTCCTAGCGCGGTGACGAAGCAGAAGCGACAGGACTTCGCTAAGTTATACCAAGGCACCATGACCGTCAGAGAATATGCTAAAAAATTCAAAGAATTATCCGTCTACTCTCTCTTCACCATCTCAACGGAGCGAGATAAGACTGAGAAATTTTATAATGGCCTTCGCCATGACATTCGGCAAGACTTATCAATCTTGGATCTCAAGATTTACAAAGAGGTTGTTGACAAAGCCATGAGCTTTGAACAAGAGAAGCTCTTACAGGAACAACGAATGAATAAGGGCAAACGGCCTGCAACGTTTTCCCAACAAGGCATGCAACAGGGCAACAAGAAAAAGCCCTACTACAATCAAAACCCAGCCCTCCCAGCCCCGGTTTCGAAGAATGAGGCCACAACACCTGCGGCTGAACCTTCTAACCCTAACCATCAGGGTTTTCGAAATCATGGCCGCGGAGGTCATTATGGAAGAGGTGGCCGTCGAAACGGCAATGGCAGAGGTGGTGGTCGACACCACATTCAGCATGGCCAGCAAAACAATCAGCATCGCCAACAGAACCATCCGCAGTATCATCCGACATGTTTCAACTACGGCCAGAAAGGCCATGAAAAACATCTTTGTCCGCACCTTCAGCAACCTATTCCGGCTATTCCAGTCCAACAAGCACCACCTGCTGCTAATGCCCAACCCAGGCAGAAACAGCAGAACCAGGGTCAACGGAACCAGGGCCGAGCATTCGCCATCGCTCAACATCCCCTACCCGACAACAATGTCGTCGAAGGTACCTTTCCTTTGTTCAATACAATGGTGCATGTTTTGTTTGATTCAGGTGCTACGCATTCTTTTATATCATCAGCATTGATAAGACATTTAGGCCTGCATCCTGAACCCACAAACATCACACTCCATTTTACATCACCATTCGGATCTGGTGCTGACGTCAACTTGCAGTGTTCTCGATGCGAGCTTCGAATGTCAGAACATATAATATATGCCGATCTGTTTGTGATGGATTTTGACGACTTCGACATCATCCTTGGCATGGACTGGTTAACACCACTGAATGCAAAGATCGAATGTATGAAGAAGCAAGTTCAGTTAACCTTGCCTACAGGAGAGTTGGTCAAGCTTCAGGGAACGAGGCAATGGATACACAAATCAACAGTTGCTCTTCTCAAAGCACAACTCCGAGCTCTATCCCTTGGCAATGAAACCAACTCGCCAGCACTATACCCTCTCGAAGTACATGATGTTCCAGTCATATCTGAATTCCCAACGATTTTTCTTAATGACCTTCCTGGTCTACCTCCAGTTAGGAAATTCGATTTTGAGATCAACCTCATACCAGGGACAGGGCCTATCTCCATTCCACCATACAGAATGTCAAATGTCGAACTGGTCGAATTAGACAAACAACTTAAGGAATTAGAGAGTAATGGCTTCATCCGAAAGAGTTCATCACCCTGGGGCGCTCCAGTTCTGTTTGTTCGCAAAAAGGATGGTTCGTTACGACTTTGCATCGATTATCGCAAGTTGAATAACGTCACCATCAAGAACAGATATCCATTACCCATGATCGATGACTTGTTCGACCAACTTAGAGATGCCAAATTTTTCTCTAAGATTGATTTACGTTCCGGTTATCACCAACTCCGGATCCGAGAGTCGGACATCACCAAGACGGCGTTCAGAACTCGGTACGGTCATTACGAGTTCTTAGTTATGCCATTCGGTCTAACAAATGCACCTGCAGCATTCATGGATTTGATGAATCGCATATTCAGGTTATACTTAGACCGATTTGTGGTGGTTTTTGTGGACGACATCTTGATATATTCCTCAACCGAGGAAGACCATAAAATACATTTGAAGATAGTCCTCCAGACCTTGAGAAGCCACAAACTGTATGCAAAGTTGAGTAAGCGCGAATTTTGGGCAAAGAGAGTTCAATTCCTAGGTCATGTGGTTTCAGGCAATGGCATTGAGGTAGATCCTTCTAAGGTTGAAGCAGTTTTAAACTGGAAGCAGCCTACCACTGTTACTCAAATTAGGAGTTTTCTTGGTTTGGCTGGCTATTACAGACGCTTCATCAAGGACTTCTCAAAGATTGCTGAACCTATGACCAAGCTCACTCGAAAAGACGTGCGATTTATCTGGAATTCCGCCTGTGAAGCATCATTTCAGGAATTGAAGAAACGCCTCACGACAGCACCTGTACTTATCACTCCAAGAAATGCAATTGGATTTTCATTATACACCGACACCTCTCTCCAAGGCTTAGGTGCCGTGCTAATGCAAGAAGGCCAAGTGGTTGCATATGCATCCAGACAACTGAAGATTCATGAGGGTAATTACCCAACGCATGACTTGGAACTTGCAGCTGTCGTATTTGCACTGAAGTTATGGCGTCATTACTTATACAACGAACGGTTTGAGGTCTTCTCGGATCACAAGAGTCTTAAGTACATATACACTCAGAGAGACCTTAACCTCCGCCAAAGACGATGGTTGGAATTCTTGAAAGATTATGACTTTCAACTCCAGTACCATCCCGGAAAGGCTAATGTTGTGGCCGATGCCCTGAGTAGAAAATCTTATGTTGCTTGCACTCTTAACTACGAAATGGGGAAGTTGGCTACAGAGTTGGAGAACTTTAACCTACAGCTGAACGTCGAAGGACCAAGACCACGACTCTCTCAATTATCAGTCAACTCTGATTCGAAATATTTCAGCCGCTCAAGCCAATGACCCTATGTTAATGGAGAAACGAGACCTTCTACTCAGCGGCCAGGACCTTCCTCATTGGTCGGTCTCTGGAGACGGCACCGTTTGCTATACAAAACGTCTCTGCCTACCGAACGATCCTGAGGTTCGTAAAGAAGTGCTTACTGAGATGCACTGTTCGAGGTACGCTATGCATCCTGGGGGTGACAAGATGTACAAGGATGTCAAGCGACAATTCTGGAATGAAGAAGGACATTGCAGACTTCGTTGCTCGATGTCTCGTTTGCCAGCAAGTCAAGGCAGAACGAAGACTTCCCTCTGGACTTCTCCAGTCGCTACCTATTGGAGAATGGAAATGGGAGAACATCGCAATGGATTTTGTCACAGCCTTACCTCGAAACAATAAAGGGCAAGATGCTATCTGGGTAATCATTGACAGACTTACAAAGTCTGCACACTTCTTGCCAATAAAGTTCTTGGATAATCCCGCCAAACTTGCAGAACTCTATGAACGAGAGATCGTACGCCTTCATGGCATACCACTCACGATCGTCTCTGATCGAGACCCTCGATTCACATCCAACTTTTGGAAAAGCTTCCAGAATAGAATGAGTTCTAAGATCACTATGAGCACAACCTTCCACCCTCAGACTGATGGGCAGTCAGAGCGGCTTATCCAAATCTTAGAAGACATGTTACGCTGCTGCGTTTTGGACTTTAATGACGGATGGGCAAAGTATTTGCATCTCGCTGAGTTTGCATACAACAACAGCTACCAAACTAGTATTGGCATGGCACCATACGAGGCTCTCTATGGTCGGCCGTGCAGATCTCCGGTATGCTAATTAGATATGGCAGATCAACCGCAGTTAGGCCCTGAACTAGTTCAAGAGACTTCCGAGAAGCTCACACTAGTAAAGGAACGACTTCGCGTTGCACAAAGTTGACAGAAGAGCTATGCTGACAAGCGGAGACAACCTCTAGAATTTGATAAGGGGGACTTTGTTTTTTTGAAAGTCCAGCCCACAAGAGGTGTCAAACGCTTTGGCATCAAAGGCAAGCTCTCCCCGCGATATATCGGTCCATTTCAGATCATTGAACGTATTGGCAAACTTGCTTATCGTCTGTCCCTTCCATCGTCTATGCCTAAGGTTCATGACGTTTTTCACGTATCTATGCTTCGCAAGTATCGTCCCGATCCTTCGCATATCATCCCTTTAGTCGAGGTTCGGGTTGAGGAAGGAAATACGTATAAGGAGAAAGCAATCCAGATTTTAGATCGAAAAACTCAAGAACTACGGCGACGTAGCATACCACTTGTGAAAGTGCTCTGGGATCACCACGGCGTAGAGGAAGCAACATGGGAACTAGAAGCAACAATTAAACAGAAATACCCTGAATTGTTTTCTAGTACCAACTGATGATGTGATACATTGTATTATTTTCACTTATCAATCACAAGATGAAACATTGTTTACACCTATCTTGATCCATTGTTTCACTTCAATAACTACGCGGATGTCTGAAAATAATATCAATGGATATAGTGATGCACACATGCAGTGGCCTCCTTATCCACCTGTGGCTACTTCTCAAGCCGATAACCCTCATCACTACTTGACTTGATTTCGAGGGCAAAATCCCTTTAAGGGGGGTAGAGTGTAATACCCTGTATTTCACAAAAAAAAAAAAAAAAAATTACTATTTGGGCAACGCCCGAACGTTCAGGCGCAAAAATCTCTATATAAGAAACCTCCTCATTTCTCATTCCTCACACCAAATCACCTTCTCTTGTAAATTTCTTCTCCTTTCCACGCATTCTAAGTTTTTGAGACTCTCTGTCCGAGACTCTCGGTACGGTGCAACAAAGTTCTGTCCGGAGGAAAGCGCCAGATCTGAAAGCGGTGCAACGAAGTTCTGTCCGGAGGAAAGCGCCAGATCTGAAAGAAGAAGTTTTATCTGAAGGTGGGGAACGAAACATAGGTTTGCGTGTTTCATAACTTTTATTAAAGTTTACATTCAATTGTTATTATGTCTATTATTCATTTACACTGCATTATGTACGTTCTGTCATGCGCCTTAACGTTCTGTCATGCGCCTGAACGTTCTGGCATGCGCCTGAACGTTCTGGCATGCGCCTGAACGTTCGGGCGTTGCCCAAATAGTAAATTTTTTTTTTTTTTTTGGTGAAATACAGGGTATTACATCTTGTCCCCGTAGATTGATTTTGGACTCTTGTACATATCTATATATTAATACAACATATATAGTTTCTTGTCAAAAAAAAGAAACTATGGGAAGGAAATATTTAGGATTTATTCACTTAGAGGGATAGACTAGTTGAATTTATGAAATTCTTTTATAAATTATAGGGATTAATAGGCCTCACTCAATAAAGAATGTGAACCAAAGACATAACACCTCAATAGTTGCTAGGCTAAGCCACTAATAAGAAGTGGGCCAAGTTTATAGTAAATTATGAGGCTAAATAATAATAAGAAGAGGGAGTGGACGCAAAATACTAGCAATGCATGGGCCCAATTGTTAATAAGTAGTATAACTTTCTTTTTTAAGAAACAAAATCGTATGATGAAGAATAGTTACAAAGAATAAACATGTTAAAGAGGAGAAGTACGGGTCCTCCAAAGAGAAATAAAGATTGCATAATGTTCGCCCAACACCTTAACGAATTTGACAAGCTTAAACCTTTATGTAAATTTAAGGAGACAACCCAAAAAGAAGCTTTAAACATATAACATTCCCAGACTGTGTGTCAATCCTTACTTTGTCAAAAATTCTATGATTGAGTTCCATCCAAGCACACCACACAAAAACAAAGATGCCTAACCTTGTTATGTTCGTATCCTATTTGGACCGATTAACTATTGGATTGCTATTAGCTAAACATATTTTCCATGTCAGTACACCTCTTTATCAACCCTCTAGTGAACTGCTCACATTTTTCCCAAATTGGTATAACAAACGGCCAATGGAAGGCCAGGCGTTCTGCATTTTTCACATCCTGTATACAAAGAATACAACAATGGGGAGAGAGGTACCAATGTCCATTTTTCTTTTGAATTACATCTATAGTGTTGATCCTCCTGTGTGCCAATAACCATTCAAAGACTACCGACCCTACACCCTTCTTTCAATGCAATCCCTTTGTCCTAATTAGAAACTTAACAAACGAAATGCAACAATACTACCTGTTCTTAGTTTTCAAGTTCTCTAGTAACTTTTCAGCTTCTAACATTAGTTAATTATATTCGATTACGCTCCATGCAATAAACTTGCAGAAACAAAAGGTATTAGAAGTAAACTTAGTAATATGTATATAGTCCACGAGGAGTTAGGCTTTGAGTTTCAAAACTTGGATTTCTCCTAATAATTGACATTAGAACTTTAAGAAAGAAAAGGAACTAGCTTATTATACTAATATCAATTAAAGTGTTTTGGAAAAAATCGAAAAAAGCAGATAGAAAAAATGGCTTAGGGTTGAGGCTTAGAATTTCAGAACTTGGATTTCTCCTTAATAAATATGTTAGCAGTTTACAAAAGAAAAAGAAAAAGTGTGTTCATTATAGTATCAGATGAAGTTTTTTGGGAAAAGATAGGAAAAGGTAAATAGTAAAAAGTGGTTAGTTTAAGCCTTATGGTCATGTATATTGGCTCATATAGCCTTAAGGCGTAACTCTTGAGGTGTAAGCCTCGTGTACGTGAGGCGTAAACCTTAAGAGCATACCATTGAGGCCTAGCCCTTAAGAAGATTTTTTTTCAATCTCGGGGCAAGGTGGGCCTCAAGGCGTAAGCCTCAATGAATTTTTAAAACTATGCTCCATAGACCTCAACCTTGATCCTAATACCAATCTTGGTTTCTAAACACTATAAATTCTTTTCCATTTGATTAGAAGCAGCTCTAAGACCAACCAATGTCAATTTAATTAAACTGAAGGATTAAAAAATTGAAATATGTGGAACAAAATTCCAAAGAAACAGTTAACAATTCTTTAAAAGAAAGGGCAGGTGTCACCTGAATTTTCTGTTCTAATTTTTTTCTCCGTCCTTCTGGTTGCCTCCAGCATTGCATTTAAGACAATTGAAGCTCCATCATCTAGCCGTGATCTCACATTTAAAACACAAGCCTAGAGAGCAAAGTGAAAGTTGTGTGTGTTGGATCATTTTAAGCTATCATAGAAAATTATATTCAGGCCAAAGCAAGAGAGAGAAACAGGAATAAAAAAGGACAAAAAATAACACAAGAAAGAGGAAAAAATGATAAGAAAGAACACAAGTAAAATAAACAGTACATGCATAGGATCCTTAAAAGTTAACAGAGAAAATCTTATTCTGGCAAAAGAAAAAAAAAGAAAAAATAAATAAAGAAAGAACACAACTAAATAAAACAAAAAAGATGATCAAAGCTCGTGTGAGGTAAGGGAGAATCATTCATGTTAAAAAAATAATAAATATAAATAAATAAAAGCAGTGGAAGAAAACTGAGTAGCTGCATTAACTTCTTCTCGACCTTAATATATGCAGGTGTTAAACCTTATACTAGATGTCCATGGTTGGCTAAATTAATACTCGCTCATCCATCCAATTATATTTGGGGCCTTCTCTTTGATACTTCATGTAACCACTAGATGTGTGTTCTTTTTGTTATGTAACCTAGAAAAGAATTAATTGGTTTCATGTGGATGTTAACAAATTTATAGGATCAAGACCTACTACTTATTACTTAACGGGACTGAGAATTCTTTATCTTAACTTCCATAAATAGAAAGCCATTTTAATCAAAATTTAGTGTTGGGATTACAGATATTTTTAGTTTAAGTGAATTTATTCTTGAAGTTTTGAATGCCTCCTTAAACAGAAGAGAGAAACATATAGTTTGATCTTAGGGAGACAATCCATGCCCATATTCATTGATTTGTGTTTCCAGACCTCTGCCTAACGGTCCGCTGCAGATGGTGCATAAGCTTGTAAGTTGGATCTCTGTCAAGCAAATTAAAGAAAATGGCGTAGAATAAGTGAAGGCTAAAACCTTCAACATTGGGCAAGGAAAGTGATTTGATCACTTTACATGAAGAGGAAGGAAAATATGTTCTCATAAATGGAGAAGCCTCCAAAAGAAGCAATAGACTGCATCAAATATTCTAGTTTTTTATTTGATTGAAGAGATTATGTTAAGTTAAATGTTGACTTACCCTGGATAGAGCAAAGTGGAGGAAGCAGATTCATATACCCGACGCCATGTAGTTGGAAAAAGGCTTATGGTTGAGTTGAGATTACGTCAAGTTAATGAGAAGTAATTAGGATGTCCCTCCTTAGGCAAAGACAAAGAAGAGAAGAGATCTTAAGAATATTACTTTACAATCCTTGTTTGATTGAGGTTGTGTCATCTTGAATTTTTTTAGCATCCACTTCTTAATAAATCTTAAGCATCATAATCTTTTCCTTTACAGTTATGATACAAAACAGACCTTTTGCCTAAGGCGATGAACAAACTCCTCAAAATTGGCACGCCATAGAACTTCTTTCTCACAAACAGTAGCCATGGTTGCGCTGTCTCTCTCTAATGCTTTGTGCTTGCGCTACAATATAAATAGAAAGAATTCATAGAAGCCAATGTATCATTGAAAGAAAGTAATTTAACAAAAAGAAATTAATCATGCTAACCTTTTCCCCAAGCACTATATTGGGTAGGTTTACTCCAGTTTTAGCATCAGAGGTGACATCAGACCCAGTATCAGCAATAATTGAAAATCTCTCTGCTTCCAAAGGAGAAGCAGCTGTCCTTGCTTGTTGCTCTATAGTTTCTATTTCTCCAGTCAACTATGAGCAATGAAAAAGAACAATTTAACAGTCAATTTGTGTCTCAACTATAAGCAATGAAACAATGGATTCAAGAGAAAGATAAAAAATGAACTAAGAAACTAAATTTTACTTTCAAATAGATCATTACATTTAAACAACTTATAGACCTACTAAAACTTTTAAAATAATTTTTTTAAGTTATCTATAACACTATAATAAGTAATAACTTTCTAACTATGTTAAAACTCTATTTGGACACTTCTAAAGACTTCCTAAAATAACTTGAATAATAAAGATGAGAAACTTACCAAATACAATCTCAAAAGGCAACTTTGAGTCAGAGAAATTTTTCTAAACCAACTTAATTTAAAATAGAAAGAACCTAAAAAATCTGATTTTTTTTTTTTTTTTTTTTGACAAGAAACATAATATATTAATAGATAGATAGAAAGCCAATGGGACGAGGTCTCCCAATAGAGAATTACAAAGCTTCAAGTATGTTGTTCCATCGGAGTAGCCAATCCCCAAAACCATAGCCTAAACATAGCTTACTAGAGCTAATCCAAGATGCAAACATAAAGAGGGCTTGATCCCACAACTTACTACAACAGGAGAAACAATCCTTGAAGATCCTAAAAAATCTGATTTTAAGGCATTCATAATCTAGTGCATGTCCTACATCACCCTCCCTTCCTTGAGAAGAACCCATCCTCGATCAATTGAGAAAGAGAAACTCCCTTTCACATTGAAAGTAAGGGAGAAACCTTGGCGAAGTATATCCCGTTAGTGCTTGATTGCCTTTAAATGGTTCAACTAAGTCTTCTCCTTCCCTCTTCTTCCCATAGTGCTTGTCATTGTTAGAGATCACTATCTCTTGCAACTTCATAAGCAAAACTATCTTCAAATTCCTTCAACTTTTGATCCAAATGCTCATGGGTTATATAAGTTGAATGACTTACAACCAGTGATGTTAAAATCGTACAATTTATGATTTAAATAGTACGATTTAAGTTGAATTGTAACCAATACGATTCCAGATTTTAAAAAAATCGCAAATGGGAAAAAATTGCACGATTCGTACTCGAGTCGTGCGATTGGGGATCGAGTTGTGCGACTCAACGCTTTGCGACCTGCTTCGATTGTTTCATGAAGAAGAAGAAGAAAAAGACGAAGAAGATGCAGACGACGAAGACGAAGAGCTGACACAGAAGAAGACGAAGAAGATGCAAACGAAGAAGACGAAGAACAGACATAGAAGAAGAAGAAGAAGAAGTAGAAGAAGAAGAAGAAGAAGAAGAAGACGAGAAAGGGTCTAGGGCTGCATCAGTTTTGGAATTTGTTTTTTTTTTTTTAGTGTTGTTGCTGTTGTTGTAACATAAATGTGTAGAATCAACACTTAAAAAAAAACATAGATGTGTACAAGTATTTTATAATATAAACATTTAAGCAATTAGGGTCAATGAAAATATTTCTCCAATTTTTTTTTTTTAAAAAATGAGCATTTGATTGTCCAAAAATTGCATTTGATTGACTTAAATTTACAGGTTGAAGACCTTGTAGATGAGTCCAAAAATTGGCAACTTAGCAATATGCATATATACTCTCTTTTAGGACATAATAAATCGTATAAAAGGAATCCCAATTCCTAGTTTGGAGATTTAGAATGGTCTTATTTGAGCTGAAGGTTCTAACGACTGTCAAGACTACCTATAATATGTTAGCTACCGGATCTCCTAATTCTCCTAATGCAAACTGGAACTGAATTTGGAAATTCAGGCCCCGTTTGGTTTGTGACTTAAAAACTGTTTTCCATATTTCAAAATTGAAAAGCATGGGAAATTCGTTTGGTTGGCTAGATTAGAAAACAGTTTTTTGAGATTTTACAAAAGTTTAGAAAACAACAAAAAGTCATTTCTTAAATTTTCACGTTTTTTAATTGTATTCTAGTTTTTAAATCACCAAGATAAAAATTGTCCGCGCAAGTTAAAAAATTTCATTTGGCTAATTATTCAGAATAGGGTTCTCAAAAATGAATTACGACTTAGAAGAAGAATGTCAGATAATGCTAATTGTGTACTTTGCGGTGAAAACTTTGAAACAATTCTACATATTTTGAAAGATTGCCCCCTAGCTGAAAGTTTTGGCTAATGGTGACTCCTTCACAACAGAGGAGTCTTTCTTCAATGTACCTCTCATTGATGAGATCAAGAGTAATTTGTATAACTCACAGAATTCTCTAAGCTTAAGGAGTGGAGCTTTCTCCTCCTTGCGGTAACATGGAATCTTTGGATTCGTAGAACTAAAATTGTCTTCGAGGGAGTTTCATACTGCCCCGGATATCCTTTGAAAAATCAGATATTTTGCACCTGACTTGAAATTAGCATTCCTCCCTGTTTACAACATTTTTGATCATCTTATAACAAGGTGGATTGCTTGGCAATGATTGAGTAAAACTCAACAGAAATGGAGCTTCTAAAGGAAATCCAAGTTTAGTTAGTATTGGAGGATTGATAAAAAATTGTGATGGAGAATGGATCGTTGGTTATAAAGGCTTTCTTGGCTATACTAAGAACACAGTGGCCAAACTTAAAAGTGTAGCTGAAGGTTTGGAACTAGCATGGAGTCGGTGTTTTCCTAGAATTATTGCTGAGTTGGATCCTATGACAGTATTCTCTTTGCTATAATCAGAACCTCCAGATCATCACCCTTTAAAAGGAATAATTTCTGATTGTCGGAATTTGATTGTGAAACCATGGGTATGTCAGATTCAACACACCTTGAGGGAAGGAAATCAGTGTGGACATTATTTGGCAAATGGGAGTTCGGATTTCTTCGCCTCTAGCTATTCTTCAATCTCCTCCAGTTGGGTTGACTCCTTCCTGCCTGCTAATGTTTCAGAGGTTGTTTTTGTAAGGCCTTAGTGGCCTGGTTTGTCCTTAGAACCAAAAAAATTAGGAAGACCTAAAGTGGACAATCTATCACATAATTTGAGAAATTTGTCACAAGGGTAGAGGAGGGGAGGGCTTGTTAATTTCAACACACAAGTCACACAACTCAAAGTCCTATTCTAATATGCTAACTACTTAAGAAAGGAGATACGGAACCAACCATTACCTTAGCTGATTTGGTGCCCCGTTTACGAGGAGCTTCCTCTTCATTTGCTAGTGAAAGAAATGGTTCAGAAGCTGGGCAACGTTCCACATACCGTGAATTAACAAGTCTAACAAAGCTAGCTCGTAGAGTATCTTGATTAGTAGAATTCCCTGAAGATACACATATCACAATGATATTGATAATAATATGAATAAAGCACTTTATTCAAGAATGTTAGAATAAATGTAGTATTTTCATCAAAGTAAAATATGAAAATTTTGAAGATATTCATACCTTCTTTCTGTTTAGATATAGCTCGTAATATGATTTGTTCTAAAGTCAGCCTGCCATGTTGAAGTAAGCCCTCTAGAAGCTCTTCACACTGCTAAAAGTAAAATTTCATCATTATCTCAATGCAAAACTGCCCATCAAAAATAGATGAGTAAATAGAACTAACCTCTTTGTCAAGCTCTTCAGATGCAATAGCTAAGAATTTGGAAAACCTCAAACGATGAAGGATGTTTTCAAAGATAGCATTATACTGAGTAATAACTCTAGCTCCCACTCCAGAACCTAAATCAAATAATATCTATAAGAATTTTAAGGTCACGTGAAAATGGAACTAAGTCAGCTATGAGATGATGGGAGTGGAATACCTTCTTTCTCGATAGCAAAAGCTTGGACACAGTTGTGTTGGATTAGAACAAGGAGACAATTTTTCACTTGTTGGGAAGGAAGTTCAGTGAAACGAGTTATTTCATAAAGGGTTAGAGTTCCTTTGTGCAAAAGACAATCACATACTTTCTGCAAATGCACAAGAGAAAAAGAAATAGAAGTAGATTTGGATGAAAATATGGTCAACATTCATAAATACTATATTAGTGCCTTCGTAGAAAGAAAGATGAAAAATGTATGAGATGTATTACAGCAACAAGCTCCCCAAAGTGAGCCGATATAAGACTAACAGCCAGTGTGATGCCATATTGTGCAACCATTGTTTAGCTAGGTGCACAAATCAATGTCTTCCTTGTTATGTAGACAAATTGGGAACTTGGCAATTTCGCCAATAGTCTTTCCTGAAATGTCTAATGCAACAGGGCCAATCACCTCAAAAGGCCATGATTTGCTTCTCGAGGGTTTTCTCTAGGACTCCCAACACTCTGCAATAGATGACATGGAATGTGAATTCCATGAACCACAAAATAATACATAAGCATAAAGGAAAGGTGGAACTCAATGAACATGAAGTTAAAAAAAAATCAAGTTATTAAAGGGAATTTTGATAGTTATGGAATAGCATGAATAAACAAAATGACCAAAATTATCAAAAGAAGAAGAAGAAGAAGAAGAAGAAGATGATGTTGATGATGCTTTCCTATAGATTTGGATGTACAAATGTTGTTCCAAGTGCAAAGAAGAGCTTCTTCCAGAAAATGGGTCAAATACAAACAATTAAAGACCCAATCATAAATAATTAGAGAAAAAGCTTCCTCGACTTACAAATACAAGCAAGTACATAAATACAAACAATTAGGTCACAAAAGGATACATTAGGCAAGCATAAAAGTTAAAACTTCAGAAATCAATTCCATAGGTCTAAAAGAAAAGACCCAAAACCACCCAAAAAAATTAAAAAAAAAATTGGCAGTGAATGAGAGAAGGAAATGTCGGAAAGAAAGGCCCTCATAGCAAGTTTCAGAAAGCTTCTAATGGTGCAACCATGAAGATGGCAGAACACCAAAATTTTCACTTTTTTAATTTTTTTTATCCTTTTCGGGTGAACGAATAATCATTGAGTCCTCTTTTCGGACAAAGCATACAAAGAGACCTACCAACAATCAAGTAATTAAAGAACCTTTGCTCATTTGTTATTTGGGACTTTTTTCATAGATTTATAATCACCATTTCAGTTAATTTTAATTGTTTGTTATATACTATTTTTGTTAAATTATGATCTATTGAGTAAACGAAGATATCTCAATTTTTATCATAACATGTTGAAGTCTTCAATTTGGAAATAAATTTTATGAATTACCTTATTTTTGGAAATAAACTTTTGGAGTATCTCAAGATCAAGGAAGATTTGGTGTATTTTCGAGAATTGAAATAGTTTGGTGTCTCTTTTTTTTTTTTGGAAAAAGGAGAGATTGTTGAGGAATGATGATTAATCCAAATTGGATTATTAGAAAGTGTTTAGAAGTGTTGAAATAGAGACTAAATAGCATTAGGAAGTTGCTATAGTGTGATGGATAGCTTAGGAAACCTATTTTAATTGTTTTAGAAAGTTTCTAAGTGGTTTCAATGGAGTTATTTATATAAAGAGCTCCAATTACGAAAATTAGAATTCAATGGAGTTGTTACTCATATAAACAGCTCCAATTACAAAAATTAGAATTCAATCAATTCAGGTATTAATAGTCATTCTCTTGAAAGCAAAAATCTGCTCCTTACTTCTTTGTTTTTTTATCTTTCTCTTGAATCCATTGATTTAATATGTCAATAATGGTCGTAGCACTCCAAAGTTCTAGTGAAGTTGTGAAGTGTTTCATGTAGTTTCACCTCAATAGTTGCTATGTTAAGAGGATTACAAAAACACATGCTGATTTCTAGACTACTAGAAAATGCAAATGGATCACCACTAGAAAATGCTATTTAAAGTTTTAAACTAAGGGAAGTACAACTACGTTGTTATGACCATTAAATGTGTATGATTAAATATTATTAATGCATACAAACGTGGAAGAGATGAAGTTATAAAACTTTATTATCTTTTTAACCATATTACTTTGATGCAGCTAAGTGGCTTGCATTATCAATTACCATACCATATTACTTTCTTGCTATAGAATACTCATTAGAGCATTACAAGCATGGTTGTTTGTTAGAAGACTGGTATTTCCAACACATTTCCTATACTAGCAGGTGAGTTAAATGCACTTGTAGTAGCATTCAAGCTCAAAGATCTGCATGTACCTTGATGCACTCACATTTCATTTACATTTTCTCTCATACTTCTTTCACTTCTTTTCTTTATAAGCTATAGTTAGCACCTTGCTATTTTGGGTATATTTTAATGATACCATCTCATGGGCCGATCATTTGCTCTTATCAAATTTACATGAATAAAATTGATAATAACATCTTCGGAGTATTTGTAAATCTGACATATCGAAAAGTTTAGTACATTTATACGTTATTTAATCACCTTAGTTTCAGTTAATCTCATTCCAAATTTTCTAATCTTTATTGATAGTGCGGGTTAAGAAATTGGAGGACTAGAAATAATATCAAAAAGTTCTATGGGCTTGTTAGTTTGTCATTT
This sequence comes from Paratinospora sagittata, assembly GCA_035771175.1. NCBI lineage: Eukaryota > Viridiplantae > Streptophyta > Magnoliopsida > Ranunculales > Menispermaceae > Paratinospora > Paratinospora sagittata. Next base: position 55,192,243 of record CM069603.1, on the reverse strand, counting down.
GCAAACTGTAGACCCAAATCAAAATCAGCATTATTTTGGCATTTTCATACTCATAAAATATTTCCTCAAAACTTGTTGGGGTTCACTCAAAACTTTCCTCTCTATGAAAGCTCCTAAAACTCATAAAATCAACAAAAAATAAATCTCTTAAATGTATACTGAGAAGTATGAGATGAGCAGTGGACAACAAAACATGCTCGTGAAAAATGAGCACAATGGCTACCTTCCACATTCACCCATATCCAATAACAACCTTCACACACAATGACTTCACCTAAGTTTTCATTAAAATATGGACCATAACATCAAGGACTCTATCATATTTATCAAATCGGTGCAATTTTCAACTTGAATCATATGATTCAAGTCAAATCGCACCTATTACGATTCGATTTGAATAAAAAGCTTATGTTTTTTGGGATTTTGTAATTTTTTTCCAAATGTTTTTTGGGATTTTGTTAAAATTGATAATAAAATTGAACAAACAACATTACATGCCACTTGTCCACCAACGCACAAAGAAATGAAGAATCCTTAAATAAAGAGGAGAGTAGATATAGTGGAATTTAAAAAAAAACACAAAACATAAAAAAACATTGATTCTTTTCAACACAGGAAGAATAAAACCTAACTTCAAATCAGAATAATCAAATTAACATAACCGAACCAAATCATAAGCCAGGAACTGGAACAATCAGAAATTGAAAACAATACGAATAAACTAACAAATCAAACAAAATCGCCAACAAGGAGTTCGTCCAATTGATAAAGAGGCGGCTTTGGAATCCAAAATTGATCTGAAAATCCT